>CM069456.1:44075215-44247538 GCA_035610835.1 Ophiura sarsii | reverse complement strand
CGCAAACTGGAGCAATGTGTTTGCTCCATTGCTCCAGTTTGCGAATAGCTGTTGATCTTTCAGAACGATCCTATTTTCCGGCGTTAGGTGTTCCTTGCCTTAAATATAATAAGCAATTTGACCTGCGATTAGAGTGAAATCTTTGGTCATAAATGATGTGAATATATATGCGTGATATCTTGTCGTCAATGAGTCGCTTGATGGCCGGCACGTTTAATTCAAGACAGGTACAATGTTTTTTAACACATTCCACATTGTCCTTTAAAATGACAATTTTTGTTTCTGATTGCCTCTGGTTATTGTTAGCTTTCTTGTTGGTTCATCATAAGGCCAAAAAAAAAGAAGTTGCCCTCACAAGCCTAATATCGGGAAGGACGGCCGGCCGGATTTTTTATTTGTTTAATTTAATTTTTTAAATGTTACCAAATCAATGATTTTATACCTATTATTTCGGTCAACATGTGTGAAGATACTAAGGAAAACGGATTACTGGATGTAATTTCAACCCAATGGTGAATATTTTGGTTTCTTGCCCATCACTTTTCACAGATTGGAAGATCTTGAGAAAAAAATCTTGAAAAAAAATCTTTGAAAAAAAAAATCTTTGAACAAAAATCTTGAAAAAAAATGAATAAAAAATCTTTAAAAAAAAAAAAAATCTTTAAAAAAAAAAAATAAAAAAAAATACCCGGCCCACATTCTCAGAATTTTGACCCGGCCGGATGAGGGCAACACAACTATTTTTTTGGCCTAATGCAGAGATTTGGCAGACGATGGCCTCTCTGTCTCAACGTGGTCCTTTAAAAAACAATTAGAAAGCAAAATTGTTCAGAAGCGTCCAAAATTGGCAGCGCTGGCAAAACCCCGCAAAATCCTCCACTTTAATGCATTTAAAGGAAATTAATTATGAGCGATTAAATTCTACTCAAAATTTCCTTCAAATTTCAAAGATAAGAATTATTATTACAAATTAATGGATGTTTTACCTTTTTTTCTTCTTCTTCAAGAAACTCAAAGCTGACTTAGGTCGACGGGCAACTCTGCTAGACTTATTTAGAACTCCAAATATGAGGATCAAAACGCTGAATATTCTGTATAACTGGTAAGAAACGAGTTTTAGGCCAACAAAAAAAAGTTGACTTGCCCTTTCATAGTTGAAAGGCAAGTTAGCGGTGAACAATAGCGTAGGTCAAATTATCACAACAACGAACCGCGCTATTTCGAACCGCGCACTTTGGGTACTAACACCGAGTTAAACTCCCGCGGAAATTGAACCGTCGGTTTCAAGAGTGATCTTGAGGAGAAATCAAAGTTTTTCATTAATATTAAGGTCTTGAAATACTTGTGATAAGTGGACCTGTCTTGCAAACGTATTGAATCCAGTCTATGACATCTACAAGCAGAGCATTTCACATCGGCATTTTACAAATCCGTCGATATCGAAAATGAAATGCGTCCGAGTAGTGTCTACATTGATATGCCAAACAGCTGTCTTAAACAGCGAAATTACACAATTTTCGTGTATTGAGATAAATGATGGTTTTAGCAGCTATTATTCTTAAATCGGTTTTACGGCGTGACCATTTAAGTACATTAAAAGTCATTTAAAGTGAGAGCAAAATTTGGAACCATTGGCATTTTTTCATTTGTCCATTCGTGTACGATCGCGTTATATTTTCATTTTTAAAACAGATTGCGGGCTATGTGCATAATGAACAAGTTTCGTGGAAATCTTTTTCAACTGACTAACTAAAAAAACTGTGATTTCCTTTTTATTTAACAGAATAAATGAAGTGTTTGCATTATGTGGCTCTAGAAACGGAATTGATAAATGGTTTGAATCTTTACAACGTTTGTATAGTTCCCGTGATAGCTCAGTTGGTAGAGCGCTCGTCTTAAGAACAGGAGGTCCGGGGTTCGAGCCTGTCGTTGACCACAATGTCCCACGATTTTTTGTTCCGTTTTGTCAAAATCAATGTTGTTGGTTTTGCTATAAACTATATTTTTTTATATTTAATTTATTTATGATTGTTTGGTTGATTTCTTTCATGAGTTAACAGATCCCACCATTATATAAATCCCAAAGCAATAGGCCTACCTCGATATGCTCGTGAGTGACTTATGCTCGGGATTAAAAGGGGGATTCCAGAGGGGCTTCCCCATGACGTCAGAAAACATCGATGAACTATCTCGGTTTTAAATGTTCAACAGCCTGAAAATAATTATTTTCAATTTTAAAATATATTTTAATGGTAACATAATTATGGAACCCTCTAAATACATTTAAGAAGACGAAATAATACACTGAGCGTTTTCGAGTAAGTCACACATAGGCTGGTTTGCACACAATGAGTAAACGAGGCGCGTATGCGGAAGTGAAAGTCGGCTTGTCAAAGGTGCCAAATTTTGATCACCATATTTTAGCTTTAAACAATGCGGCAACATTCGTCTTAAACACTCGGAATATTTGAAACATGCAGCATATCAATTATCTAGTTATAATGTGCTACTGTGTTGATGGATTTTTTACGGCGTTTGAAAATGAGGGATTTACAGACGTTTTCATTTGAAATTGGCTAGGATTTCTTCCAATTCATGTAAGTTTTTACGCGGATGTTGCAGTATGAAATCACATATTTCCGGATGTACGTCACTTAATATATTGATTCGCTGTAATAATATTAAGTGCAACAGTTATCTACTTCAATGTAGGTTAGTGGATCAACGATCAACGGTCTCGTTTTGTTTTAATTTGTGCATTAATACTGGTTAGTTATTTTGATGAACGCAATCCAATAAATTTGAATTTTTATTGTTTATGTTAGGACGCCCTCGTAGTAGATAATTTGGGGTCAAATCGAAGATGCCTTCCAACTATTCAGGGTCGAAGTCAGGGTCGGACTTTTTTTTTGAATTTTTTTTTAAATTTACTGCACGAAAACACGTTTTAAAGATTTTTTTAAATTTTTGTTTTTGTTTTTGTTGTTGTTGATTTTTTTTGATTTTTAAACAAGCAGATACTACTCAAAACACGTTTTCATCTTTCTTTATTGTTATGTGCTTCTTTCATTTTATTTTTTTTCCCAATTTTTTTCCAATTTTTTTAATTTTTAAGGGCAAGTCAACTCTTTTTTTGCCTTATATGACGTCTAGCTTACATGCTTAGCGCATTGTGTACGCCGGGACGTAGTACGGAAATATCAATGTCTTTCACGATGGCGATTTCTAATAGGACTTCAGTGCTGTTTAAAAATCTGACGTGTGAGAATAGTGGAGAGTCGAAACAGTGTGCTCCTCCCATTCACAGAAAGATCAAGATATTTAGGTATCCACTTCCCACTGCCCATCATATTCAGATTAAAGTTCCACGCAACAGATCTGTAATAACACTATTCCGTGCTGCGAGCGTAGCGCGATGCGATCTGAAGGGAGCAGCAGAAGGATACCCACACACAATTTGATAACCTCCAGGCATCATGGGCCCTCAAATTAACATTCAGTTTCCCTCATACAGACTCAACAATATATCCATTTCAAATATGATGGCCAGTGACATGCTGATCTGGATGGAGATTGGTCAATTTTTTGAACAGCTGTCACTTCACTGTCAAAACATAATTATTAAATGTACATGTACACCAAGTTTTGTTGGCTGAAGGCAAAGCATCCGACCCTTCTTTGTCTGCGTCAAGATGAACACGACGCACGACTAATGGGTCAGGGTTTCCGCTATATATACGAAGGTTCAGTAACTCTGAAAAAACCTACGCTACTACATAATCTGTTTCACAAGTATATCTCAGAGTGGTTTGTTTCGAATTCAAAGTGATATATCTCTAATACATGTTGATCTTTGATGTATTCCCCAAAGGTTTGTCAACAATCTTGTATACTACGGGTTATCGTTGAGCACATCCGGTCTCGGTGTCAACGCCTACGTGGCAGCATTCGTATCCGGGGCTGTCGAATTCCCCGCCTATCTTTCTTGTTGGTTCATAATACAGAGATATGGCAGACGATGGCCTCTCTGTCTCTACATGGTCGTCGGCGGGTTGGCTTGTCTACTAACAATTCTTATTCGTAAGTAGTGTCGGATTAAGATTTTTATTTGAAGTATTATTCAAATATTATGTCTCGCATATTATGCATTTTTGATAGCCGTGAACAACTTGAATCAGGACTCAAGTTTATCTTGTTACTCGTACTCAGAATCGAAATCAGACTACTCGGACTCGTACTAGAACTCGGCCTCCCAATGACTCGAACTCTGACTCAGGCATGGTGAACTTTCACTCTAAAGTAAATACAGCAACTAGTGGTACCTCTGAAATCCTCAAAACAAGCGTTTAGACGTTCAAAACAATGACATTAAGTGTATGGTCAAAAAAAATTCACAAAATAATATATTGTGTCGGCTCCTAATTCCATTCCAGCACTGGGTGTCTATCGGACCATCGTGGCCATGATTGGCAAATTCTGCATTTCTGCTTCGTTTGGTCTGGTCTACATATTTTCCGCCGAGATATATCCAACTGTTGTCAGGTACGTATCATTATACCGTAATCAACCGCATTTAGGCCGCAAGACAGTTAGAACCGCGTCTTCGTTTACTTGAGTATTATACATATAGGAAAGTTGGATATATTTACATTCGGTATATTCTATAAAAGTAGCCTACAGTGCGACCAGGGGTAGAGGATGGGAACCAACATTTCTTATTGTTGCGCACTAGAAAAGGTTTTACAGAGGTGCTCTCTCGTTCCCATTTTCATGGGACATAGACGCAACATGAGAAAGAGAACCTTCATACGTTGCTGAAGCCAAGGGCATATACAAAGGTCAAAGGGCATTTTAGAGAAGTTGCGATGTAAATTAAGCTACAAACGTCCTTTGTTTTTTATACAAAGACCGATATTCAAATATCTTATACGCTCTGAATACGTTTTTTCTTCTATTGAAAAGAGAAAAAGTTATTAAGAACAATTTTCCAAATCGAGATTCTTAAAAATCGGAAAAGTGTGGTCATTATACCAGACTTGTGCGTGCCCAACGTTTCCGGCTACAATGATATTCATGAGCATGAGAACATTCTGAACCAACAATTTCGAGGTCATCATTCAAATTCGCTTTTGTAAAAGTTCGATTGGAAATCCTCTATAAAAAATGATCTGATCATAAAAAATGTATTACTTTACAGGAGTGTCGGTATGGGTCTGTCTTCAATGTCAGCCCGCGTCAGCGGGATCCTGTCCCCGATTATCCTTCTCCTGGGAAATTACTGGGCTCCATTACCGCTCTTAATCTTCGGAATCAGTTCTATTCTCGCTGGTGTGCTAGCTCTTTTGCTACCCGAGACTAAAGGGGAACCTCTGCCCGCGACCTTGGAAGATGGTGAAAATGTTCGTGGTGAGTATCTTTTTCCCTTGCATATCTGAGTTACGAATCCCTACTGTAACTAAAATAAACTCAGTGGATTATCGTGGTGGGCTATTAACGCCATATAGGGTGCACTACACTAAATGGGGTATCCCCTACCCTTACGGTTTAAAACTAGAATCGGAAAGTCTGCATGACAAAATCCTCAATTTAAAAGACTTGACAGTAAGAACAATTGCGTAAATGCCTAGGGTTTGTGATTAATTATGATTAATGAGACATCACCTATAATATGCACACTGACTATAAAATGTGAAAATCATCTAAGTAAATTTTGAGAGATCTTTCAAATTTGTGTTTTTACTGGTATAACATTGGCGATTACGGTGAAATTCCGAAGCGCGTCCGAGATGTAGTCTCTTCATGGCCGTCTTTTGGAAAATCAAGCAGACTACCCTACCTATTTTCTGCACTTTTTGACGAGAAAGAGTGATCATCTTTAAAAAAGATTCACTCTACAATGTCCAACTTAAAAAATTTAGTGGTCTAAAACAGAGTTGTATATCAGTATTTGTGTACATATCCCTACATGCCCTATGGAGCTTAAATTAGTAGTGTGCACCCTATTGAGCGGAATTGAGATATTATAGTCCAAGAGTAGGGCTGACCGTTCCCAATAAAATACATAAATCCGCCACCAATGTTCCAGCGGGTTCTCTCAAGGGGCGAAACTTGTGTATCTGCTCATGCAATGATGTTTGGTTCACAAAAGGCTCTTACGCCATGCGATTAGGTAAGCAATGAAGCAAGGACTGTCAATCATCCGTTGGAAATGGATATTCAGGATATTCACTATTTATCAACTATCACATTTCAATATTTATTCATGAATGCAAGTATTGCCACGCCCCTCCTATGTCGCTATAGTGCCTTTCACGATTTGATATTCCTTTTGTTCTATATTTAAATTAATTTCAAATCTCGAGATATTCAAATCAGCTCCCGTCTAATCAGAATGAAATTTTGTTTCATTTTTCATCTATTAATGTGTACAATTTATGCGCCATAAATGTGTTTCAAGGAGATGGCTAATCATGTCTCAAATCATCTAGGATGCTCCGACCATGTTTATTGCGCTCTCTGTAACAGTTACATCATTGGTCAAAGAAATCGGGTTTTGCCAGGGAGCTTATATAATGGGAGAGGTCACTCCTCCGACAAAATTTCGCCTACTAAAACCAAATTCACGGGTGAAGGTTTTGTAGGGGGCGCACTATCATGGTCGTAGCAAACCAGACGACATAAGACGTGGTTGATTTTATTGGCTTAAAACATGATTTGTGGCACAAAAAAAGTACATCAATGGTAACAAAAGCTGATTGTGATTTAGAGTAGAACTGATTTGCTTTGATGATGGCAGAATTTAGTTCTTATATGACACGAAACATTCAGAATTTGTTATTTGAAATTAATTTACGTAGAACAAAATACGAATTTTAAATTGTGGATGGCTTCGTCTGGCAGTGACAGAGGAGGGGCGCGGCGTTATTTGCATTTTATGAATATTGTAATCAGATCAGTTGGGAATGACGCCGGATCGCGACGATCACATCGTGTAAGATCATGAATAGTCATGACTGAATATTCATTCACAACGAATGATTGACAGTTTACGCTGTAACTTCCGGGTGAAGGACTAATAGAGTGCGCTATACTGAACCAGTGGCACCGGCCCGACTGAACCGAATCTCAACAATGGGAAGATAAAAGAGACATACACCTGGTTTTGCCCGGAAGATTTTCCTCCCATAATTTAATAAACATCCCTCTTTCTCCTATGAACCGACAGAGTTAGTAGTTAACATGGTAAAAAATGGCGGATTGAACAACAGAACAGTGAATGTTAGCGTCTTGATTTATACATGTTGCTGTCGTATAAATAGAGCCGTTTTGCTGTCTGAGTAGGGGTATGCTTTGGCAGTCATACTTCACTAGCTTTACTAGCATGACTATATGCAGTCCGCATATATCAGATCCCGTCCGCAACTTGTGTCCCAGGACCACAAGCTTAGATTTATTCCATCTTGGCGCCCTCAACGGAATAAAGCGCAATCAATAACACTGACAAAAATAGTTTAAGAATGTAGGATATCCCATATTTATTGTTTAAGCTAGTGGCCATACTGGTTTTTCATACCACCCCGACCACCAGCCCCCTGAGTGTTTTGACATACACTTGTTCATGAATATCATTTCAGCGGTGTCAAAATATAAACACTTGTGGTCCTGCGGACGGGATCAGATATATGCTGACTAGTCCAACTTCGGTATGGATTTTTATTAACGATTGAACTAGGATCATCCTGAGATCTCTGGAGATCTCTCACGACTGGTCAATTTGGGTCAAACCCAAATTTAAAAAAAAAAAAAATCGTCGAGGCGAATCATGCAATCATAATAATACTTATAACACTCTTAATTCACGTCTCGTTCTAATTTGAAAACAGCCACGTGGAGTTTTCCATGTTTTGGAAAGACCAGTAGTAGCGAGGGATACCAAAGTGCTCCTACACAAGACGGGAACGGGAACACAGCTACAAAAGAAGACGAGTGCAAAGTGTAGATTTGAGATTATTTGATGAAAGGAGCCTCTGCTGCATGCTGATAATGAAATGAACAATTTGTATATTTTGCTTCCACGGTGATTTCAGGGTTTCGCGTAATTGTTTGGCCGTTTGTAATCTCAACACGCAAGAGAGCGGGATGAGACTGAGTATTAATATAGTGACGGGGAATGAGGCCTGGTTGAGGGTGTTTTACAACTTATGAAGTTATTACATGGTTTAAGGTGAATTACCGGACAGATTGAGGCCGAACATTATACCGGATCCGAATCAGTAAAAATCTCATTGTGTCCTTCTATGTGTAAAGGGGTCATTTAGGAGTCCCGCATTCTGTCCTGGTATTTTTCAAAATGGGACTTTAAGACGTTTATAAAAAACAAGAGATGAGGTGGAAAAGTATATAGCGGCGCGTTGCGGTCTGAGACTCAGGTTGCGATGATACATTGCTTTATTTATTTTTTCAGCACCATGTTTACCTGGAATCCTAAATATTTCTATGATTTGTAAATTTATATTTCTAGGTAGTTGCCTATGTCATTTACGTTTATAATTTTATAGGTGTTTCATGTGGTGCTTTATGTGGGCGTTTTGGTTTTCATTGCGAGAATAAATTTACTCAAGGTTCAATATTCAATCACAAGCCTTGTTATTATAATTGTTGTCATAGTTTGAACAGACGGTATGTAGGCTATGTATAACTTTTTCTTGAAAGTGTTCAAAAAGTAACTTTCTATAATAGTTTAATCAGTCCAAATCGGCGAGAAATATTCAGTTTTTTATCTCTCCGCGCACAAAAGTAATCCAAGCGTACGTGCGCGCTCATGGCCACACGCACGTGGTTTGTTTTGTCGTAATGAACAGTGAGCTTGTTATCTTCATGTGCGCCCGCGTCCTTCTATATATTCATTCGCTGATGCTGAGACTTCGCCAATTTGGAACTGATAAAACTATAGGTAACATAGGCGTGCTTTATAAATTGAACAATTGATAATTTAAATGCATTCCATTGGTGAATGTCTTATTCCCATACCTAACTTGGCCACCAAATGGCCAGATTCACTTGTCGTGTGTATCAGTGCAAGTATATTGGGCATTTGAACTTCGATACATTCCACAATAATATGGCGCTGTTTTAGACTAAGATTTGATATTATTTTACATTTTACACTATCAATTGTCAACTTGACCTATAGATATAGAAATCAAGAGAGTGAATACTTGTAGATATATTAAGAATTGTCTGTTTTACTGAAAAAATATACAGTATTAAAGGAGGTGTCCCGCAAGCATAAAAGTGTGCATTATATGTTAGAAATATAACTATCGAGCCCAACTTTTGTAATTATATAGAACAAAACACCACACTTATGACAAAAACAAATAAAAACCGCAATCTCTCAACATGCACTTTTTAAAATTCGCGGCGATCGAAAGTCCCAGTGTCGATGATGTCATAGTTATACAATGCACATGCGCAAATTTTAGCACCGATACCCATGACGTCATCGACACCGGGACTTTCGATCGCCGCGAATTTTAAAAATTGCATGTTTGAGTGATGGCAGTTTTTATTCATTTGTGTAACTAGTATGGTGTTTTGTTCTATATGATTACGCAATTTCGACTCGATAATTATTTTTCTAACAAATAATGCTCAATGTTGTGCTTGCGGGACACTTTCTTTAAGATACACCCAACAAAATATATCATAAGTTCCCCCCTAGCATATACTAAAATATTTCCAAAAATATTTGATGGATTTAAATAATTTTCAACTAGAAAGATGCACCCAATTGTTTTGATACCAAATCAACGATGCAACGATAAGAAATCATGCCATTCATCGATTTATACAGGAAAAAAGTGGCACTAAATCTCACTGGCTATGGCTGGTTTTTTTTCAATAAATTAACAGACATTTTCTTGGTGGATTTTCGTACACAGACATGGGAATCTACCAAACAATTATGTGTGGCATCATTTCAAGAAAATCAATAAGCAGATCATAATCTTGTGCACCAAGACACGGTAGTATTTATTGTCTAAAATGTTTGTTAATTTTATGGACAAAGCCAGCCATAGCCAGTGAGATTTAGTGCCACTTTTTTTTCTGTATCAAAAATGATAAATGGCACAATTTCTTATCGTTGCATTGTCGCAAGGCCAACAAATTTGGTATCATTATCAAAATGTGCCTAACAATTGGGTGCATCTTTCTATTATTTAATTCCATCAAATATTTTTAAAAATATTCTAGGGGGGGGGGGGGGCATATTTTGTTGTGTGTATCATGGTCGCTAGGGTATCATGGTTACGAGGGTCATTCAATAAGTTTTATATACCTCCTACCTGATATTCCATGTAGCTGAATCTCAGCAGTAAATTGGTCCGAGCACCCATTTTCTCGAGATACAATAATGTACAGGGAAAACCAAACGTCCATGCAGTGTGACGGAAACGGATGAAAACCTGCACAATATTCATTTGGCCATTTCTAAAGTGACGAAACGTACCTATCATTCAAGTAACCGTTCGAAATTTCAGATATCCTTTAAGGGGGGACTCCAGGAAGTTTTTATTGAATTTTGTGAGTTCTGTGATTATTGAACGGACTCAAATGTATATAAAAGTATACATTTTTTGAAATGTGCAGTGTTGAAATAATGGCCCCAGGCTATAAACATGGCCGAGTATTATACTCGGCCATGAAGCATTGACCCCCGTGGCCCACTGGTAGAGAGCTCGTCTATGAACCGAGTCCGAGAGGTCCGGAGTTCAAGCCCCGGGGGAGCCAAGACACCTTTTGGCCTCGCTTTTTGTATTGCGAAAAAAAATCTATGGCTTGGGATTTATGGTTAACGGGAATTTTTTCTTATTTTTTCTTCTTATTTTTTCTTCTAAGATGGTTTTATTAACCTAACCCTATTGAGTACTACGAATTACTACGGTGCGGTGAGCTTGTGTAAGCTGGCGTGGCAGTTTTTCGATGAAATAATGGCCCCAGGCTAAAAACATGGCTCGGCCAAGAAGCATTGACCCCCGTGGCCCACTGGTAGATAGCTCATCTGTAAACCGAGAGATCCGGGGTTCAAGCCCCGGAGGAAACAAGACACTCTTGGCCTCGCTTTTTGTAGTGCGAAAAAATGAGCGCAAGCATTGAGCCGATTTGGCTCGCCGGAGCTATACCGGAGCACAAATTTGGCGATTTTAGGGGATCAGTAATAATACAGTAGCGTAACGGTATCACATCGCTAAGAACGGTATGTAGTACATCGATCGTTAGTGCATCGGCAGGACTACGGTATCACATTGAGGCCACCGGAGAGCTGCCGATCCATTTTACGGGGCGCTACCTGTGCTGAACCGACATTAACCAAGGCAAACATTTTTGAGCTCGTTCACAAATTTCCACCGTTGCCTGCCGTTGCTAATTTTTTTCGCCGATGTTCTGACGATGTCCTGACGACGTACTACCGTTCTTAGCGATGTGATACCGTTGCGCTACCGCATTTATCAGTTTAGAGGTATATAAGATTTATATCGGGTATTTATAAAATTCGAATTTTACAAAAACATAATAATGATAAATAAATGCACAGAGCATCTTATGCAAAGGGTTCTGTGGAGAAACGAATGAAGCAATGTTTGCCTTGTGTTTGATAGCAATCTCAATCCAGTTCTCCAGATTTTGGGATTGTGAATCTTTAGTCCAATTCTACCCCAGAGGTTGCTTCAATGTAATCCCAGCATGCAGTAGAAAAGCACTGTGCACTGAGATAATTCAACACCTAATTTGCACTGAAATGTACAGAAATATCATGGTCCATTAGGAACTAAATAATTGAGACCTTTTATATCTGTATCAATATATGAATTGGGATTCTATTTCTCAATACAATGATACCAAACAAGTTGAAAAGTCTCAATGCAAATCAGGTATTGAACTGTCTTCATTATCTCAGTGCACAAGTGCACAGTGCTTTTCTACTGCATGCTGGGATTACATTGAAGCAACCGCTGATTCTATACCCAAACCGAGACGAAACCCAAAGGTCAGCAAAACGCTGATTTTACATAATAGATGATCCTCCTGAATCCTGTTGAAACCCGGGGGGGGGGGGGGGGGGGACATATTTATTGGACGAACCTACTCTTATTCAGACTCGCTCACACCCATGACCCCATGTTTTATGGGTGTTTCCATTAGGTGATCCACTGTACGCTGACACTTGTACAGTGGGTCGCCTTATGGAAACACCACATTCACATATTTGTATGTAAAAATATGTAGTTTACAACAGTTTGTGGTTAGCTTAGGGTGTTAACAATACAATCTGGAAACTATAAATGATAGTTCAAGGAAAACGGTCAACAAAAGAAACAAAGTCTTCAAAAAATCCACAAAGTTAGAAAAATGAGGCTAAAATTGACGATATTAATTACAAATTTCAAATTACAGTCTACATGGTCTAGAAATACTGAAAATTAATAATCATAAAATTATCAAACAATTATCACACAGGTTCCATACATAAAATAACAAACAAGTTTGTAAACTTTCATCCTCTGAGATTTAGTTAAAAATGCATGGCCTTTAAATGTGAACCTTATACGCGGGAAGCGCTCACAAATTATGATTTAACACTAAAAAGGTACAGTATGACGTTTTTAATGGTCCAGTATGATAATAACGTCCCCACATAATATTTAGAGTATTTGGTGTTGTTTTAGGGGCATTATAATGTTAAAACCTCTAGAAAACATGCGCGCAGAGCGCGCAACATTTTGAGTTTTTGAACTAAAATGGTCATGAAAAACTGTCCTGAAGCCATCTTGTTAAGCTTAAATAATGAAATATTGAAAATAATACGCGCGCGGCGCGAAGCGCGCAAAAATTTGCATTTTCTAACACTAATGGTCCAGTATGATAATAACGTCCCCACATAATATTTCGAATTTTTGGTGTGGTTTGAGGGTCATTATAATGTTAAAACCTGTATTCGGGCGGAGCGCCGGAGCGCACACAATTTTTGAGTTTTTGAACTAAAATTGGTCATGGAAGCGCGCACAAATTGGCATTTCTAACACTCAAATGGTCCAGTATGATGTTTTTAACGTCCCCACATAATATTTAGAAAATTTGGTATTGTTTGAGGGCCATTATAATGTTAAAGCCTGTAGAAAATATGCGCGCGGAGCGCGACAAATTGTTGAGTTTTGTTTGTTTGTTTGTTTGTTTACACGGTCGGTCCGTACAGACACACGCTTGGGTTCTGAAGGGACCAGACTCAAGCAAATTGCTCGGGCCAGGCTTAAAAAGCCTAAGCATGCTGGTTGAATTATTATTAAAAACAGCCACTCCCAACAAATAAAGTTAACAATTTTGCTGTCGGCCTTCAGACATGAGAAAAGAATAGTCTTGATCCAATCTCATTTGTGCCACTGGCTTAACTAAAATGGTCATGGAAAACTGTCCTAAGGCCACCTTGTTAAGCTTAAATAATGAAATATTAAAATTAATACGCGTTTCTAATTCTAATACTAATGGACTGGTGTAATAATAACGTCCCCCACATAATATTTCGAATTTTTGATGTGGTTTTTGCATTCTAACTTTGGTCCAGTATGATGTTTTTAACGTCCCCCACATATTTAGAATATTTGGTGGGTCCGAGGCCCAATATAATATTAAAACCTGCATAAAAAATGGTTTGACTTTTTGAACTAAAATGGTCATGGAAAACTGTCTTGATGCCATCTTGTCAAGCTTGAATAATGAAACATTGAAATTAATGCGCGAAGTACGCACAAATTGACATACAGGCTGTCCCAAAATGATTAGTACTCATCGATGCCCAAAGTTCAATACAAAATGTCATCGTCAAAATCAATGAAATTAGATCCATTGTTTTTCTATAATATTTACTATACTGTACCCTTTTATTAGAATTAGAGATCATGAATATCGAACTTATTTTAATGAAGTTACACTCCATTGTGTAAGACATGGTGATTTCACCTTTTTGGCAAAGTGCAAAAAAATGTGTTTTTAAACAGCTTGTTTGAATGAAACTAATACATTCTCTTAATCTCTTGTCTGCTAATATCTTTGGTTCCTTTCTATTTTAAACTTCTGTTGTATCATATTGTTGTTCAAACCTTTAATATTTCTTCATTTTGATTTAATTTGAAGAGTAAAAATGGATCGTCACGCATGAGCGACCCCAAATTTGTTTCTATAATAAGCTAGTTTTGACGCTAAATTGAAGGACATTTAAACAGGTAGAGACGTGGTCATGGGTAATTAGCTTTTTAATATTGAGGATACAATTTCCTACAAACGTGCTAAAAATGATATAGTCCCTTAGTGTTTAACCTCACGAAATCCATTCTTCAACGTGAAAATGAAATCTAAGCCACTGGTGATTCACCAAATACCACTTCTTTTAGAAGTCACTAACACTTGTCAAATAAAACAATGCATGGGGTCACTCAAGTGTGACGATTTGAACACCCATAACTAATAACAGTTACAACACAAGATTATATTGAGTAGACAATGATTATGAGAATACACAAGTTTCTTTCAAACCAGCTGTAATAGCGCTAGCACACACATTTTTAGCACTTTGTCAAAAAGGTGAAATTACCATGTTTTACATAATGGAGTGTATCTTAAGTTTGATAAATCCGATATTCATGATCTAAAATTCTAATAAAATAGTACAGTATGACAAAGATGGTGTAAAAACAACGAATCCAATCCTATCGATTTTGATGATGACAAAATTTATTGAACTTTGGGCATCAATGGGTACTAATCATTTTGGGATAGCCTGTTATTTGTAACACTTAAATTGGTCTATAGTATGACGTTTTAACGTCCCAACATAATATTTAGAATATTTGGCATGGTTTGAGGGCCATTATAATGTTAAAACCTGTAGAAAATAATATGCGCGCGGAGCGTGCACAGTTTTTCAGTTTTTGAACCTAAATGGTGTCCTGCAATGCCATCTCTTGTTAAGCTTGAATAATGAAACTTTCAAATTAATGCGCGTGGTGTACGCAAAAATTGACATTACTAACTTGGTCAGTATGACGTTTTTAGCACCCCACATAATATTTAAAATATTTGGTGTGTTTTGAGACCCATTATAATGTTGAAACCTGTTGAAAAAGTGAGCGCGAATCGAGAGCAAAAAACCCAGTTTTTTGAACTAAAATGGACCAGAAAAAACGTTTTTGAAGCCCTCTTGTTAAGCTTGAATAATGAAACATTGAAACTAAAATACGTGCAAAGCGATCAAAAATTGGCATTTTTAACATTAAAAAGGTCTAGTATATATAGGCCTATTACGTTTTTTACGTCCCTCACATTAAAATTATGGGGACGTGACCCCGTAACCCCACCCCCATTTGCGCCGCATATGTCCCTACCCCCCCCCCCCCCCCCTCCCCTCCCCCCCCCTACCTCCTTCTCTTTCTCTTCCTCTTCCTCCTTCTTCTCCTCTTCCTCCTTTTTTAAACTCTTTATTCAATGGATACGCCACTGATTGAATGAAGAAGAAAATGTGTCCCGGGATCCGTCGTGTTTCTTGAAAAAACCGTATATTCTCTTCTACGAGTATATTGCAGTTATATTACAAATTTCATATTTCAATTATTATTATTTTCTTTATATTTTTTGTCTGTCCATTTTCAACTATATTTTGAAAAACACACAGCGGCAAAGACCCCCCCCCTTTTTTACCTCTTTGCCTTGCTATTCTTCAGTGCAACTGAATAATTGTGCATGCCTGTAATTGTGCATGCCTGTAATTGTGCATGCCTGTAATTGTGCATGCCTGTAATTGTGCATGCCTGTAATTGTGCATGCCTGTAATTGTGCATGCCTGTAATTGTGCATGCCTGTAATTGTGCATGCCTGTAATTGTGCATGCCTGTAATTGTGCATGCCTGTAATTGTGCATGCCTGTAATTGTGCATGCCTGTAATTGTGCATGCCTGTAATTGTGCATGCCTGTAATTGTGCATGCCTGTAATTGTGCATGCCTGTAATTGTGCATGCCTGTAATTGTGCATGCCTGTAATTGTGAATGCCTGTAATTGTGCATGCCTGTAATTGTGCATGCCTGTAATTGTGCATGCCTGTAATTGTGCATGCCTGTAATTGTGCATGCCTGTAATTGTGCATGCCTGTAATTGTGCATGCCTGTTGCACTGTATAACAATACCAAGGCAAAGAGGTAATAAAAATTCCATTAAAATGGAAAGGTGGCGGTCAAAAGGAAATGGCGATATGAGGCAAATAGAAAGAGCCAAAATAGCAGCATTGGTAAATACGGCTTGTAGTTGCTAAAGTTATGTGTGACATAAGAAAACAAAATGAAAAATGAACAAATATTGTCCGAAAAACAAGCTTTTTCTTTATTATGGTCCAAAAAAAATTAATTAAATTTGATGCAAAAAACAAAATTCTGAGAAGTAAGATTTTGTCAAGACCTTAATTTGCAACCTTTCTCGCTCCGCGATCCACCCCCTAAAATAGAGACAAAAGAGAAACACGTTTTTATTGTGACAAAACAAATCAGAGAACCAAGATTTCTTTTTTTATTATGGCCCAAAAAAATTAAGAAATATTTTCCGAGAAACAAGATTTTTTAAATTATGGCCCCCAAAAAATTAACAAATACTTTCTGAGAAACAAGATTTCTTTTATATCTGAAAACAAGATTAAATTATGGACAATATACTAATAAATATCCCATAATCATCGCACACCTTAACATGGGCTATATCAAATTAATGTTGTCGATGTACAAAATGATAAATAATATTGCCGTTTTATTTTAATCATCATAATTATCATAACTTCCGAAATACTGCATCGTTTTTCCTCGTTTGACCTGTTTTCTGATGTGACATAACCATATTTCTCCCATTTTTGGCACTAAAATAATGACTACCCAACAAAAATAATAATATTAAATTATGGACAATATACTAATAAAAATTCCATTAAAATGGAAAGTTGGCGGTCAAAAGGAAATTGCGATATAAGGCAAATAGAAAGAGCAAAAATAGCAACATTTGTAAAAACGGCTTTTTGTTGCTAAAATTATGTGGCAGAAGAAGCAAGCGCATAGATGATAATTGTGCAAGATTCTTGCATGGCATTACTTGAAAGCAATATAAATTACAGCCATAGTTTAGTGATAAACACTCAGCAAACAAAACAACTGTTATTATTTTATAAATAAATGGGTCCAGTAATGTATCTGCTTTGTTGATTTATATGAACAATAACAAAAATTAATTATTTGCTAAATGGCAAATCTTCACCTTTTTTTTGTAAGAAGCTTATTTAAAAAGTAATGTCAATCCTGGCGTTCTTAGCCTTTCCCCCAAGATGTGATCCTTTTAGAACTGAGAAAAGTAGGTGTAATATCAGGCTATTTTAAATGCAAATAACAATCGATGATCTTTAATCATAGTGTTGGGGTGGGAATCCTTACAGTAAAGATATGTTGCTAAACATGCTTGTGGCAGTAACAACTCAATCAGCACCACATGCTGAGCAAGGGGTGACCTTGTTGCGAAACAAGGATAGCTTCAAGCTTTACCGACAGAAATCTATCCCTGGTTTTGACTATCTGTGGTTTATTCTAAAGCAAGCACTATTTTTTCGCGGCATTTAATGTTCGTGATGCAGAAGAACCCACATTTTTCATCATGAAATGTTTACAAATGTACACCTTTCTAATAATGTGTAATAAGAATACTAAAAGCTTGTGAGCATGACAATTTCACCAATCCTAGCCAGTCGCGAAATTTTTCATACACATAGATATTTCATGCAAACCTTGACCATGTTTTATGACACAATTGACACTCTGAGCTTTTCAGTAGTATCTGAGACCACAATTGTAATGTGTATAACATCTGGACAGTTGGGAGATTTCACTTTAGTCAAACAAGATAAGCTATTATGTCTCTCTGTTGGGAGTCTAATAACATCTCTCTGATTAAAATCATCAAGGCTAAACAAATATAGCTTTGACTCCATCACAGACTGCAGGACTGTTAAAATAAACTGCATAGGTACATGTAATTTACAAAGACTGCAAAATAATTTAGACAATTTTCCATATACTAAAAACAAAATGGCAGCCTCCATGTATATGTAGAAAGACCTAAATGTCCAAGAATATGCAATCTGATGCTATAAGGTTGGCGGTTGCCCCGCCAACCAAAAACATCGCTGCTTCATGTCTAGAAAGACCTAAATGTGTAACTTTTCCCAAACCCATGCTAATAGAGTGACGGATGCGCCGCCACCCCAAAAGGGGAGTTAGCTGCGATATTGGCCATTTTCCGCTCCAGTGACCATCGGTGAAGAGGTATTCATCCTTAACTTGCAAAGGTGATGTCCAACAATGACCAATCCTGCACCTTACGCCCAAGAATTATGCATATAGAAGCTTACCATAACATAAAAAGGGTACATGAAAGAAGACCACCCAAAAAACTGGTTAATTTTTAGTTTTCCGTAAGAAATTACGGGGAATGCACATACCAATGAGGATATAGCCTAGTCCCTCAAGTATGAAAGAACACGTTTTAGATGACACGCTAGTGTAGAAATACATGTGTTTCTAAGGAAAGCCTCAATTGATATCTGTATAAGTACCAAGTTGATTGGATCATCCAAATTTGAATGATATGGCCTAACACATGAAAATATACATTTTGTAATGTTTATGGGCTGTTGCACTTGATCCACTAGGCACCTTTACTCCTTGCTAACTGGACACATCATAAACGACCAAAGTATTTCCTATCCGTTTTATTCCGTCGACAAGTCCTCGAGAAGGCTCGGCCGCGGCGTTTCTCGCCTGGTGGCGCTCCCTCCCCCCCTGGGACGAGTGGGACTTCTCGACGGACTAATCCGTTGCGGAAGGGGAGGTTGGTTCCATTGGACCATCCCTATAAAACTACTTACCGAATGTCTATGAAAAGTCTATGCATTGTGTAGTGTAGGTGTTAATTTGTCTCGATTAGTCGGGTTTTGTATGAAATCTGATGATCAAAACATGCAGCAAACATACATTTATGAACACTGCGAGTTGGCGTCCAGTCTCCAGTGTATTAACTGTAATCGGTGGTTGTGTGATGGGTAGGTAGCGGGAAATAGCGCCACCACACAATTGTACGAGCCTCAATGAATTGAAAAAACTCCCTGATTGAACAGGTACAGTCGTTCATTCACTCTCTGCTTGTCACAAAAGACGGTACTTATGTACTGGTGACCACAATTCCACTTCGTTCATCACACTAGCGGGACCGTGACACGCCAACATGTTGTTCGATGAAATTTTGAAGGAGCTAGGTGGATTCGGCCCATTTCAAAAGCGAATTTATTTTCTCGTCTCTCTTTATTCGATACCATGGGCGTTTCACGCCATCTCCTCTGTATTTTTGGCCGGGCAAAGCGATCATTGGTGCTATACACCGGCGCCAACACCGGCGCCAAACGCTACTTCTAGCTATTTCAACTGCAGCAGTAATGCGCTTGAATTTGAGAAGACGCAACGATGCGAAGAAGTCTGGAAAAAATTGACTATCCCGAGTGAAGTTGTAAATGAGAAAACGGTGTACGATCAGTGCCAAAGATTTGACCCAGCCATCGTAGGAACTTTTTCGTACGACGAGTCTGAAGTGAATACTACAAAATGGAACGGTTCGCAAATCCTTACTACAACCAGTGTTAACATTACAACAGAATCCTGTGGCGCTTCGGGATGGGTTTATGACCGATCGCAATACACATCAACTATCAGACAAGATGTAAGTAAAGATATATAAAGGGTTCAACAAAAGAAAGTATACCACTTTGTTTATGTCATTTTGAGTAACTTTCAATTTGTTTTTGTCCAAACAGCCTAGATAGGCATTTAGATTAATCTTTTAGGCATAATTTGATACCAAATTTGTCCCCTAACAACAAAGATAAACCATGATTAGCACCATTTAAAGGAAAATATCCCATATTCAAAAGTCGCATTTCCAATACACAGCACGAGAAGAATAGGCCAATTGTTAACACACACGTACATATGCCGTATTTATCCCGTACTGATCACCGCGCATATCCCTCAATGCGCGGGCTAATTCAAATGTAAACTGATTTGAATGTAAAGGAATGTTATGGATGGGGAGAACATGGACAGATTAACCAAATCTTCTCGTGCTGTGTATTGGAAATGCGACTTTTGAAAATGGGATATTTTCCTTTAAATGGTGCTAATCATGGTTTATCTTTGTTGTTAGGGGGCAAATCAAAATATGCCTAAAAGATTTATCTAAATGCCTATCTAGCCTGTTTGGTCAAAAACAAATTGAAAGTTACTCAAAATGACATAAACAAAGTGGTATACTTTCTTTTGTTGAACCCTTTATACCTAAATAACGTAACTACATGTAGGGTTTTCAATTATTATATAATATTGATTGATAAAAGTCATGTTCTAATAAAAAAGATTAAAAACAAATATTTCATATTGTACAATTACATGCAAGCTCTTTGAGCTTTTTAAATAGTCAATCACTTTTCCCAAAAACTTTCATGTTACAACGTTCAACTCATCTTTTCTTATAGGTATACATTTTTCATATGTATGAGGTGTCAAATCATGGAAAGATAATAAACCTATCATTACCAGTGAGTTGTATCTGATCTCAGAAATATAAAAGACTAGGGAAAATTTCGAGATTAGTTTCACTTGTGTGAACCCATTTAAAATTTACAAAGCTCAATATCCCAGCTTTAGGCCTCTAATTACAGATAAGCCCGCAATTATTCATACCCTTTGTAAAATACGAGTTTTTATATACCAGCTGGAGTGTTGGTCTTCACTTTACACAAAAGACAGTTAGTTATAATTATATGGTCATGTGTTTTTAAAAGCTCGCCTCCTTCCGCGTTACACACGGATTTTGGCTTTCGCGACATGATTTTAACTTTACACATTTATATTTGCTTGTATACCCCCTGAGGTAGTAAAAGTATACATTTTCTGAAGGGAAATTGCATGAGGAAACCAAATATGCCATTAAAATTATAGTACGACCAATACCTAAAATGGTATGATCGGAAATATTCGGGAAAATAACAAGAGCTTTTTAATTTTTAATTTGAGATCAATATATTTTTTATTCCTACCCCTATCATTATTTTGTTTACATATTTGAATTCCTCATGAAATTACCCATTAGATGATATATAATTGTCAAAGTTACTACGTCGGTATGGTAATTATACCGGCTAGTGAATAACTCCAATTTTTATTTTAGATATTTTTAGAATTTTCAGAAATATTTGTTTAAGGATGAACCCTTCCGTGATATAAACTGCAAGCTTTCCAAAAATGAAATGTATACTTTTCCTGTTATAGGCATTTTTATAAATCCGGTAAATTGAGGCTGATTATTTAAGTTGACTGTACGAATAGGAAGAAAGCTGATGATCATTGTCTTATCCATAATTAATTAGTTGTTACAAATAGTTGACAAGTCTGTTGAACCACATACTAAAAGACTACTAAATATCCTTTGAAATGGGACCAAAATGGTGTTTGTAACATAAGGGGATGACTAGTTATTGTAAAAAGAACAAAGCATGGGATTATCCCCATTGAGTTTGTACAGGCGGCATCCCTCCCGGCGGCACCCCTTCCAGCACCACCCCTGGTCTCCAAACATCAAACAGCTGTATATCCCTTTCTGTATAAGCTATACCAATGCCATTTAGCAGGCAGGTAGCTTGTTATTAGGGCTTTAAAATGATACCAAATTGAGATAGCTTTTGTGGTTTTAAAAATATTTGAGGAAAATGACGGCATGAAACTAACAAATGTAACAGCACCACCCTATTGGGAGGCGAGTTCATAACGCGTGACCATATTTGGGCTCAACATATTTGGCATAATAATATGCTCATTCTGTCCAATCATCAGGCGAATAGATGATTGGACAAAATGACCGTATGGGATTGTCTATGAATCTCCAGAGTAGCGATATATTCCGGAAGGTCTATAAATTAACAAGAATTGTGTTTTTATGCCTGTCCAAAATTGTTCATACCCCATACCAAGTCTCAGGATTGATGCAATTTTTGTGATTGTAACACACCCTAATTTTGGTAAATTTGGAGTAATTTTTTCGGATTTTTGTCTGTTATCAAAAACATACAAAATAGATAGTAATACCGTAGAGACTCGATATCAAGTCACCTTTTTATCTCTGATATACAGGGCGCCATCTCGCGATCAAAACGACTTTTAAAAAGTTATTCTTAAAGGCCTTTTCGAATCTCAAGGGTTTGCCCTGGGCAAAAGTATGAATCTCTACATACCCGAGTTCCGCGTACACGTATCATATAAACCCCATGATGCAATACCGAATAGTAGCTACAAACATAAAATGTGAACGAAATCCGTGTCTAGAAATGTTTCTAACAGTCATTATATTTATGTCAATGAAACCAGGGTTACAATATGAAGCAGCATCGAATCAATTTTTAAGCGAGAACCCTATGTTAAAAATATACAAAAACTATAAATTAAAGCATTATTAACTTCCAATTTATGGGATAGTAATAGTGTTCACAAACGATATTAAAATCTATTTATGTTGTAACAACAGTACAGTACGCCGTTGGCTCAATCGGTAGAGCATTGGGTTCGAATCTCAACGAGAATGCTTTTTGGTCTTCGTTAGTATCATATTAAATTTAGCAATTTTATGTTGGGTTTGTTTATCGTTCCCCATAATATTTGTGAATCCACGGACAAGATACTTTTTATTTGATTTGGAATGATTGTCTAAATTCAATAATTTGAATGCAGTTCACAAATTCCAACACAAATGAGAACGAAATCTGTTAAGCGTTTCATCAGCTTAGACAGTAATCATGATAATGTTTTGACATTGAAAATAAATGATCCTCTGTTATACTATATGAATGAAAGGCACATTACAGTATATTGTTCTATGGTACTAATCCTCCCCGACGTGTGACATATGATACCATGATAGGACATTTTTAAAAAATGGTTATGTTTGGTGTTTTAATTTAATATTTGTGAATTGTTGGGTAATTTATTAAAGTTGAATTATTTATGGTTGTCATTATCAATTAGGGGGAGTTTGTATTTCCAAATTTAGTTGAGTTTGAAGACAATGACAACAACTAATGTTTGAAGTTATATAATTTGGATTCAAGCTATATCAAATGCCCCCCCACCCCCCCCCCCCCCCCCCACACCCCGGATGTGCTCAAAACATTAACTTCCGTTTTCAGAAGGACGTATGAAGCCAAAATGTACTTCAATCATGGCTGGCAAATGAATGTTTGCGCGTTTCGCACACATTTTTAAGACTACATCAGTCAACATTTATGATTTCTTACCAGCCCCCATACGAAAACCATATGAAAACAACATCCTGGCCAGTGACGTTTTAAAGGGGGTGGCCCAGCAACCCCCCCCCCCCCCCCCCTCCTCATCATTGACAGTCATTGACAAATGAGTAAAAATAAAAGGAGGAAGATGGAAAGAAGGAGGAGGATAAGGAGCATAGGCGGTGCATATGGGAGGGGTTACGTCCCCTATAATGTTTATGTAGGAGACGACCCGCCCCCCCCCCCCCCCCGAAAATAATTCTAGCATAACGATAAAAACGTCATACTGGACCGCCATTTTAGTAAAAAAATAAACAGAATTGCGCGCTTCACTCGCATGATCAAAGATAACAATTGTGTCTCGACCTATCTAGAAAAGAAGACAATGACAAAAACTAATGTTTGAAGTAAAATAATTCGACCAAACCCTAACTCTACCCCCCCACTTTTTTCAGATTTTTTTCTTCAACGTGGAAAATCGACCAAACTATTAACACATTGTGTTGCTTATGTACCGCATGGCCAATGAGGTTTACCAGCTTACTGTCGTCTCACAACTGTTTAATGTCGTTATTACATTGAATTGCGGTCCAACATGACCCCCCCCCCCGGGATTTGATCCAGGGACCTCCAGCACGTGTAGCTTCACAATCCCCGCTACACCACGCCTTCCAAGCACAGTCTGGGCAGTGTATTGCCCAGACTGTATGGAGTGGGTCCATTTTTTCAGCGAAAAACTTCCACGCCGGGTGGTACCAACGTGCCCAGTCGTGGTATATCGTGGTATATGGCAGTGTTAGGGTTTAAGCATCGCACAACAATTCCTGCACGGGTACATGTAGTCCCACTAGGGATGTTAAGCACTTAAGGTGTCCTGAAAGAAGAATGAACATTGACACAGACTGGTGTAGCTATAGTTGATTAGCAGATATTGGCCGATTTACAATTTCAGCCATAGGTAACAGAAGCAAAAGAGGGGGAGGCACTCGAATTTAATCGTAATTTGCAAGGTTACCGTTTCATCACGTGCCTGTACTACTGTGATGCAGTCACCACTATCATGAATAGCATTTGATTATGGAGCGCAAATAATAACATCTATGGCCATGTGTTTTGAACTCGCCACCCTTCCCGTTGCATGTCCAGATTTTTACATTTTACACCATCTGAGATTCGAATTAGCATATCGCAATAAATACTTGTTCTACCCCATACAAAGTCTATATTTGAAGAGGTTTTTTTGCAAAAGGGCCTTCATCCACTTTGGCTCTCATTGAGAAAAAGTCAAAAAACTGTTTCTAAATATTCAAGTTGAGCAATTGAAAAACTGAATGAATTATGAAAGAGGTACACTACATACTAATTTAAATTGACATAAATTTCAAATGTGCTTGTTTTAATTTTTTTTTAAATCATGTTTACATTTTTAGAAAATTTGGATGTAGGCCCTTTTGCAACAGAACTCCATCTGTTATGTGATGCAATCATTTATTTTAATCATTTAAAAAAAATAAGTTTGATATAGAAATGTATAGGTCACAATCATATGTTTCTAGGAAATAACGTCATTTTTTTTCAAAAAGACCTACATCTCATTGTAAACAGCCGTTGAAGTTTGTTGTTTTGTTGCAAAAGGGCCTGTATCCCGATTTAATTCTGGATAAAGGCCCTTTTGCAACCAAACAACAATTTCAATGGCTGTTTACAATGAGATGTAGGTATTTTTGAAAAAAATGACTTTGTTTCCTTGAAACATATGATTTTTCCCTATACATTTCTACATCAAACTCATTTTTGAAGAAAAAAAATGCACCATAGCCCTTTTGCAACAAAGCTCTTCATTTTCGGAACGGTAATCTCACAATGAATCCAAATATGCTATTGGAATTTGCATAGGACCCAATGGTAACATGTTGTGAATGTTCAAAGGATATCGATTTTTTTTCTTCATATTTTGATTAAAGTTCAATATTTTTTTATTCCTATCCCAATCATCATTTTACCGGGCATATTAGTTCCTCATGCAATTTACCCATCAGAACATAATGGTTGTCAAGGGTAACTTGTTGAAATATACTATATCGGGAAGTGAATGAGCAGGCATATTTGAATTCCCCTATTTGAGAGCTTTCCAAAAATGTATAATTTTGCTATCATCGGTTGTATACCTTTTGTTGTTGTTATAGTCATGTATGTAAAACCGATGAATTAGGGCAAGTTCACTGTGTAGCGAATAGGGGAAAAGCCAAGGACAATGCAATCGATTCGTGATTACAATTGTTACGTAATAGTTGACACGTTTGTTGAAACAGAAACTTATAGAATATAAAACAATCTATAAAATGAGAGCAACATCATGTTTGTACCATACAGAGATGAGGAGTTATTGTAAATTGAACGTAGAATTGGGAACATTTTCTATATTCCCCATAGAGATTGTACACAGCGCCACCGCCACCACCGCCACCGCCGCCACCCCTGATTTTCGAAATATAATCAATCATATCTCAGCCAAACAGTTATAGAAATACCTTATTTATTCACACAATGTAGCTAGATAAATAGGCTTTCAAATGACACTAAATCATAGCTCTACTACATTTAGTTGTTGAGTTAATAGAGAGAGATGGATGATCCGTCACCAAAAATGCACCCTTTTTGGGTGGTCAGTTCAAAACACATGGCCCTATGAAAATACCGCTGTTTCATTTGTCAAAAATGTCCAGAATAAAAATTCACAATTTCTAAAAGAGCCAAATACCGGGCACCCCACCCCCAAGACTCTCCCAAACCAAACTTCTTTTCATGGTCCTAAAACATATTCATGATAATACCACAAACACATTTGGTATGCTAAAGGGTTATTCAAGATGGCGTCCCAAATGCCCGCCAAAATTGGTCAAATTTCATAAAATGACATATATCAAACAAATGTATGATGACAGCACAGTTTTAAGAGTGGGATGGATGTAAGTATATCAGATCACTAGAAACTCATATCCAGTACTTATGCTTTGTAACCATACCTTAAATCCAAGATGGCCGCCAAAATGGCCACCCAAAATGGTCAAATGCCATAAAAAATAGCACTGATCAAATGTATGATGAGAGCATATTATTATTATTATTAACAATGGGATTTATGTAATAGACCACTACAAACTTATAACCAGTATATCTGCTTTTAAATGTATCCAAGATGGCTGCCATAATGGCCACCAAAAATGGTCAGATTCTACAAAATAGCATTATATCAACCAAAATGTATGAGTAGAGCATAGTTTTAACAAAGGAATTTATTTAATAGACCACTAGAAACTCATACATTTGATTTGTTAACATACTTTAAATCCAAGTTGGCCGCCAAAATGGTCACCAAAAATGACCACCGTAAATGTAAAAAATAGCCTATAACCATGATAACAGTGTCACATTGCATCACATTCACCAGATATGTTCTAAACTACTAAGCTATTACTTTTAGATATTATAAGAAAACCTCTCTGTGACAGTTTTGGTTCTGTATCATCACTCTCAAAAATGAATTATATTAAATTCATAATGATTTAATGTTTTGTTTCCTAAGTTCACTAATCCGATACATCTCATGATTTGTTTCCTAGTTTAATCTGGTGTGCGACAACAAAAATCTACCAAGATATGCTGATTCCGCTTATTTTGCTGGGTTTCTTCTCGGTGGATTATTGTTCGGTAATCTTGCAGATTGGTAAGTGTCCGACACTATCAATCAGCTTAGCCAGGGCATGAAGCTATATGGTAGAGGAAAATGTAGCTCATTTAAGGGGCATTAATAGATGTGGTGGAGGCAGCGCCCTCAATTACAAAAATATATGATAGCAACTGGGATTTCTATATTTTTACAATTGTATTACATGTATGAACTTACACCTATAAGGATTAAGAAAAAAATCAGCCCTCTTTGTACAACAAAACGTCGATTTGAAAATGCTGGTAGAGCCGCAACCAGCATTTTACATGGTTAAGGGTGGTATTCCAACATATTTAAAACATTGTTTTAATCAAGTTTTGCTGGGTTTTTTTTAGTAGAAACAACAATAATGGCAATTTGTAATGTTCATATTGAATTCTGAAGTAAATTAATTAAAATCAAAAAAATTCAACATGACATTGTGTCCCTTTAACATAATTTCCGTGACCCCAATCGTGTTGGAGCATGCGATTCATGTTGTCGTGTAGTATTTTGTTCTCCCCGGATGGAATACCGCTGTTTGCAAATTAAAAACATGTGCTAAGCAAAACAAACAGCGTCTCCCAATGTAGCATCACTGTCCATTCAAATGACCGTCATTTGTGAATCAATTGCTTTATCTGTTTTCTATTGAGTGGAAAGACGCTATTGAAATGAGCTGATGGGTTGCCTTTTTATAGCTTTGGAATCACAGATATTGGCCGAACACGTTTTCAGTGAAATCGATTTAATTCCTGCAATCATTTACAATGACGCCTAATATGTCAACAGCATCGATACCCAAAGGAGGTTGATCCATTTAATAGCAGCACAGAGACACACACGAGTGAGCATATATCTTATCACGTCCGCAACTTGTGTCCCACGACCACAAATTAGATTGATTCCGCCTTGGCGCCCTCAACGGAATAAAGCGCAATAACAATGACAAAATAGTTAAAGAATGTAGGATATCCAATATTCATTGTTTTAGCGAGTTGCAATCCTTGTGTTTGTTCCCCGACAACCAACCCCCTGAGTGTTTTGACATACATTTGTTTATGAATATCATTTCAGCGGTGTCAAAATATAAACACTTGTGGTCCAGGGACACAAGTTGCGATGCGCGAACGGGATAAGATTATGCACACTAGTGAGTTCGCCGTAAATTCAATAGAGTAGTGTTGCTAAAATAGTATACTATATTAAATTTAGGTATTGGTGATGCATTTTGTCTTAAAATTAAAGCTAATTTAGCACACGATTTTAATTTGCCAACAGCGATATTCTTCGCCTACTCCGCCCCCTGTACCCGCCACTGGTATTAACTTCATGAACTAATAGCCGGCCGCGTCTCCATTATTTAGGCTTATAAAATATATTAAAAGGGTTTCTTTTAAATTATTTAAACAGGATTGGGCGTTATCTTTCGTTTTTCATCGCTATTGGAGGAATGTCCGTGTCCGGTATTATTGCAGCATTTTCGCCAAATTTTGTCACATTTGCCGTAATGAGATTCTTCATCGGTCTTACCAATATGGCCGGGTTTGTGGGCTTCATTATGGGTAAGTATGGCTGGGTTTGTGGGCTTGGGTAAGTTGTAAGGGTTTTTTGTATATAAAGAGCAAATGTGAACAATAGCCCAACAGACATTAGCAAAGTTAATGAACTGAGTAATTACAAATCAAACGGGTAACTCTCAACAGAGACCTTTGATGGGCCAATCAATTGGTTCACTGCAACTCAGAAAATAATTAAAAATACAAGTAAACACAATTGGGCTAGTAAAAAAAGCAAATGAAAGTGGCGTGGGACAGGAATAGGATAAACACCCAAACATAGAGAATAACATCAAAAAATAAGAAGAAAATAATATCTGGAGGTCATTGATACATCAAGAGAGCTTAGCCAACATACTCTGAAGAGTTGGAGAGAAGGTGTCTGTTAACACGACATTTAAAAGATTGTTGTCCTTCCTCTTGGATGTTGCCAACAACATTATAAAAGGTTCCTTGGCTCCCCGGGGGAGGGGGGGGGGGGTGTTCTCACATTGATATGGTATACGTATATGTGCCTGCCTTTTGGGGTGCTTTTTCGCAAAAATTGGTATAGCGATGGGGTGGTTTTCATCACAAACCAAAGCGCCCAATTGGCATAAATTGGGTGTATTTTGAAGCATTTTTGGGAAAAGCGCCCAATTTGTGCAAAATGTGGTGCTTTTCTTACAAAATTGGTATACTGATGGGTGGTAAATTAGCCAAAAAATAGGTATAGGGAACGTCACATTTTCGAAGACCGGCAGGCACATCCACGTACGATTTTGTCGAAAGTAACCTCCCCGCGGCGGGCTTGGCTCCCGTCCGTCTATGTTTGGAATGGACTGCATAGGCGTGTGCAAGATGGTGTGTGCAAGATGCTTACCATGTGTGAGAGATTTGAATGGTGTGGGTGGCTTAGTTTTTCTTTAATCTGGCTCGAGACTGAGAAAATTGAGAACAGTGGGAGAGTTCCCTGGCGCGAAGCTTAGTAATACTTAGTACTAGTGCCGCCGAGTGAGAAAAGTGAGAGCGGAGGGGGCGGGGGGGGGGGGGGGGGGGGCATTATTTTCCCATAGTGCTCTATCGAACCTGCAAACTTCGTATAACTATCACAATACTCTTACCAATTATTTAATTGAGCTACAGAGGCATCTGATAGAGAAGTACAGTGTACTAAATGGGCTATTCCAGAAAATAGGTGCACTCCCCCTATTGAGGGGTTTGGATTTCAGGACTTTTTAGCTTCAAGTGTTAATCGGAAATCCAAATTTACCTCCCGAAGCGTTGGAAATTCAGACTTTTCCCCACGGTAGCATCGAAATTCCAGAATTTTCCCTCCTTCGAAGCGATTTTTGAAGAATTTGCATACAATATAGACGATCCCCTTTAGAGGAGTTCGGAAATCCAGATTTAGTTGAGATCACTATGAACCGAAAATCCAGATTTTGTTGAAAGTTGCTCTTGGAAATCCGGAATTTTCAGAATTGAAAAATTACCCCTCTATAGGGGTGTGCACCTAATTTCTGGAATAGCCCAATCTTGTTTTGTTGTGTGATTTGTTACCACCCCCCCCCCCCCCCCCCCCGTCCCCCTCCCCAACCACCTCCCCCTCCCCCAACCACCTCCCGTGTTCCGGCGGCGGCCAGTTTTTTCAATGTTGAAATCAAAGATGGGGCTAATTTATTATGTCGGAATCATTGTGTACATGTATTTGGGCCAAATCTTGCCAGACGCCCCGTATACGGAATAAACCGTGGACAAATAAATGCACTACGCATTTAATCGGTTTGAGAATGCGCACATGAGTTACGGGACGTTAAGCAAGACATTGCCGTGTATTTATTTCATATGTTTCATACAAAAAATCAATCAAAATAGCCGACGACTTTAATACGATGTTAACACGGCATACCTTAATATTCATGATATTTGTATTTTGCTGTATATAAAACGTGGTGCAAGATGATGTTTAGATCGTTCATGTTTAGAATTTAAACACCGCGTGAATAAATATTTGACATGCATATTTACTTAGGGATGTAAGTGTTTAGAAATTTAACATGTATAGAAGCGTGGTGCAAAATGGTGTTTCAAAAAGCGTTTAATATCTAAACACTGTATTTTACAGTTAATATTTTAAATTCCTATTTATGTTTTTATTTGTATTGATTCTTTGAACAAAACTATCTTTCCCCATTCCAGGCAGCGAAATTGTCAGTCCGGATCATCGTGGAATGGCGGGAAATGTAATATGGTTGTTTTTCTCCACTGGTTACATGATTTTGGCTGTTCTGGCTTACTTCATACGCGATTGGCGATATTTACAGTTAGCCATCTCGATCCCAACACTGGCTTTCTTTCTCCTTATCCCGTAAGTACCAGTGGTGTAACTTATAAGAGGGTTGGAGGGGACAGGGAGGCTCGTGATTGGCACCCGCTCCGTCCCTACACTATAAAAAGAAACGTGTCTTTTTCTGATAACACTTAATAAACACTTAAACACGTTTATTTTTGTGTTTTACGTGTAAAGGTATAGGAGGCATTGCATATGATAAACGGTTGCATAAACACTACAACACGTTTATAGAGGTATTTGTTGTATAATTATTAACACCCCAACATGTTTCTTATTGTTGATATAAACATGTTGGTGTGTTAATAAATATTACACAATTACCTCTATAAACGTGTTGTAGTGTTTATGCAAACGTTTATCATATGCAATGCCTCCTATACCTTTACACGTAAAACACAAAAATAAACGTGTTGAAGTGTTTATTAAGTGTTATCAGAAATATAAACGCTTCTTTTTGCAGTGTAGAGGTTAAATCAATGTAACTTATTAGCTGCCAATGTCATCTTGTCGAAAATAATAACTGTGTTTTAGATCTGTGTTTTAGATTTTCAGAAGAAGACACACCTGTTTCATGATAAGTAGGCCCATTTGGTAACACGGTTCAACCGGTTCATGCAATAAAATTGGACGTCATGCACCGATTCAATTGAAATAATGTAGAATAAGCCAGGTGCAATTCCCCAATGTATTCCGTCACACGTGACTACACACGTGACTACATGGATAAAACCTGTATCACAAATGACTTATTCACTTTTACGCGGCTATTAGTTAGCTGACTGGTATTAAAAACTTATTTACTCAGTGGCGTAGGGGGGGGGGGGGGGGGGAGGGGGGGGGAGGGGGCAGGGGAGCGATATTATAGTCGTGTTAGTCTAAATTGGTAATGTCGGTTGAGATTGGCACTGTCGGTTATCGAATGCACGATTCTTCGCGCCTTTTTTGGAGCAACTACGTCACAACCACCCCCCCTGTATTCCTATCAAAAAATCTCTGGAGTGATCAGGTCTGTAATGAAAACTAATATTGTTTTGTTTGTAAGAGGGACAAACCTAAAGAAAACAAACAGAGAAAATTATCAGAACCTTTATCTTTAAGTTAAAATTGACTGATGTTTATCCGTTGCGGACGTACATATTAGTGTTGCGGACGTACATCTGTGAATACAGATGTACGTCCAACACAGATGTACGTCCGCAACACTAACAAGAGACCATGTATTAAACATGTAAACAGATACAGAACAAAATAAGTTTTAAACATTAAGTATGAATCATCAGCTTTAGAAAATACTTACTTCATTGGTTTCCAACATTGCCAAAGTATTGAACAGAGTGGTTAAAAGTAGCAGCTTTTGGGAAGTGTACGTCCGCAACAGAAGGTACCAAATTTAATCCAAAAAGCATAATTTTTAAATATTTTGGTCATTTTAAGTAACTATTTTATATGATACATAACACATGATCATTGTTGTATTGATTGTATCAATTTGTAATACTTGCCTTAGTTCATTCATGGAAATAATTGCACTTCCATGGTGCGATTTCTACTAAAAAATGCCCTGTACGTCCGCAACAACCTCAAAATCAGCCAAACCGAGAATGTTAGATCAAATTCCAAATTCAAATTATATCATGAAACTACAACCCATAACCTTTGATATGATACATGAATTAGGTTATATCGACGATTTTCAATTTTTTCAATTTTTTCAATTTGGGTTACCTAATTACGGAACTGCCCTGTTGTAAAGGGTCAACTTTTGCCAAATTCGCACCTCCCTCCCCCGGTAAAAGGGGTCCACGTGTTGGGTGAAAAGTCTACTTTGGATAAAATTCGCCCCCCCCAAAAAAAAACCCCACAACAACAACACCCCAACCCCAACACAAATCTAAAATAGTCCCTCAAAAGATCAGATCACAAACACATTATTATATCCGTGTATGGAAGCATAAGTGTGTCATTTCCGCCTTAACCCCAGATAAGGGACGTAAACTCCAAATAAGGCGGGCCTTACCCCTAGTTAACGCTCCTTATCTGCGGTTAGGCGCGTCGACCCCAGATAAGAGACATAAACCCCGAATAACGCGCCTTATCTACAGATAAGGAGCGTTGATAGATAAGGATAGTTAACCCCAGATAAGGCTGCCCTATCCTAGGTTTACGTCCCTTATCTGGGGTTAACAACTTAAATCCCAGATAAGGCCCGTTATACTAGGCCCGGTATCCTAGTTAACGCTCCTTATTTATCTGGGGACAAGGAGCGTTAATCCCAGATAAGGCCCGCCTTATCTGGGGTTTACGTCCCTTATCTGGGGTTAAGGCGAAATGACACACTTATGCTTCCATATCCGTGGACATATTTTAAAGAGTAGTCTCTATTGTAAAATCCGTAAACATGGTAAAATCGTTCCCTATGGTAGGGATGTTCATATCATTGACTACAGAGGGCGACATTTTTTTGAAAATTTGTTGCCCAAATATGTAGAAAACTCCCATGTTTACCTCATTTAAATCCAGCGAAAAAGGAAAACACAAGCTGGGATGTATTCACTGATGTCTTACTAACCACACACAAGCAACTGGACATCATGATGTTAAAGCCCTAACAAGCTAAAATAGTTTAAAATTTGCATGACTTGACCAGTTTTAGCAATATAAGGCAAACTACTTTTAGTTATAACTTTGTGATTATTCAACCTGCAGACATGGTTGAACCACCAGTTTTTATTGTTAAGTAGGGGAATATGGGGCAACTGGACCGTGGGGCAAGTGGACCGAAATGAAGGATTTTGTAATTGTATGGGCATACTGTTTTCTTTTGAACAATACGACTTTTGTTGATACTTGACATATATCTTTACCTTCTACAATCCAAAACATTTGGAACTTTAGGGTATTTACACATGTGATTTTTCTCCATATCTTTGAAGCTAACTCCTTGAGTGACTGATTGAAAATTCACAGATAGTATGGGCGATATATGAAGATGGGTTTAGATCATGTTTAATGTACTTTATATGATTGACAGATATGCAACAGTAAATATATACATGCAGTACAGTCGTCTTAAGATATAGGTGCATATTGCATTTGATGGGTGCTATATTGTAGTGTGCTTAGGGACTTACCGAAATATGATTAAAACCATAGGTTGTGGTTGAAATGACCGTAAAATGGCGCATATTGCTAATTTGGGACATTGGTTGTTTGGATTTCCGATCAATATTATCATTTAAAGAATGCTTCAACTTAAATCATTATCACGGGTATTCATTTGGTAGAGTTATTTGTTCATGAATTTGCAAATAACAAAGTACACCATTTCTTACTTATCTAAAGACACTCGTCTCCGAACGCCGTAATATTTGCGAATTCAAAGATACTCACTGGCTACAGAAATCTGTGTAATGGCTAAAAACAAAAATGCAGTTTTGCCTTTTTTTCTGAAATGTATTGGAGTTATTGATTATTATGACAAATGGTGGTATGTTTTAAAACATTTTGGCGTAAAATGTATTACGTCACAGGCGTGTTTTAATAACGTTTCATCTCGACAAAGTGATACGTCATTTGTTGGGGTAAGTGGTCCGAATGTATGGGGCGTCTGAATATCACAACCATGTAACCATTTATACTAGGTTCATACCGTTTTATCTATAATAAACGTGCAGTCGAAAATTGCGCTTGCTTTGTACACCATTAGTATTACTGCTTTTTACACGTTAACCACGAAAACGGTATAAAACATGGGTTTCATGAGACCTGTATCATTTTTACACGTTAAATAATATGGAAATGAGTTTGTAAAGAAAATACTGCTTAGTTACCGTGTTGTCAATCAATGATTTCTGTGTATTCTAACCGTTGGAACATATAGGACCAGTTGCCCCAACGATGGGGTAACTGGACCGTGCCAAGTAAAGTTTTTAGTTAGTGGTAATTGGCCTTTTGTTTGGATATTTTTTAACATTGATTATATGTTATATGTAAACAGTTACATGGGTGATATTTTCATAGCAATTCCATAAATATTTACACGAGCTTTAAGCTTTTATATCATGAAATATGCTTAACCGGTCCAGTTGCCCCATCCTCCCCTACTTCGTTTCCATGTATTCCATTTTCAAAGAGATATTTTTATTTTCAAAATTTTATGAACATGCCTACCATGCCTACCTATGGTGATGTGGAAAAGTGAACCTGAACTGTTGAACCAACACGTTCTAATATAAAGCGTATACTACTGTGCATGTTTTAAGGTTAATTGTAATCATGGGGCTATATTAGAAGCAATCGTTTGCTTGCTGTTGCCCGTGGGGGGGGGGGGGGGGGGGGGGGGGGGGGGGTGGGGGGGGTACTCACCCAAGACGGTATACGGGGGTGTACCGCTCTAATGGGTAGCTTTTTGGGCACAAAATCACTTAACATGGGGTATGACTTTGTGCTGGAAATCCCTAATAATGGGGTCACTTTTTACAAATGGATCTATTTTCGCGAAAATGTGCAAAAATTAGGTCTATTTTCCCGATAATTTGCGAAAATTTGGTCTAAAATGAAGCAAAACCCCTAAAATTGGGTACCGATTTTTTCCAAAAATCACCCCTAAAAATGGGTATGGGTTTTGAATTTCCAGCGGCACACCCCCGACCAACCCAAATCCCGGGTGCTGTTGTTAAAAGCAAAGTTGGAATCGATTCAATATATTTATGATATAAGGGCGCACAGCACTAACTTCACTCCTCGTTTTGTGTAATGGGAGTATAAGCTCCGGCAAAAACAAAAACCGTTTTTGTGATGAATTTCCTTTAGGAATCCGTTTGGCGTGAGGGTAGCATTTGGTAATTAAAATGAAAGATAATCTCTTGTTCTCTTTGCTTAGGATATTGCAAAATATTGATTTTCGATTGTACCGAAAATTTACCATATATTAGATGAACATACGTGCTCGGAGGCGGTCAGAAGGCGAACGTCCGGGCTGAAAATAGGGTTGGCGCTGTTTAAATGAGCATATCGTGACATCGTATCAGAAGGCGTAACACTTCTTGACGATTTTATGAAATTTTAATATTTGTTTGTGGGAATAAAGCATTCAAGACATTCCAAAAAGGTTACTGGTCAGAAGTCACAAACTGGTCCAAAAAAAAGTTTCACTTCTAATAATGTTGAGAAATGCACCAATTCTGATTAAACGGGACAAAACTTAAGTTTTACATACTTAATGACCCACAAACTATATAGTGTTGGAAAGCTTAAGATTCAAGGTTTTTTATTTTTGCAAAAAAAGAATCAAATTATACAGGGTGTGTACAATTTTTACAGGGGGGAACATAAAAAATTTGATCGTTTTTGCTCCTCACAAAATAGTTTGATAGTTTGTACAATTAGGGTTTAGCTGAAAATAGTCACCAAAATCAGAACAACCGCAGAAGGTGCTACCAAATTTGCTAAGAATCATTTGCCCAAAATGTACACAGGAAAAGTACAGGGTGTCTAAAATTATGATGAAATAATGCATAAAATGAATGTTTGTATATAATATTCTATGAAATTTAGTTAGCATGGACCATTTAATTTAAAAGAAAATGATTATCAAAATGAACTACATGAATATCGTTAAAGTTCCTTTTATTTTGAATACAGGGTGGTCCAAAATAGGTCTAAATAGCAAAATTTTCATAAATCTATGAACAATTCTGTGAAGAAACACTTCTGGCTTTTTTAGTTAAATGTTTTACTACCCAGGGTAGAAAAGGACTGAAGAGTCACACAAATGAAATAGAGAGACTGCGATTTGGCCATTGTTTAATCAATAAAATGAATAAAACTGTGTATTTTTTACATTAAAACACTCCCTGAATTGAACATCATATTCTAGTAGAGAATGTCTAGATAACAATTCAATATTAGTATTCATAGTAGCAGGCACATGTTATTAACACATATGAGAAGTTTGACAACTTTCCTATGTATACTTTTAAAATGGCATCAATTTCAAAAGTTCTAGTTTTCCGCTATTTTGTGTACAAACCTATGGGCTCCTCACCCACCGGCTCCTCATCCACCGCTCCCACCCTTGACTCACTCGACGTTTAGATTGATAACTTCACTGTTGCTAAACATGTGGCTTTAATTCTTTTTTTATTCGGTAGCTGGATAAATTGTCTTTAATATGATACCAAAAATGTTATGTTTTTTTTTACAACTTCTATTTAAAATAGAGACACGTATCACGATTTTAAGGATTTTTTGAAACGATCCCACCTTATTTGATATACCTATTAGTGACCTGTGACCTACTATGGTCCCAACATCGCGACTCTTTTAGCCCTAGTTTATTCGTGACAAAAAGATCGATGAAATGTTCATGATAAAACGATCGAATTTCAGATCATTATTAAAAACTGAAAATGCGACGCATTGATGAAATGTTCGCGATAGACTGGTCGATGAAATGTTCGCGATAAAATGATCGAATTTTCTGATCACTATTAAAAACCCAAAATGCGTTCCATAGTTTACATGTAATCCAATGGGCGGTTTATTTAGTGCTGTGCCCCCATAAGGAATCAGAAAATTTAGAGTTGCATGTATTTTTTCAGTATGTGGTGAAGGGGGTTCCAATGGAATTAAAAATTACTCACTAAATAGGCCTACAGGGGTAAAAAACTAACAAATTGTTTCAATATTTAACTGAAATTAATATCAATTTTTCGTATGAGTTCTAGGATTAAACAATGTATAATTTGTCCTATATATATCCGATGTTTAGTTTATGAATTATCATGCAAAACGTCGTTGTTCTTTAAAGTTAAACTTGGTCCGATTCCAACAAAGTGTTATCTCGAATTAGTTTTATGATCACAGGAATTACAGAAAGGATAAGTATTATTTCATTTAGTACAAGTTTTGGGTTGGGGCAATCGCTAGACTCATGTCGGTTGGGATTTTATAGTAGAACTGTCAGTTGAGATTGACACTGTCGGTTGAGAATGGCACCGTCTGTTGTGATTGGCACTGTCGGTTGAGATTAGACTGTTTGTAATTTTGTTTTTGAATGCCTGGTTTTTTTACACGGTTAAAAAGTCCTGTCGGTTAGCTTTCATTTTCGCCGCCCCCCCCCCCCCCCCCTCCCCATATGGAAAACCCAGCTACGTACGCCACTGCATATTTTCTATGACAAACCACAGAAGATTTTAATATTAGATGTATTTCAAACAAAAATGGCCAAAATATAGGTTAAGCACTTTTCTGACTAAATTGATCATGGGATGAAGTGTAGCAGTTTTAATAGAGGACTGACTATAGGCATAAAGGCTTGCCAACGGTCTGTGTCTTTGAAAACGAAAAACATGGGATGTATTTTTAATAATTTTTGTCCCGCGTGGGACACCTTTTTTTTTGACACGCCCTGTATATTACAGATTTACAGGTTACAGGTTTATTTATTTCGCATACAACATATCAATACAGAGTCAGAGCAAAAAATATACAAAACAATAGTATATGCAAGGCGTCGTTGAAAAAAACTCACGAAGAGCTTACACGTGTCAACGACCCCTTTGGAAAAATGGCAATGGATGAGATAATACAAATAAGTAATTATGTTACAAAGATAAATCAATATAATAGGGAGAATATATAAGTAATAGGGATATTATATAAATATTATGAAAGTATAAAGTAATCTTTTTTTTAAAACTTGAAAACTTGTGCATACACAGTAAGACATAGAGACAGACAGATATGACAGACACAAAGACAGACCGACAGACAGACAGACAGACAGACCGACAGGCAGACACACATACATTGCGCAAGACAGCAAAACAAATATGGACAAACTGGTTGCTCAAGAAACCTAAATGATCGAAACCAAAGTGAAACCGAAAAAGAGAAGTAGCTGGAAATAATGAAATAATATCAAAGGAAAAAGTAATATAAACTACATGAAGGAACAAAAGTAATGTAAAACAACTCAACAAAATATTCAATTGGTAAAGGTTGTTCTTAACACTTTCCACGCGGCAGGCGTCTGCAAAAATATTAAATTGATTGAATTTCATCACCATATTTGGAATCACCATGAGAAATGCATTAAAGTAAGTACAAACATGCCTAGTATTGGTTCTTTAATTCTTGAGATAGCCTAAGACTTTTGAAATTGTGAAAGGTTTCTGAAAAATTTGTTTTGTATAATGTATGGTAAATATAGCCGCGTGGAAAGTGTTAACTTCAACGTGTTCATTAGAATAGAAGCTATTCCTTCTGATTAATAAAACAATGGAAATCAAACCTTTGAAATATTAAATGAATATTTTGTAACCAGATAATACCAGACACGATCAGTTTTAAATTAAATTCATTGAAATGAATTGCAATAATACACATCACATGAAATATTAGCACTTTCCACGCGGCTATTGGTATAACCATAACAAATTTTTCAGAAACCTTCTCAACAAGTTCAAGGATTACTGAACCAATGAATACTAGGCATGTTTGTACTTATGTCAATGCATTTCTAATGGTGATTCTAAACATTTTAATGACATTCAATAAATTTGACATTTTGGAAACATTTTGTGGAATTTTGAAATGTCGTCTATACACAGACGCCTGCCTGCTGCGTGGAAAATGTAAATGTGGTATGAATATTTTGTCACCAGACACGAGCAATAACGAACAATTCATTGAAATTTAATGCAAATTTACATAACAATTAACAGGCATACTGTATATTTTATGAATATTTGACTTCGCCGTAGTAAATCGTATGATCATAAAAAAATAACAGAAAAAGAGGTACAATATTTTGCAATTTACATAAAAATCCCATTAATAGGCCTGTAAAAAAATGCTACGGGTTATTGACTTCGTCGTAGTAACACATGTATCATTAATAAAAACCCTTTAAAGGGGAAGTGCTAGTACAAATGAAAGACTTTGATATTTTTTAGGAAAGCATTTGGTAGAATAATGACATGTAATTGGGTAATCAGTATTGGCACAAGAGCAGGCAGTGAACGTATTGGCAAATTTGGGCATGATGTCAAGTAATGAATATGAAGACAAATTTGCAGTAGTTGTCCGTACTGTATGTGAAAATCAGACACAATTAGGCAAGATATCAACATTGAGCTTGTATATGATTATTGTAGTAGAGATCTTCCGCTTAACAATGGTACTCTTTTTTTAAGCGGAGTTATATAATTTTTCAGTTATAGTCTTTATGAAAACTCCAAACTGAGATATCATCCTTTAAAGATGTACTTATAATGTACTAACGATGTACTTTTATTTGTATTTTTTTATTTTTTTATTTTTTGGTTTGAATTTTTAATCTGAAACTTTCACATTAATGTTATAAACACTCTGAAAATTAATTATTTACAAGAATCACCTCCAATTAGGGTTTGGGCTGTACTCTTTTTTTAAGCGGAGTTATATAATTTTTCAGTTATAGTCTTTATGAAAACTCCAAACTGAGATATCATCCTTTAAAGATGTACTTATAATGTACTAACGATGTACTTTTATTTTTATTTTTTTATTTTTTGGTTTGAATTTTTAATCTGAAACTTTCACATTAATGTTATAAACACTCTGAAAATTAATTATTTACAAGAATCACCTCCAATTAGGGTTTGGGCTATTACTCAGTTTGGAGCTCTGCCCAATTCGTGAATTAAAAAGAAATTTGGAAGAAATGAAACAATAATTTGATCTTGTTGTGTGCATTCATTGGCGGCGTAGCTACAGGTAACCCACCAAGGGTCATTCGGGGGGGGGGGGGGGGGGGGGGGGTGCAATTAACAATTCAGGGGAGTTAAAGGGTTTTATATATACTTATCTCCAATTTCATGGCGTTTCTCGTCGTGGGGAATCAATACCAATCCTAATCACCTAAAGGCTTTGTCCCAGGACCTATCGGGCCGGGGCCCTTATGTAATGTGGGCCCTGGACCCCACGCCACTCTCGTGCCCCCGGGATGACAAGCCTCCTGGCTACGCCCATATGTCGCAAACAATTGACTTCAAAACTCATAAAACGACCGCCAATTTTGTATTTATTTCATTAAGCCTACCAAAGAATGGAAATTAACTACCCAGTATGATTTGTTTGTGCAGTTATAAACGATATCTCCATCTTTGGCAAACACGAGAGTAAACATTTTAGAACCACCCTCTCCATAGGCTTTATTGGTATAAGTGTTGTAAAAATCAACACAGATTGTCAGAGGTATATTTGCTCAATAGTGAATTAAAAAGTACAATAGTTTTTAAACGGCTTTCGTTGAATAACAAAATAACAGACATAAGGGACACTTTCTATGCGGCTAGTTTTACCAGAGTGATATTACCTATTACACCTCCCTGGTTTTGCCATATAAAAAAGATTTTGCAAAAACCTTTTCTAAACTTTCAAAGTCTTATCTCAAGAATAACTGACCTAATACTAGACGTGCTTGTACTTATGTTAATTAATTTCTCATGGTGATTCGAAATATATGATGATGAAAGCCAATAAATTAAATACGTTTGTGAAACATTTTGTGAATTGTATTTTGCGTGTGCATAACCGCGCGCATGGACAGCGTTAATCTATTCTATATTTGCTTAAAATTCTCAGTTTGCTTCCCCCCTCCATTTCTTTACATTGCCACAAGCTAGTGGATATTTATCGCTTTGTTTACCTATCGGAGTAAATATACTTTACACAGGCTAGGCAAACAACTGCGGACATCATCTCAAAATTTCACCCCGGGCGCTAAACAACTGAACACATCTCTCGTCCAATCAAAGCCATGGACATAGATGGATTAGGCGGCGCTTGTAAGTGACCCTGATGCAATACACATAGCATCCAAGCGTCACACTTCTCGATCAACCAATATACCCGTATGAGAGTGTCATTTGGCTGGACCCGTTCGATAATTATACCGATTTGGTCACGGTTTCCTGAACAAGTGACTCGAGTCATCGCGTACTTGGAATATTGATTTTGAATTCAGGCTATAAGAGCTAGCTATCGTGATAGCTAAGCTAGCACAAAAAAGAAATAAATAAAAACCCTTTAAAGGGAAGTGCTAGTACAAATGAAAGACTTTGATATTTTTTAGGAAAGCATTTGGTAGAATAATGACATGTAATTGGGTAATCAGTATTGGCACAAGAGCAGGCAGTGAACGTATTGGCAAATTTGGCATGATATCAAGTAATGAATATGAAGACAAATTTGCAGTAGTTGTCCGTACTGTATATGTGAAAATCAGACACAATTAGGCAAGATATCAACATTGAGCTTGTATTTGATTATTGTAGTAGAGATCTTCCGCTTAACAATGGTACTCTTTTTTAAGCGGAGTTATATAATTTTTCAGTTATAGTCTTTATGAAAACTCCAAACTGAGATATCATCCTTTAAAGATGTACTTATAATGTAACGATGTACTTTTATTTGTATTTTTTTATTTTTTTTTATTTTTTGGTTTGAATTTTTAATCTGAAACTTTCACATTAATGTTATAAACACTCTGAAAATTAATTATTTACAAGAATCACCTCCAATTAGGGTTTGGGCTGTACTCTTTTTTTAAGCGGAGTTATATAATTTTTCAGTTATAGTCTTTATGAAAACTCCAAACTGAGATATCATCCTTTAAAGATGTACTTATAATGTACTAACGATGTACTTTTATTTGTATTTTTTTATTTTTTTATTTTTTTGTTTGAATTTTTAATCTGAAACTTTCACATTAATGTTATAAACACTCTGAAAATTAATTATTTACAAGAATCACCTCCAATTAGGGTTTGGGCTATTACTCAGTTTGGAGCTCTGCCCAATTCGTGAATTAAAAAGAAATTTGGAAGAAATGAAACAATCATTTGATCTTGTTGTGTGCATTCATTGGCGGCGTAGCTACAGGTAACCCACCAAGGGTCATTCGGGGGGGGGGGGGGGGGGTGCAATTAACAATTCAGGGGAGTTAAAGGGTTTTATATATATACTTATCTCCAATTTCATGGCGTTTCTCGTCGTGGGAATCAATACCAATCCTAATCACCTGCAGCAGAGCTTTGTCCCAGGACCTACCGGGCCGGGCCCTTATGTAATGTGGGCCCTGGACCCCACGCCACTCTCGTGCCCCCGGGATGACAAGCCTCCTGGCTACGCCCATATGTCGCAAACAATTGACTTCAAAACTCATAAAACGACCGCCAATTTTGTATTTATTTCATTAAGCCTACCAAAGAATGGAAATTAACTACCCAGTATGATTTGTTTGTGCAGTTATAAACGATATCTCCATCTTTGGCAAACACGAGAGTAAACATTTTAGAACCACCCTCTCCATAGGCTTTATTGGTATAAGTGTTGTAAAATCAACACAGATTGTCAGAGGTATATTTGCTCAATAGTGAATTAAAAAGTACAATAGTTTTTAAACGGCTTTCGTTGAATAACAAAATAACAGACATAAGGGACACTTTCTATGCGGCTAGTTTTACCAGAGTGATATTACCTATTACACCTCCCTGGTTTTGCCATATAAAAAAGATTTTGCAAAAACCTTTTCTAAACTTTCAAAGTCTTATCTCAAGAATAACTGACCTAATACTAGACGTGCTTGTACTTATGTTAATTAATTTCTCATGGTGATTCGAAATATATGATGATGAAAGCCAATAAATTAAATACGTTTGTGAAACATTTTGTGAATTGTATTTTGCGTGTGCATAACCGCTCGCATGGACAGCGTTAATCTATTCTATATTTTCCTAAAATTCTCAGTTTGCTTCCCCCCTCCATTTCTTTACATTGCCACAAGCTAGTGGATATTTATCGCTTTGTTTACCTATCGGAGTAAATATACTTTACACAGGCTAGGCAAACAACTGCGGACATCATCTCAAAATTTCACCCGGGCGCTAAACAACTAAACACATCTCTCGTCCAATCAAAGCCATGGACATAGATGGATTAGGCGGCGCTTGTAAGTGACCCTGATGCAATACACATAGCATCCAAGCGTCACACTTCTCGATCAACCAATATACCCGTATGAGAGTGTCATTTGGCTGGACCCGTTCGATAATTATACGATTTGGTCACGGTTTCCTGAACAAGTGACTCGAAGTCATCGCGTACATGGAATATTCATTTTGAATTCAGGCTATAAGAGCTAGCTATCGTGATAGCTAGCACAAAAAGAGATACAATAGTTTGCCCATTTGATAGCAGCATAATTTCAAAATCAAAGTTTTATGTTTCACATGTTGGATATCATATGGTGCATGGAGTACCAAAAATTACAATCAAAATTTGAAGGAAAAAAACCAAGATTGGACAATTGAATTGATATTTTATCGAAAAGATAATGTCCCTATTTGCATGCATATTGTTTGCTATAGCTTAATTTCATTTCATTCAATGTGTTATCTCATGGCAGGTATTACCTACCATGGTTATCTAAACGAGAGATATAATAATGATAAGGCCAAGTAAAAAAAATAAAGCAGTTCTCGTCCCCTCGCTCATCATTTTTAAGGAATTCGATAATTTTTCTTTTTTTCCTTATTCTTTCCATAACTTTTTGTTGACACTTTTAAAAAGCCGATATCTTGGTAATAGATTTACTTTAGTCCAATGAGCATTTTAAATCAGGTTTTGTGTTAACCAACCCCCAGAACCATAAAGTAAAAAGATTTTAAAAAATCCTCATCCTCTTGCGCAATCAATGTAATACCACGCTGGTAATGGTGATTTTGCATTGTTTACTAAAAAAAGTGCCCTCATCCTCCTTTTATTCAAAAGTTGGACGAGAAACTAGTTTTTATTTTTATTTGGCCTAATGTGCATTGATGAAACAATATAACATTTCCCCCTACCATGCCTACTGGAGCAGGGGAGTCAGGTATAATGTTGTAATCATCACAGCACGAATTGTCTGAATAAGATATGAATCCAATTCAAATTTTAAATTTAAATATTTTTCTTTAAAATAGTTAAAACAATTACACACTTAGCTTAGCAAAATATGTTCACTTTTATAACATTTTGTATTTGATTGATAGGATATTATATGAATCCCCTCGTTGGCTGATCAGCAGAGGAAAATATGACAAAGCTGAAAGGTCATACGAAAAGCTGCCAGCGTCACAAGATTAAGCTACCAGAGGTGCTGTTTGAGGAGCAGATAAGCTACAGCAACAAGAGGTAGGCTATGCTGGTTCCCTGCACCCTGGATCCTCGGGCCAACTCATTTATTGATAAGTTGTGTAGATCTCATTGATGCAGGGAACCAGCATAGAGGTAGGCCTGTTTGGCTATTCCATTAAATTTGATATCTATACACCTCCTACGGAAGACTTACCTTAAAGGGACACAAAGCTAATAGTGTTGAAGACTTTAAAAAAACTTAAAAAAACTTCAGAATTCAAGATGAACATTAAAAATTACCATTATTGTTGTTTCTACTCACAAAAACACAGCAAAACTTGATTAAAACAATACCATCGCTATTTTTTGAACCTTTTCTTAAAAACGCCCTCTATGTAAATATGGTTCGCGTTATCTATCACGCGTACTGCAGGGGGGACACCGTTTGACGTAAAAGGCTGATCGCGGCTCGATCAGCATTTTTTAATCGACGTTTGGTTGTACAAAGAGGGCTGATTTTTCTTCATCCTTAATAGGTGTAAGTTCATACATGTAATCCAATTGTAAAAATATACCAATCCCAGTTTTTATCATAATTTAGGGCGCAGCCTCAAACCTCTTAGTGTCCCTTTAACAGTCCCTGCCTTTAACAATGTACTAAATTGTCGTGATTCATTAGTCCTCAGATCAACTTTAACACTTTCCACGCGGCAGGCGGCTGCAGACGACATGCCAACATTTCACAAAATGTATCAAAAATTTCAAAACTATTGAATTTCATTACCATATTTAGAATCACCATGAGAAATGCATTGACATAAGTACAAACATGCCTAGTTTTGGGTCAGTAATCTTTGAGATAGACTTTGAAAATTGTGAAAGGTTTCTGAAAAATCTGTTCTGTGTATGGTAAAAATAATAGCCGCGTGGAAAGTGTTAAAACAAGAGTGATACATTTACCATACCATTATAGCCTACTATAGCCAAATTGTAAAATTACTAACACTTTTGGTTCGGTCGTAAAAAATCATTGACATTTCAGAAAAAATGCCAGCAAATCGATAGACGTTCCCCATAAAATTATTAATATGCCGCCAAGCAGTCAAGCACATCCCAATGAAAGGAAAACATTATTTTGAAACTGCACCATCTGGGATAACACAAGTGAAAACAAAAATCGTTGGGATCACGTTGCGCGTCACATTAAGGAGTGTTTATAAAAACGTTGGTGGTGGGGGTGGAAAAATTTGAGCCATGGACATTTTTGTTGTTGTTGTTAATTAGTTTTCTGTTTATTTTGTCCAGGGGTGCAAAAAGTTATTTCTTCCTCCGGAGCATGATTCTAAGGTTAAATATTTCCTCAATCAAACCGTAACTTAAAATAGCTTCTGCAGCACATCATTGGAAACGTTATGCGTCGTTTTGGATTTTATCAAAAGCTTATTATGAAAATATATGAGGTTTCACCCTATGAGACGTGACGAAGTACCAGCTTTTCCCACCAAAATGTTTGTCTAAAATAAGGCTGTCCTCGACACACTGTCACAATTATGGTGGATTTCAGGTCCATTCCATAAGAACGGCTTCATTGACACTATCAAGGGACAATTTTCTTTCTGGTCTATTGTAGTGTTCTAAAAAAAGTAAGGCGCGGGTGGGCGGATTTTTCTTCTTCTTTTCATTTCAAGGGAAAGTCAAGCAATTAATCATATGAAGTCCCGGGTCAAACAACAGAGACTTCATTATACACTTCATTTAAAGTTTGAAAATATACCTAAATTCAATAAATTATCATATAATATGGCAAAACATGTATATGTGTTTACATTATATAACATGGAATAATAAAAACATATTTGATTTTACCGCGATATATGCATATATCGGGGTTATGCAGTCCTGCACATAGCCTCGTTTTGCGGGGCAGATGTAATTTTACATTCGTTTGTTTGTAACATTTAAAAAGTCCGTCCGAATGCTGTGGACATTATTTCATTAGTTTGCTCGGGACAATTTTTCTAAATTCGATTTGGTTGATATTGTAATTACAATTTTAGTCATGAAAAATGATGAATTACTTGGTGTGTGGTAGAGCCTGCATTGACGCGGCATTACAAGTCAATCAACAATGGTAAACACGCAAAACTCATGCCAGGATAAATATCAAAGATCATTCATACAAAGCCAAAGGATTGCTTCATAGATCCTTGAGAAGAAAATACAGTGATTTAACAAAGCACGTGTGTTGAATATTCATCACCTGGACCGGGCCTTGTGCCGTCATCCCTTACCGCTCAGATGTAAACAAAAACATGTATATAGTCTGTATAACAAAAAAGTATTCAACCAATGATAGCAAGAGTACACATTTTTGGAAAGCATTCACTTCCCGATATAGTATATCTCAACAACGTAACCCTTGACAACCATTATGTTCCGATGGGTAATTTCATGAGGAGCCCAAATATGCACAGTAAATTATGATTGGGATAGGTATAAAAATATTATTGAGCTTTGATCAAAATATGAATATTTCTATATATACTTTTTATGGTGATGGTGAAAAATGTACAAATCTGGAAATGCACGCGAAGGATGGCGAGTTCAAAACACATGGCCAAAGCTTTGTATTATCGATCCCTGTCAGTCTCTGTTGCCGAATATGCCACGTGTTCATTATGATTATATACTGGCATTTTAATTTAACGAAACGCCTAAAGTTATCAAATACATTTTACTTTAGACATGAAAACATTAATTATGTTTTTCTGCAGTAAAAAGTGACACGTGTTAATTACATGCTGTATTTTTAATAGCTTACACTATACTTTAATGCTCTTACAAGTTACATGTACTACCGAACCACCTTTTCATTTTCTAACATTTCATTTTCTAATAATTTTTGAAAACGTAATTATTTTGGTTTTAGCATAAACCGTGCCGGTCGGTGCAGATGTTCACTTCATGTTAATTGATTTTTCAAATATACGAGGAGGAAAACATGAAATTAATATAAAGTCATATATTAGTTACATTGCGTGGAGGTCATTCACGTTTAAAGAAAGCCATTGGTGTCCACAGCGGTGCCAAAAGTTATTTCTTCCTCCTCTTTTCATATTTCCTCTTTCCTTTTTTCTTGCTTTCCTCCTTTTTCCCCATTTATTTTTTTCTCAAAAGGCATTATTTCCTCAATTTTAACTGTCTCTTCCTAAGAGCGGTGCTCCCTGCTCCCGCACTTTTTGCATGCCTGATTTTGTCCACCCCTTCTTAGTTATTGAAACAGTCCTAGTCGGGTCATCCTTTCATTAACATTTTTATCATTCAACCAATCAGAAATAAGCTTTAATCGTGTTTCCTCATAACTCATTGAATATTCAGTGTAGGGGCGTGAGGCGTTAATTTGATTGGTCGGTCAGTGAGCAAAACAATGGAACACTTTGGCGCAGTACTTTCGGGCAATTATTAGTAACCCGCGCTCGGCGTGCGCGTTATCATCTAACGATTACTTTGATTGGAACGCACTTGGTACGCAGCTATCGCGATTATTCAGGAAGTAATGAATATAAATAACACAATACATTCACAAGATCATTTGATGGAAGTTGGAACCCCCTCTTAATTGTGTAAAGAATTATGGCTATCAATCCAACTGAATATTCAACAATTTAAGCTGATTTGAGTTTTACATTCATTGATCCAAGTTTATTTTCCAATCTGTATTGTTCCATAAATATTAGTTGGTATTTAAATGTAAGAGTACACTGTAAATCTAGCTAAATCGGTTGTGGAAGAAAATTACACAACACTGTTTAATATATGATTAACTATTGTTTAAAAATTTACACAACTGTGTATATTTTCACACAACTTCTTGTAAACTTTCACTATGTTGTGCAACATTTTACACAAATTGTGTAATTATTTTTAAACAACCGGTATCTAGGTTCATATGTTAAACAGTGTCGTTGTGTAACGTCTTTTTTACACAACCGGATTAACAGTGTAGTCCTCGGTTTCCTCTCAATTTAGCAACTCTTTCAAAATGCTGTTTGTCCAAAACAGTGACGTAGCTAGGTTTTTAATACGGTGGGGGGGGGGGGGGGGGGGGGGGGGGGGGGGGGGGGGGGGGGAATGAAAGTGAACCGACAAGATTATTGTAATACAGGCCACCATATCGAGCATTATTTACCATTGACACTGATATCAGTGAGGACACTGTCTATATGTTTGTGTGAAACCACTTTGACCTAAAACCACTGTTTTAAGAAATGTTTACATTTTTGGTTTAAAATACACAGAAAGGTGGTACGACACTCGGGACGCCGCTGGATCTGTTTCGAACTCCAAACCTACGAGCCAAAACTCTCAATTTATTCTACAACTGGTAAAGTAATTTTATTTGTCAAGACATCTTAAAAGGAGGTGTCTAGCAAACACTATTGTGCATTTTGTTGCAAAAATAATTATCGAGCCCAAATCGTGTAGACATACAGAACAAAATATCATACTTAAAAACGAATAAAAACCGCCATCTCTCAACATGCCATATTTAAAATTCACGGTAATCAAAAAGACCCGGTTTCAATGACGTCATGATTATTTGAGTACACATTTTATGCAAATGCATTGTATAACTGGGACTTTCGATCATCTCGAATTTAAAAATTGCATGTTGAGAGATGACAGTTTTTATTCCTTTTATGATGTTCAATATTACTATACGCGATTTGTGCTCGATAATTATTTTTCTAACGTATAATGCACAAGTATGTGCTTGCTGGATTCCTCCTTTCCAAATTTTCAGTTAAAGGTATATTATGCGATCTTTTCCAGGGAACACCCTCAATCCTAAAAAAAAAAGATTTTCTTGGCATAAATATATTCCGAGTTACAGAGCAATACGATTCCTAATTACTTCAAAATCATGGTTTTAGAGTGAAAATAAACTGTCGGGTTAACCCGACAGTTTATATTTATCACTCTAAGTTCACTCTAAAACCATGATTTTGAGGTATTTAGGAATCGTATCGCTCTGTAACTCGGATTATATTTATGATTTATGATAAGAATTATAATTCTGCAAGAATATCTGCTTCCCAAAAAAAATCGAGGATTGAGGTCGTCTCCTGTAAAAGATCACATAATAATCATGATAATATACAGAAAAGGATGAATAAATATGACTTTGACTTGTTAGTCGCTATACTGCATAGCACCCGGCCTAATTCTACATTCAATAGAGTTGGTACCGAAGTTGGTGCATGACGTCCAGTTCATAGCATGAATTGTACTCAAATACACATCATGAAACATATCATGATAATATCGTCTTTCTGAAATCTAACACTTTCCACGCGGCAGGCGTCTTCAGACGACATTACAAAATTTCACAAAATGTTTAAAAAATATCAATATTATTGAATTTCATTATCATATTTGGAATCACCATAAGAAATGCATTGATATACCGTTGGGGTGGGGGTGGGATTTAAGAAAGTGATCGTATATTTAAACTTTGATTTCCTTGCAGCGAAATTACAGCGCTTTGAACCCTTTGGAAAAGGCGCTATATAAATACTGATTATCATTATTATTAGTATTATTATTATTATTATTATTATTATTATTATTGCGAAGAAGGCAATATTCTGTTTCAAGTGAAGCATGGATCATCAATGAGTCTGAAATAGGTCTATGAAATTAATTTCTTGACAAATGACATTTTGACAAGGCTATACCGTAAAACGGGGGTGAATAGGGACAACAATGGGAACAGTTTTTGAAATCTCAAATTTTGTATTGATTGTATTATTTGTTTTCTTTATCCAAATGTGGAAAGAGCAATATAGTGTTCAGGAAATGGTTCAGTGGATGTGAATGAACCAAATATAGCTGAACCCAGGGTATCAAAAATATAGATGTCTTTTTATAATATATACATACTCTTTGACCGTACAAGCGCCCGTTTCCGTGGCAAATCCGTTCATGTCATTCTTGATTAACCTGCCGATCCCTCATTCCATGCCCCATATTAAGAATATTTGAATTTAAAAAAAAGGCTTATATTCTAAAAATGTCACTCCAAACTTCATCGCAGATACAATCATGCAATCACATATAAGAATATATGATTCGTAGTAATAGATGAGGTGACCGTTGTTTACATTTAGGACGCCCTCTGTTGATTTGAGACAAAACACACCGGGCAAGAGTTCCTATAGTTTACATAGGCCAGATCAGGTTTTCTAACTTGATTGTGGTGTCACAGCAAATTGTTATCAAAACTGTCTTTAAACTTGCTTAGGAATGCTATAAGCTATCGCATTTCACAAAAAAATAAAAATAAATGAGTTTTACAATTCATTAGAAAGAAATTTCATGTTGTCTTCATTAACTTTACTGTATATTCTGCCTGGAGGGAATCAACAGAGGGTGTCCCATTTGTAAATACATGACGTCACCGGTCACACCATCTATAACAACACATTTTTGTTGTTGGTCATTCTCCTATAACATACGCAAAATGTTGCCTTATTGGAAGTAAACTAAACATTTCGTAAAACCTCGCAATACCTTGTGTAATAAATCCATATGAATATTATGGTGCATAGAGGTTACCCCATGTAATGGATTAGTAGTCAACATGTCGAAAATACTAAACTGTGTTTAACACTTTCCATGCACGCGGCTATTAGTTTTACCAAACAGATTTTTTTCAGAAACCTTTCCCAATTTTTCAAAGTCTATCTCAAAGATTACTGAACCAATACTATAGGCATGGCAAAACATGCAGTGCTGGGTTTCACACGGATAAAGCGAATAAAAACTCCAAATGAAAGCACTGCTCAAGAACAATACTTCATAGCCGCTGCAAGAGGTCAGATAAGGTGCCCAGTATAGCCCCCAGTAGTGCAGTAGAGATATAGTTTAGTCCGTTCAGAACTGGCGAGAAATAACATTGAAATACAAGGCGTCTCGGAATGATTTTTACCGTGTTTGAAAAATATATTTAAAAAGTTAAAAACAACATTGCAGTCCAAATCGAAAGCATTCGATATATGTGAACATGTGTCCCTACTTACTCTGTTAATTTCATCTAGATATTTTTATCCTCTCCGATATGGCATGGCATGACATTATTGAAAATCAATGAAAACTTTTTTTTAATTTATTTTCAGCGTATTTCATGTTGATAAAACTCATAATACTTCATAACTGCTGCAAAGAATATGTAGCATAAATAATTCAAGTTGAACAATTCCCTCACACCAATCAAATATCGCTTCATAAAACATTCCACGAAGTTGATATCTATACACTACATGTAGGCCTATGTAGTAGGAATTAAAAGAGGGCGCGTAGCAAATTACCGGAAGGTCTTATAAATTGATCTTTGCATGAGTTTCAAAAGAGGTAATTATGGCAAAGCTTTGAATTTAACATTTTTACAAACTAGTCCTTAAGTTTCGTTCGAAATGTCCGATTTAAAAAAATTAAAACCGGAGACCTTTCGCCACCGCTCCGTTGAAAACGCAGTCCCGTTCCCATCCCAGAAGAAGACGGCCCCGTCACTTGATAAGTCAAAGTGTACACATTTACGGTAGTGCATCACTAAATAGCACGCCCTCAAGCCGAACGTACTTCTGTTCCGAAGCCGACTGTTTAATGTATGATCATTTAAACAGCGCCACTCATAATGTCAGCCTCACATAGATTAGAAGTATAAATTGTGACCCCTGCCCTCTATCGCCCTTAAAAAGTTATTGGAAGTCTCCAACATATTGGATTGACACCAAGGTTATATAACCACTTGCCATCAACATACCAATCGTAGTCACCAAAGGTTCACCTGTTAATCACACACATTTGGTGATTCTTCTATGTTGTAAGTTATTGTAAATATCAGCCAATCGATATGACAATTGGACCCTTGCACACGCTATTAAATCCTGTTGCTTAGCAGACTCAGTCAGTATGCAGCCGCGCTCAAAGCCGTCGTTTGTCTAACCCACTCACAGCGACCGGAAGTACTCACCCGTAGCGATACCGCTTCGTAGTTACAGTTGACCTCATGATAGCACGATGTAAAAGAGCTCTTTTTGGGGGCGAAGCCACCCTTATAGCATCAGATTGCAAAAAATTACACATTTAGGTCTTTCTAGACATAAGTGGGGGCAGCCATGTTTGTAAATTACATACCTATGCAGTTTATTTTAACAGTCCTGCAGTCTGTGATGGAGTCAAAGCTATATTTGTTTAGTTGATGCATAGACTGTTGATGATTCATTATGTTTATAGACTCCCCACAGAGAAACATAATAGCTTATCTTGTTTGACTAAATAGGAGAAACCTCCCAATTGCTGTGGGTTTGTCTAATAAGTGGTTAGACTGCGGTATTTTGATTTGGTTTTTGGTTTGAATTATGGAAAATACATACACCATTTCCCTGGTATTTTGGTTTGCAACAGATGCTTCAGAAAATGGTTACAAAACATGCTTCTTTCTTTTGGATCGCCCCCATTCCATTTCAATGGAATTTTTATCATGATTATAATCACACATTTCAAAAACATTTGCCATGAAATTGTAAAATAAAAAGGCATGTGATGCATATAATATATCTAATATTATCTGTGAACTTCATGATATGTTGTATTTTCGGTGCAAATTATTGCAATCACACAGACCGAATTCAAGACGAAACTAAAGCCAAATCCACGATAAAAAAGTCACTTCTGAAGAATCAGGCACCAATTTTATCCATGGTATCATAATATTCATAGTCTTTTGTAACTAGAAACATGCTTAAAATATTATAAAATTATTTAGTCCGGTCAAGTGAATGCTTATAATATAGCACCTCGAATCTTGCCTCGAGCTAAATTCATTTCGTAACCGTCGATGGGTTGTTGATGAAGTTTTTAAATCTCACGGATATAACTAGTTTCGCTTGATAGCTCGGATGGTAGAGCGGTCGCTTGGAGAACGAGAGGTCCGGGGTTCGAAATCGATCCTTCTGCTCTGCACAATTTCATATGATATTTTTTCTCTCGTCAAAATCGTTTTTCACAATTTCATCACACAAAATGCATGAATTCGGACGTTTTCATTGCAAAACCGGTATTTGTTCCCCAAAATTTAATTAATGAATTCAAACGCGTGCATGAAAATGAAGCGCGGGCGGGTTACGGGAAACTAAAAATCAAGTTGGTAAGGCCTAACGGGGGATCGTAAGTTTCGTTTTCTGACCGAAAATCGGTGAAAATCAGACTCGGTTTTTCTTATCAAAAAAGAAGTCGGGCCACAATGTTTTTGATATGAAATTAAAGCTTAAAATTCCGTTAGTACGGAAATTGCTCTTTAAATATCGTACGAATTTTAGTCCGGTCAAGTGAATGGTTACAAGAAGCTAAGTCACGAAAGTTGTTAAATTCTAAAATTAGCGATAAAATCACTGTTTGTGGACCAAATATATCAGATTTGGCATTACTATATTATAGAGAAAATTACGAACAATCCACCTACTTCGCCATCATGGCTGCCAGCTAACCTTCCTCAAATAATTCAGGGAAAACAAACTTCTCATAAGGTTTTAGCGCAAGGTTGACATCCTGAAATCGATCTTTGCGTGGGTTAGAAATCGGCAAGGTCATTCATTGAAAGCGATACCTGCGTGCTGACTGGACTAAATATGCGCGCCAAATACAAATACATACAGAGTGCATAGGAATGTACATGCCCCTATACCGTGAGACTGTACAGAGCTGTACATAGCTGTACATCAACCTACCTTTTCACGCCTAAGGTCAACTCAAAAGGTATACCTTGGTGTACATTTTTAACACATTGTTAGGCTGGTAAATACCACAGATTTGATATAAATGAAAAACGTAAAGCACATTTTATCAGCTACCACAACTTATTCTGTAATTAAAAATACTGTCTTTGAGAAATTTAGCCTGGAAGTACGAAGTTTCACTTACTTAGCATGTCATCGCTGTTCTCCTGCTCACTGTCTTTCATTGCAAATCTATGTGTATCCACAAATTACGCCAGCCTGTATCCCACTCTTGTGTACTTTTATGGATGAAGTATACTTTATTCATTCATAAAATTGCCACCAAAAAGAAAGAGATATCGGTAGAGATATAGTTAAGTCCGTTCAGAACTGGCGAAAAAATTAAAAAAGTGTAAGTTCCCTATAGCGTTACACTCACAGTCACAAATGTGGCCCTCATCGGCTATTATTACCGCTAATATTTACGGCTTCTCTACTAAAGAGGGCAGTACGTATAAATATAGTTATATAATTAACCTGTAATGCATGTGGCCTGGATGCTCGCCTGCAAGTGCGTTCATCCACGTGATAAATTGTCTGTAAAATTGAACATTATCTTGCTATCATTTCAGGAGCAAGGTACGACAAAATAATCGTTCCTTTTGGATAATCCTGCTGCCCTCACTCCAAACTGATTCCCAAATTACCACAAACTATCGATTTTTTGTTTTAGCCGGTGCTTACTACAAAGTACAAGTCCTTGAGCCAAGTGCCGATTTTCGCTGATTCGGTATCATGAAGGGCACAGCTAGAGTGGTACCAACTTGTTACTTAATTGCCACTTATTTTTGGTTGCTAGACTGTTCCCTGTGGTCACAGGTCACTAATAGGTATATCATATAAGGTGGGGCCGTTTCAAAAAATCCTTAAAATCGTGATACGTGTCTCTATTTTGAATAGAAGTTGTCAAAAAACATAACATTTTTGGTATCATATTAAAGACAATTTATCCAGCTACCGAATAAAAAAAGGATTAAAGCCACATGTTTAGCAACAGTGAAGTTATCAATCTAAACGTCGAGTGAGTCAAGGGTGGGGCCGGTGGATGTGGCGCCGGTGGATGTGGCGCCCATAGGTTTCTACACAAAATAGCGGAAAACTAGAACTTTTGAAATTGATGCTATTTTAAAAGTATACATACAAAGAAAGAAAAAAAGTAAGTCATCATCGAAAAATGAGTCATTTTGTCCGTGTAGTGACACACTATGGCTCAAAATGAGTCATTTTGTCCATGTAGTGACTCATTTTACGATGATGACTCACTTTTTTCTTTCTGTGTAGGAAAGTTTTCAAACTTCTCATATGTGTTAATAACTTGTGCCTGCTACTATGAATAATAATATTGAATTGTTATCTAGACATTCTCTACTAGAATATGATGTTCAATTCAGGGAGTGTTTTAATGTAAAAAATACACAGTTTTAATCATTTTATTGATTAAACAATGGCCAAATCGCAGTCTCTCTATTTCAATTGTGTGACTCTTCGGTCCTTTTCTACCGTGGGTAGTAAAACATTTAACTAAAAAAGCCAGAAGTGTTTCTTCACAGAATTGTTCATAGATTGATGAAAAATTTGCTATTTAGACCTATTTTGGACCACCCTGTATTTAAAATAAAAGGAACTTTAACGATATTCATGTAGTTCATTTTGATAACCATTTTCTTTTAAATTAAATAGTCCATGCTAACTTAATTTCATAGAATATTATATACAAACCTTCGTTTTATGCATTATTTCATCATAATTTTAGACACCCTGTACTTTTCCTGTGTTCATTTTGGGCAAGTGATTCTTAGCAAATTTGGTAGCACCTTCTGCGGTTGTTCTGATTTTGGTGACTATCTTCAGCTAAACCCTAATTGTACAATCTATCAAAATATTTTGTGAGGAGTAAAAACGATCAACTTTTTTATGTTCCACCCTATAACATTTTTACACACCCTGTATAATTTGATTCTTTTTTTGCAAAAATGAAAAACCTTGAATCATAAGCTTTTCAACAATATATAGTTTGTGGGTCATTAAGTATGTAAAACTTAAGTTTTGTCCCGTTTAATCAGAATTGGTGCATTTCTCAACATTATTAGAAGTGAAACATTTTTTTGGACCAGTTTGTGACTTCTGACCCTGTGCAACTTAAGGGCTATGGGTCAAATTTCAAAAAATACTCAGATTATGTTGTATGTATAAATGTAGAGTAGGTAATTACGCTCATTACTCTAAAAGTAATGGTTCCAACTTTAAACATGTTATATAAAAAAGTATGCAGTAATTTCCCCTCTTCAATTAAAGATCTTGTTCGCGAAGATCGGTTATCAATTAAGAACGCTGCGCCGAAAAGATTGAAACAAAGCGCAGTTTCAATTTTCGCACTTAAGTTTTGAACATGCGGGGGGATATCATGGATATAGTGCGATCAATATTGAAGCACCCCAATCCCCATCTTACTATCGACCGCTGAGTTGTCGCTACGTAATCAATAATCTGCCTATTGCTACACCAAGGCTACGTGTAGCAGAACCAAATGCTAAAATGAAAAACGGACTTAGTTTTGGTTTGGACACATAGCTGTGTTAATATTCAGTCAATCTTCACGTGTAATATCGCAAATTAAGGGGAAGTAATTTCTTTACAAATAATTTAATACTTAAGGATAGTTTTGGAGTTAAGAGCACATTTATTTTCTAGTGATCTGTATATTAACCCTAACCACCCCCAGTGCCACAAATGTCCACGGTAAAGTCTGTCTGTGCGCACTGGCGTGGCACTTTTTCGATGAAATAATGGCCCCAGGCTTCATAGTTGGGCGAATATACTCGCCCAAGCATGGTTGGCCCCCGTGGCGCACTGGTAGATCGTGCGTCTCGTAACCGAGAGGTTGTGGGTTCTTCCCTTGGAAAATGTGGGTAGGAGGTTAGGGTTAATCTGTCCCTGATGATATAAAGGAGCGAAATTTATTCAATCGTACGCGCGCGCATGGTCTTAATTCTGTATTAATTCACTGATGTGATGAGGCTCACCACGTTGGGACTGACCGAACTGCACTATATTCGTTATACAACTTCATCACAAACCCACTATGTTTTCTGCATCTTTCGACAGGTTTGTCAACAATATGGTATACTATGGTTTATCGCTTGGCACCTCGTCGCTGGGCGTCAACGTCTACTTAGCAGCGTTCGTATCTGGCGCTGTGGAATTTCCTGCGTATTTGTCGTGCTGGTTTGTCGTGGATAGATTCGGCAGACGGTTACCGATGAGTATATACATGGTCGGTGGTGGCGTGGCATGTATTCTAAGCGCCCTTACCCGTAAGGAATTTTATCTGTCATTAACCGTTTTGAATTTAGCATAATTTATTCAATGGGTGCGCTATAATTGCATACATAATTAGTGTTATAGGGGCGGATATTCATTGACGTAATGCACGTTAGTATCTCATGGTTAATGGTTCACGTCTAGGCCCGCCCATAAGTGACATTTGCACAGATTATTTTGAAGACATTTCGAATCACAGGTAAACGATCTAGATAGACCATCCTTAATGATCAATATGATGCGATAAACCAACTGAGGACAGTTAGTAACTTTTTATAGTTAATCATAATGAAGGCCACTTCATAGACACTTCTTCTCGTATAAACATGGCTCAAAAGTAACTTATACCAGGAACTACGCTCATAACTCTAAAAATATGATCCAGCTTAACAATATTAAATTACGAAATTGTAGATTAATATCTCTTCTCCAATTTGAGATATTGTTCGCGAATATCAGTTAAAATTAAGAACGCTAGACCGAAACAATGAGACATAGTGCAAATTTAATTTCCGAACTTTTTTTTGAATAGGATAGTGTGACAGGTATTTGTATGAGCCGCATTGATAACTTGAAGCATCCCTTATAGTCCACTTACTATCGACCGGTGATTTGTCGCTACCACTTAATCAATAATCTGCCTATTGCTACGCCATAGCTTTGTGTAGAAGAACCAAATGCTCAAATGAATAACGGACTTTGTCTGGGGTTTTGACATATCTTTGTTTATTAATTCTCAGTCAATCTTCACGTGTAATATCTCAAATTAAAGAAAATAAATTTCATATCAACTTTTTTTTTTATGATTTGATATTTTTACGTAGGAACTATAGTTTGGGAGTTATGAGCATGTAGGCTACTTTTGTGTGACTGTAGTGTTTAAGCGGACTAGCCCAAAGCCGTGCTGACCGCCAAACGGCCATTCGCTTTAGAAAAGCCAACAGTAATCTTAACACTTTTAATGCGGCAGGCGTCTGCAGACGACATTGCAAAATGTTTCAAAAATGTCAAAATCATTTTATTTTATTATCTTAATTGGAATCCCCATGAAAATTCATTGAAATAAGTACAAACATGCCTTGTATTGGTTCAGTAATTGAAAGTTTGGAATGGTTTCTGACAAATATGCTTTGTAAAATGGTAAAACCAATAGCAGCGTGGAAAGTGTTAAAGAAAAAACCTCCTCATTCTTTCTTCTTTTTGTTTCGTTCTCGTAACTAACAGCGCCTGGAGTTACGCGTACCATTATTGCAATGATAGGGAAGTTTGGCATCACGGCGTCATTCAGTGTGGCTTATATTATGGCTGGGGAGATCTTTCCAACGCCAGTGAGGTTAGCTACAATTTCTAATTATCTAATTTCTAAACTCTTTCTCTAGCTTCAAACACATCAGTCCAGAATGCACTCATTATGCATAATGCCCTTCAAACCCCTAAAGACAAGATATGTAATTTTGGACGGTCCAGGTCATCAGAATTGTTAAAGCCATAATATGCAGACGACGCTGGACACGGGCGTATTCACGAATATTCAGGTTAAAATATGCGAACGAGGTTACGTGATCAAGTGAATGGGACGAACGCTTAACAACGGTTTAAATTCAAAAAATGATACTGACACTGCGGATGGTTAGCCACCCGGTTTTAGGATGAAATAATTTAGTTCCAACGTGTGGTGAATTTTATGGGGTCATATAATCAAAATCCATTGTTACATTGAAACGAACGAAAATTCAAAATTAACGGCCGTTCGTGTCCACCGTCGTCTGATAATATGCGATTTTTTTTCATGAAGCGCCCTCTATCCTTGATTTCATTCTGTAAATGCGGTTTTGTTGTTGTTGCCAAATTGCATTTAATTATGAACATCAAACTAAAATATATTTTAAGTTACAGAGCGAAACTTCAAAATCGAGGTCAAAGGTGTACGTACCGATCACTTTAGATTTTTTCTTCACATTAACATATTTTGATATCAAATGAAAACCAGTTTTTCATTATTTCTGTAAATTCTTAGGCGCCAGATATGTTCCATCTTTAAACATTATATAGGGTCACGCGTTATGAACTCGCCTCCCAATAGGGTGGTGCCGTTACATTTTTTAGTTTCATGCCGTCATTTTCCTCAAATATTTTTAAAACCACAAAAGCTATCTCAACAAATTTTGTATCATTTTAAAGCCCTAATAACAAGCTATCTGCCTGCAAACTGGCATTGGGATAGCTAATACAGAATGGGAGATACAGCTGTTTGATGTTTGGGGACCAGGGGTGGTGCTGGAAGGGGTGCCGCTGGAAGGGGTGCCGCTGGAAGGGGTGCCGCTGGAAGGGGTGCCGCCTGTACAAACTCAATGGGGATAATCCCATGTTTTGTTCTTTTTACAATAACTAGTCATCCTCTGATGTTACACACACCATTCTGGTCCCATTTTAAAGGATAATTAGTAGTCTTTAAGTATGTGGTTCAACAGACTTGTCAACTATTTGTAACAACTAATTAATTATGGATAAGACCATGAACATCAGCTTTCTTCCTATTCGCTACACAATAAACATGAATAATCAGCCTCAATTTACCGGATTTATAAAAATGACTATAACAGAAAAAGTTTTCAACCTATGATAGCAAATGTATACATTTTTGGAAAGCAAGCTTGTAACTAGAGGAATTCAGAAATGCAGTTTATATCAGGGAAGGGTTCATCCTTAAACAAATATTTCTGAAAATTCTAAAATATATAAAATAAAAATTTGAGATATTCACTAGCCGGTATAATTACCATACCGACGTAGTAACTTTGAAAATTATATATCATCTAATGGGTAATTTCATGAGGAATTCAAATATGTAAAGTAAATAATGATAGGGGTAGGTATAAAAAATATATGGATCTCAAATTAAAAATTAAAAACTCTGATATTTTCCCGAACATTTCCGATCATACCATTTTAGTTCTTGGTCGTACTATAATTTCAATGGCAGATTTGGTTTCCTCATGCAATTTCCCTTCAAAATATGTATACTTTTACTACCTCAGGGGGGTATACAAGCAAATATAAATGTGTAAAGTTAAAATCATGTCGTGAAAGCCAAAATCCGTGTGTAACGCGAAAGGAGGCGAGCTTAAAACACATGACCATAGACCAGATTGCAGTGAATTACCTCCAAAGGTGGTTAACCACCCGCCCCCCTGGGCTGACCAAACCTTCTTTTTGTGTGACGTATGTACAAAAGTAAATAAAATAAATTCCAGCATTTGTAAATTGTTCTTGATATTGTATTTAGGAGTATCGGAATGGGGATGTCCTCGATGTCAGCACGCTTAAGCGGGATCTTAGCACCTTTTATCTTGCTCCTGGGCAATTACTGGGAGCCGCTTCCCGTTATCTTCTTTGGCGTCAATTCTATTATTGCTGGTCTACTGGCTCTGCTTCTCCCGGAGACGCTGGGAACCAGTCTTCCACAGACTCTGGAGGAAGGCGAGGCGTTTGGAAGTAAGTATCGGAGATATCTCTTATTACATATAAGGAAATGTGCAATTAATGGGCTATAGGTCGGCCCGGAACTACGTCACATGCCGTTGACAACACACAACATGTAGTCACCAAAGTTCAGATTGCACCATCACTAAAACGGCCAAAATATAGCATTTTTACCTCCTTGATATGCATGATATGGTACCATCGAACAGAATATGTACCCATGGGATTTCTCTGCATACTCATGTTATCATAATTATGTACACACAATGCAAGTTTTCACATGTTTTTCACAGTTGCAAGTCCGAAAATCGGGCGAAACATTTGGCGAATCTTGGAAATGTAGCTAATATAAACAACAGTCGCTTACACGGCCTCACGCCATCACTAGTAACGATCTTGTGTATGGTTGAGTAGAAACTGATGTGTTAAAACGTTTTGATTTGTTGTCAACGGCAAATGACCCGGATGTAAAAAATACCCGGATGACGGGGCGACCGATTTCAGTTAAACTCCATGATACACCTCTAATATGGACGATACCCCACAGGGAGAGTTAATCTCAAATGGGGGTTACCTGCATGGGTGACTTCATTTAAAGTCTACACTCCCTCTGTGGAAGATAACCAGTGACGGATACAGGGGGCGGAGGGGGCGGGCGCCCCCCGTAACATTTTACAATGTAATTTTATTGTGTACCACTGTACGCTTTTCTTGAAAACACTTTTACGCATTTTTGGGTACCAATGTACCTTGCCTGGAAAAAACAGGCTTTGCTCGGTGCCTTTAGTTCTGTAGTTTTATGATCATTGTTGTATTTTTGCTTTAATCTTGTATTTATATGTTGTACAGCGCTTTGAGTTTAGATCTCACTGAAGTAAAGCGCTCTATAAGTGTGTGTTATTATTATTATTATTATTATTTAAATAATCTATTCCATTCAAGGGATGTCCCCTTTTAGACTTGACAGTTGTCAATCTTGTTGATGACTTGGCTTGACCCTACAGTGTTAGGCGGTTACGAAAATTCCAGGAAACTTACTTTATTTTCCATACGGGTGTCGACAACAAATCTGTTATCTTCCTCAGTGGATTGTGTTCATCCAGAGCTAGCGTTTCTAGTCTGTTTATTGATGACGTCATCAAAAGTTGATGATGACCCCCTCTGGATCACTAATTTGTAAAATAACTGAGTTGGTGCGTTCCCTCGTCGCTGTTGGTGGTACGTCTGTGCCGCCTTTCCTCTGAATCCAAACGGATACACGTATCCATCTGGTGTTTCTAGACTCATCTCTGCCGATGATCTTTGAGTCCTGCCATTTGATGATGTGGTTTTTTCCACTGCGTGTTCAGCTACCGCGGCTTTTAGTTCCGTGTTCTCGGATTTTTTCCTTGTGGACCGAGTGTATTTTTGAGCGCCCATTTTTGTCAGCTTCAGTTTTGTGTTCCTTCTTTCGCGTGCCGAATTGTCTTCCTGTTTCACCAATGTAGGTCTTTTTGCAGTTGGCACAGAGAATCGCATACACGACCCCAGCCTTGTCCTCGATGGAAAGTTTGTCCATGTTAGGCGGTATCTTTTCAGTTAATCATTTACTCTGGTGATGACACTCGCTAAAGTTTCGAAAGCTAAGCTCCGATATGGACCTCTCTCTAGAGAAAGACTAATTTCTGATCATCATGTTTATCAACCTGGAGTACCAAGTAGTTTCAAATCAGGTTTTAAAGTTGCGATTTTTACATTTTATATTTGTCCGAAATCCCTCCCAACTTTTAACCGTTATAACCATACGTGCAAAAAACAATATCAATTAATGTATTCAATTCCTTTTGTCATACAGAAGACGAGTGGCCATGTTTGTCGTTCTGTAAAGGCGGTAATAAGTCAGCAGAGTACAAACCGGCTCCAACGCAGGAGGCGGATGGAATTGCTAAGGACACGCCAGTAGCCGTGTGATGAGATTTGTGGATTCCAATCAAGTTGGAAAATTAAATGACATTTTAAACCCTAACCCCAGTTACGTGTTTTGGGTCAGGGGGGGAGAGAACTGGTCAAATGTTTGGAAGGAAACCGGCACCGCCGGCGCTGGGGCTCGAACCCGGGACGTCTGCGTAGCAGTCCGGCGTCTACCCAAACTGAGCTAATAAGGCAGCGTGCAAAATCGTACGATTTTTTTCTGCGCCGGTGCGCTAAAATAGTAGAGTAGCATTTTGTAGCACCTTGGGCTTGGTATCTCTAATGGTTTAGGGAATGAACGTATCCTAGTGGACTCTTAAGGAAACCGACGTCAAAATAAAGTCGCACACTGTACATTTACCATAATTGCGACCTGGCGAGATAAATATAAACGTTTACAACCTATTTGGGGTTTAGCCGTGGTGTAAGACAGCACGGAATTGATAAACCTAGCACAAAATCATCTATTCAAAGCCTTAAAAGAGTATACAACTTTATTCCGTAATATGGGGTCTATATACACTCGGTCTCACGTTTAAATGTCTTTTACACCGAGCCAAGGATATACCGGATTCGGATCATTATATTGACGTTATTTGATATCATTACAGCGTGAATCTAACCTAAATCCAATTAACCAAAGACGTTTATTTCACCAAATTACCGCCAATGAACAATGTATAACTCTATATTAACGCAATTCTTTTAATTTATTAATTCTCTTTAACATTTTATATTCTTAACTTATATTTATCTACTAAAACACTACTTTTAATAATGTCTTCTTCTGGTGCTACTTTACAAAATACTGCCATGTAATGTAAATAACAATTTGATCGATAATTTCAAGAGACCGATAGGTCTTACCTCGTCATACATCAATCAATCAGCAGCCATTTTGGTGGCTTACGTGACTCGCTGCCGTGTGACTTATATGGTCACGTTTTAAATCAGGGGAATCAAACATCGCGATGTGCTCAATGGCTCAAATAAAACAAAGTCTTCCAGCTTCTAAAGTTATGAGCATTGCATGATGGGTACGCTGATATTTATTTTGACCTCTAGGTCAAAGTTCAATCCGTGGTAGTAGTAACCTAGACTGAATCCTTCCCGTGTTTGCAATTTACACACGGCCCCTGCGATGGTGCTCACAAATATGATTTGGTCCGCCATGTTTAAAGATGGCGGCACAATGGGACAAGGGGACCAGTCTAGTGGTAACCTACAATGGTACACCCTCTCCTGTGAGTCGGTTTTGGTTTCTCCAAAAGTAAATACCTGGCCCCTCTGCAAGAGAAAGGGGGAGCAAAACGGGATTTATTAAAACGTTTCGATTACAAGAACATAGTCATAGACTCGATCTTTGCCATGGTTAATATAGATCATTTTTTTATCCAAACAATAAATCTATAAAAGGGTTAGATACTATTACTATTAGTATATACATTTTGGTAATAATGCCAAGACTAAAATTGAATTTTATTATATTTCCCAAACAATCAATCTAAACGTGTATAAAGACAATGGTTGTGTACTAAACTTTTAAATAAAGCTGCAATTAAAGTTATGTTTTTATTATTATATTTGTAGGCTTAGTATTAGGCTTTATTAATGGATCAGCTTTCATATTTTTTCTTCTTCAAATATTTGACTTTTTACGTGTTTTTCATCTGAAAACTAATTGGATCATCAAATGTTATGAACTATAGATGTATTACTAAATTACCATTTTATATAACCGATTTTGTGTTGTTTTTCAACTTATTATGGCACATTAATATATACACATGGAAAAAAGTATCGCACCACTTTTTTTTCTTTGGAAAGTGCAAATGTGGCCTCGAATTTTGCCACCATGGTGTGATATTAAGGATCATTTGTTTGCGTAAGCTGTCCAACAAAATGTTGTGCAATAAAAGGGCCACATTTGAGTTTGTGACGTAATCGATGTAATGTTTTTTCAAGTTTAAGGGGAAAATGCATGTTTTTGTCCAAAAACATGCATGAAAAAAGTTTGGGTATAACGCGATATTGAGAGGCCCGATGATTAATCTCTAAAGTTGTAATCTTTGGTAACACAATTGAGTATTCCAAGGTCAAAGGTAATCTGGGGTCAAATTAAACAAAAAACTCCCTTTTTCGTACGCCCAACGGTTATGGGGTCTAAGGTCAAAATAGGTCAAATTTTAAAGAAATTCAAATGACAAAAGCAATATTGCGAAGGTGTTGACCTAGGTCAAATAAACAAAAACAAAATCAACGGTGACTAATATAATGACTATTTTAAGTTTTCAAAGTCTATTCAATATCGCGTTATACCCAAACTTGTTTCATGAATGTTTCTGGACAAAATCATGCATTTTCCCCTTGGCCTTGAAAAAACATTACATCGATTACGTCACAAACTCAAATGTGGCCCTTTTATTGCACAACATTTTGTTGGACAGCTTACGCAAACAAATGATCCTTAATATCACACCATGGTGGCAAAATTCGAGGCCACATTTGCACTTTTCAAAGAAGAAAATAAGTGGTGCGATACTTTTTTCCATGTGTATATCTTCAAAGAAATAAATTTAGTGGAGAAATTATGAAATGCAATTAACTGGTCAATTGGCTTACTGTAGTCGGGGCAGACACTTTGCTATGGACATTATAGAGTTTCAAGGAATTGACTTGGTATAGGCATCGATTGGTATACACATGTAACTATTTGCACACATAATTGGTATAACCAACACAATAGTGCTATAATCACTGATGAAAATTGATGAATATATAAGGTACGGTACACGTAAGGAGAAATGTATGTTTTACAATAGATACATACTAGCCATAATTTCCGCTTCCTCCAGTGTTTCCGGAAGATTTCTACCGATGGTTTCCGGTAGAAGTAACGATGTCATCGCCGCTACAAGGGAACCCATTCCAAATATGATGAGCGGTAATGGAGTCCAGTAGTCGGACAATAGTAGAATCATTGGGGTAAGAATGGCACTGACGCGAGCTGTGGTGGTTGCTAGTCCGACTCCCATTGCCCTGAAAAACAGATCATTGTCAGAGGTTGCTTCAATGTAATCCCAGCATGCAGTAGAAAAGGCACTGTGCGCTGTGATGATGGAGACAGTTCAACACCTGATTTACATTGAAATGTACATAAACATCATGGTCCATTAGAGGAACTAATCATTGAGACTTTCTCAACTTGTTTGGTATCATTGTATTGAGAAATAGAATCCCAATTCATTGATACAGATATGAAAAGTCTCCATTATTAGTTCCTCTATTTAAATGGACCATGATCATGATGATATTTCTGTACATTTCAATGCAAATCAGGTGTTGAATTATCTCAGTGCACAGTACTTTTCTATTGCATATTGGTATTATATTGAAGCAACCTCTGGATCATTATTGTAACATAAACTGCCGCGCAAAACTATTTCTCCCCCTGGAAGCTTGCAAGTTATCACTGTGTTGTAGGAGTTGTAGCAATAAAGCTAACAGGGAGAATCCACCCCAGGGGATCGAACCTGGGCCGCCGCGGCCATTGTTCCAAGTGATCATGCATCACGCCACGGGGTCGCGCAATCGCGCTCCCAAAAAATAACTTTTCGAAGCCGATGTACCTTTGCGTGATGCGGTGCTTTTTGTTGGATTTTGTTGGATTTATAGCATGGTTAGGATTATTACTTTGACTTACAGAGACAAAACTCAAAATATACCATGTGCCTAACTTCGTCGTCGTGCGCATTATGTAGGCCTACTGCAATCAGTGAATAAAACTAAGGTGACATCACCATCCTGTGGAAGTGAAATAAACTATATGGAACACGATGTTGACGTCATACCGGTGCCAACAACTGAACAATGGCCAATGGACGGAGAAAGGTAACATTGAAACAAGTCAGGACTCTGGATCAGAGTGGTGCTAGTATCGGCCGCTGATGTCGTCAGACCAAGCGATAGACGGGCTCCCGCGAAGCCGCTCGACATCAGGGTACTATGAGCTGTGAACGACCAATTCCTGTTCTAGGTCAGAGTAGAACTGATATCAGTCGCTAATGTCAGCAGACGAGAAGAGGACGGGCCGAAGGACCGTCGTACTAAGATATAAGATTGTCCCATAGCCTGAATATGGTAAACCTTCTGCACCTACCTGACAGGAGTGGCGTAAACCTCTGCTGTGTAGATGTACACCAGTGAGAACGACGCAGTGATGGCGAATTTACCAATCATTCCAACTGTCGTACGCCCAGCGCCCATCGCTGGAAAAAAGAACACCAGAGATCACGTTAGAATTAGATAACAATTAGTAGCGAAATATTCCAAAAATCTCACGTTTTATCCGGCTTAAATTCGAGGTCTGTTATGCTTCTTCAGTTACTTACTTTGACACCTATTTTGCGGAGAATAAAGAAACGTGAAAAAGTGCCCTTTTTCGACAAATTGTCAATTTTCGGCTACCCCAAAATCTTAAATACGCCATCACTTGGTATGAAGAATAACTGTTATCGAACTTACGTATAAACGTGTTGCACAGGCATTCCAGACCACCGAGAACCATAAAACAACACAACGGAAGTCGTCTTCCCCATTTCTCCATAACATACAGACACATCAGGTCAGCGGGGATCTCCACGAGACCAGAGAAGAAGAAAGCCAGATACACGTTCCATCCCAGGCTACCAGTGGTCATCGATAATCCAATGTACACCAACATGTTAATGAACCTGAAATCAATCATACGTCCAATTAGGGCAGAGAAAAATATATTTTCATTGCTAGGCGATTTATTTTCTGAATGCAGCTTGTCAGGCCAAAAAAAAAAGAAGGTTTGTCTCAGATGACATGAGAGACTGAAAATCTAATGCGGTCTGCGGATTTTTTTTTAAATTTTTTTTCTTCAATTTAGACCTGATCGTCATTTGTTTGGTCAAAAAGTTGGATTTTGCAAGATTATTTTGAGAAAATTGAAAAAGAAAAAAAAATTGGAAAAAAAATTGAAAAAAAATTGGAAAAAAAAAAAAAAAATTGAAAAAAAAAAAAAAATCCACTAAAAAAAAAGCTTACGCGGGCGGTTTCGGGAATACGCGCGGGTCATCTGAGACAAACTTCTTTTTTTTTTTTGGCCTCATCATGTAATCATATGGCTATTTTAAGGGCTGATCTAGCTAGAGAGGCATTGGATATTCATGGAGGGGTCTATAGAAAAACTCTTTGATGGGGGTCTACAGGGAATGGAACCACCAAGGAGTTACCTGGCGATATTTAGCCAGTGAGGGCACTAGCATCAAACACAAGGAGGCAAAGAGAAAAAAGTGGGGAAAATGCGCGTGGAGCGTGTAATCCTTGCCTGAAATTAGCTTAATTTGATTTCTAAACATCTCAGATCCATTTTATAGCTCACTTATATAAACACAACACCAAAAGTAAGTCCCCCCCTAAACAATTCGTCATAACATCGCAAGATAAAACATTTTACCAATAAAACTTAGTTAGAAATAATCCTATGACTGTTTCCTAAGTGGTGTTTGAAAATGAAAGATATCCATGACTTCATGGCTGAATAAGCTCAAAAATAAGACAAAAACTGCCCTTTTCAAAAGTCACAACTCACTATGCTAATATCTGAGCCAAGAATGGGATTTACATGGCTGAATGATCATGAATTGATTACACATTACAGTAAATTTTGCTCAGCCACGGATACTTTTCCATTAGTGAGAAGCAATTCATAAACTTTTGTGACTTTTGAGAAGGGCAGTTTTTGTCTTCCATTTGAGCTCATTCAGCCATGAAGTAATGGAAATCTTTCATTTTCAAACATCACTTAGGAAACGGTCATAGGATTATTTCTAACTAAGTTTTATTGGTAAAATGTTTTACCGTACGATGTTATGACGAATTGTTTAGGGGGGGGGACTTACTTTTGGTGTTGTGTTTAGGTACCGACATTTATATTATATTATATTCAACGATTTGTATGTCTTGTGATTTCTTTCTGCGACCCAAGATTTCTGTCTGGGAACCCCGTTCCCGCGTTCCCGCGGATTTCGTAGCCCTGCGCCAAATCATGCAAAGGTTAAGCGTACATCTAAACCAAATCATAAATGTCTGACAAGGGTTATGTGCAAGCTTATTCAACATCAGCTGGTATTTAAAATCTGAAAGAGAAAATTGTGCCACAAAATTGTATGAAATAGGCCTACTTCAGATTCAGATTTCTGATTCCTAATGGATTTTTAATAAATTGGCTGCGTAAAATAGCCCCTGATTTAGGAACATTTTGGTTCACGCATTTACGTGAGAGTCTGAGCAGGTGCACCTTCAGAATTCACACCACCAAATGGTTTCCCTATGCGTTTACATGTAAAATGGTAGTTACAAAAAGCCCATTTTCTCGCTTATAAAGCGACTGGAATTTTCAATTTGACATTTTCCTTAAATTTCATGATATATTTGATCATTTAATCAAAACAAATATATATGGTATCCCCGAAAGTTCTGAGAAATAAGACCCCAAAGTTGGACAATTGATGTAGCGCCCTCATTTATCAGAAAAAGTTGAGAAATGTTGCCAGATCATTTACAATCAAAATACATCCAAAAAACCTACAAAATGCATTGAAAATATGTCTTTTTCCACTGTGGTATTAGGTAGTAGTCCTAAAATCAGGATTAAACTACAACTTTAATCATTTGGGAGCAATAAGTACCATTTCTGATTAATTCTATAATCAATGGGCCACAGGATGAAAGCTAAGAAAAAACTTTTGATTGTCGTCTCTACAAGGACTGAAATTATTTACTGGCGTGGAATCTTCAGAGAACTCAAATTATCTATGAATATTAAACAACATGTCCGATAATTATTCTGACTGTGGTGTTGAGAATGACTAGCAAACCCTACATTCTTTATCATACCTTACATGCGATTTTTAAATGTTTGATACTTTACCAAATAAAATTGATATTCAGAGTGATGTTCCTCGTATTTGGTCTCCGAAATAGATCGATAACAGACGCCTTCTTCACGTCACCTGTGTCACCAGACCGTATCTGAAAAATATTACGCAGCGTAACAAATGGAAAAATATTCACTTGAGAACATGTTTAACAAATCAGTACTACATTTTATCTACACTTTATTACTGCTTCGTGGGTTTTTTCTTGCAATGACGTTGTAGATGAAGAATCACTTTGTGTTCATTGAGAAGGACTCTTTAGTTTGATTAGTTCCAAATTGACGAGGCCGCCTTACAGCAGCGAATGAATTCAGAAGGCCGCGGCGGCGTGCGTGAATACAACAAGCGCACGGTGTATCATATGCGTGACGCGTGCGTGCAGCCAAAACCGCGTGTGGCCATAATCGCTCGCATAGGCTTGGATTATTTTTTGCGCGCGGAGAGATAAAACAAAATATTTCTCGCCAATTTGGAACTGATTAAAAATGGAAGGATCCAGTACTATCATTGACTATCGACTGCTCCCAACTAACTCGTCTTTCGTATCGCAAGGAATGATATTGTAGATCAAACATCACTTCCGGTGTTTCTATTAAAAGAAACCTGGTTTGTTTCCATAACTTTGGGATCCTTGAGAAGGTTGCGTTTTATCTACTTCTCACAACTGACGTGTCTTTCGTGTAGCAAGTGTAGATTAAACATCACTCTGCCGGTATTTCTAGTTAAGGGATCATCATGATCATTGCTTTCAAATTAGAGAAATCCCGGAGAAATCACAGAACGAGAGAAATAATGCCATTTATATACATTTGTTTGTAAACGTTTACGGACATATTTAACATTGACAGGCTCTGTAAAATCAGTCACGTGGGACGAAACTCCAGAATATGACTTGCATTTTAGACTTGTATGATGAGAGTGAATCCCCGATCACAATACAAATATTCATAGGAATTAGTTTGTGATTATATATTTGAACATGGCACCGTTTCCATTGATATCGACTCAATTAGACTGGATCCTCACGTCCCTCTATTTGGGCTCCGTCTTTGAAAATGGTGGACCATTTATTGATCACCCTCTCGGGGGCCGTGTGTAAATTGTGAAGACGGGAAGGATTTAGACTATCGTTTCAATATGACGTGTGTACATTAGAAGTCAGCTCCGGAACGAGAGCCCGTTTCACTTGAGGGCGCTACAAATTGACGGGTGTGGCGCGTCACCGTGGCAACGTGTACCCGTCAATTTGTGCAGTCATTGCATTTTTACTTGTCAGTGCTAAATATTTGCATACAAATTAACATCTTAACAAATTGAGGGCAGCCTAGATAACAGATTTTCTCGCGGCAGCTAGCCCCATGATTTTATAATTATCTCTCCTTTGGCCCTAACATATCGAATACAGGTCGAAATTACACCTTTTTATCGCAATGAGAATGCCATTTTCTAGGCGAGTTTACACCTTTTAATGCATTTTTATGATAAGTGTGATATTTTTACATTAAACATAAGCCTTGTACGTAGTATTAGGCTATATAGTAATGCACTTTCAACATTATCTCAGAGATACGAGACTTATTTTATGGTTGAAAATCGGCAAAATAGGATTTTTTTCAATCTGTGACGGGAGCCGTTCCCTTTGAAATGCAGTCCCGTTCCCAAGCCCGCCCTCTATTGAAATATCACACTTATCATGCTTATTCGCCTCCCAGCGGAAGACGGACTCCCGACAGTTGATGTAATACCGTGTACAAAATTGGCGGCAATGCGTCACTAAATAGCACGCTCTCAAGCCGAACGCGCTCCCATTCCGGAGCAGACTGGTTAGGTTGATGCCATTATCGCATTAGTCTATAGAGTAAAATTCACTTTCCCTCTAGAGCTCAGCGTTATATTTTACAGTGCCGCCTTACCAGTTGTTTTAAAAGCTTGTCAGGCAGCTCTACTCCGTTCACACGCGAGATTTTACGGATGACCTTTTCGGCTTCGTGGTACCTTTTATTGGAGATCAGCCACCGAGCAGACTCAGGGACAACTCTGTCAAAAAAGAAGTAATAACTTGATTAATTTGAAGGGGAAAATATGACCACCTATTCCCTACCACCAGATTTGTGCCCTATAATAAATACGTATACAGTCCTCAAAATACGTAACTGACCAGGTATATTATATCGTCGGTCTCATCACATACTGATCTATTCGAGAGATTATGAATTTTTGAGAAAATCGGTTATTAGTAATATTGTATCGTGCTCTTTCAATAACCCAAGTTACAGACCTCAATTCTGTTTAATTAATGAGATATAAGTCCTTGAATTTGGTGTATATGCTGTTTTTTACATTTCAGCGTATCACATATAGCGCTATTCCATATAGAATAGGATATAACGTGGACAACACATCACGCTATTTGAACATCGCAAATTCTACGCGTTTCACATACAGATCTATTCCATGAGCTATTTGAACATCGCAAATTCTACGCGTTTCACATACAGATCTATTCCATAGAGATCTATATGCGTTCTATACGAGAATAATGAAAAACAATATTTTCACATACAGAGCTATAAGTTGGGTACCATTTTAATCAATGTTATTCAAAAGATTAGCACACAAAAATGACATAAATAGAAAGTACCAAGGGTCCTCTTCATGTATATATCCTATCTAGGAATATTGGTTAAGAAATAAGCAAGTTTAAAGCCAAATCTGACGACAGGATTTTCAATCTCGATTTTCTCGAAAAGCGTGTTGCGTCGAATAGATCTGTATGTGATGAGACCGACGATATGCTCTCAACTCCAAAACTATAAATCCTACGTAAATATATTAGAATATAAAGTTGAAAGGAAATTTCTTGTCTTTAATTTTAGATATTACTCGTGAAGATTAAATGAATATTAACTCAGTTGTAAGAACGCTTTATTGTGTTTTGTACAGTACGAAGAGAAGACTATAACACAACTTGGTAATATTTCGTCGCCATTACCAATGATGTTCTGGCACTTTATTAACGTAAAAGATGCTCCAAATAATACATAATATTACGATGAAATTGACGAGAAATAATATAACACGACTGCATCAACGGAAACAAAACGAGGAAGAGAGAGAATGTCTATTCTCAAAGCCGCTCGTCAATTCGGCGCTCAGCTGTGATTGGTTCATGGTTATTCACATCTGAGCGCTGATTGGCTCAATAATATAAATAATGCAAAGTCAATTTATTAACTTTAAATTATTAACAAATGTATACAAAACACCACCGATTTTTTGAGACACCCGAAACTCAAATGACCATAACGTCAGAACCGAAAATCCAATTTACCTCAAACAAAAAGCATTTTAAAGCAGAGACTTAGCAGTTTTCTACCGTGCTAATATCTCATTTTGGTCCGAAGCACTGAAATTTAATATCTGACCAACCTAGACCCCCTTAATGTTCTTCAAATAATATCTCAAGATATTCCGTGGACTTAATAAGTTTACAAAATGCTCATAATAATTGGAAACAACTTTTGATATAAAATTGGGATATTTTCAGTTATTGCAGAATAATTCATAATAATAAGTCTTTGGATATTAGATATTAGCATTTCAGGTGTGATACAACGTGTACAAAAAATGCATGTTTCTGAATGTAATTTGTGAATTGTATGGGGCCACGAATACATTTATTTGGTTTTCTGTATTATCAGTCAGCTATAGAACGGGGCCCAGTTTCAATTGAGGGCGCTCTAAAACGACGGGTGTACGTAACCAAGGCAACGCACACCCGTCAATTTGCGCAATGATTGAATGTTCGCCTTTTACCCCCAATTATCTGCATAAAAAGTAACTATCCATCGAGTTGAGGGCAGCATAATGTACCAGAACTCCTTGCGTCATCGAGTTCTTTGATTTAATTTAACCTTTGACCCCAACATAACACGGCATAAGCTAAAACGATGTCATTTTTGACCGGTTTGCTGCGATAAGACCACCATTTTCTAGACGAGATTACACGTTATAGAATTTTTAGGATAAGTGTGATAAATTTTACATTAAATATAAGAGTTATTTCGTTGTTTAAAATCGGCAAAATCGGCTTTTTATGAATTTTGAAAATTACTGTGACGTGAGGCCGTTCCCTTGGAACGCAATCCCGTTCCCAAGCGCGCCCTCTATTGAAAAGTGTTTTTGTTTGTATTCCGGCGGGCGACGGACTTCCGTTACTTGATGAATCGCCGTGTAAAAAATGACGGCAGTGCGTCACTAAATAGAGCGCCCTCAATTGAAACGGGGGCCCGTTCTACAGCTGACTGATTATATTACCATTACCGTATGAAAAGGAAGGCGATTGTCACGGGCAGCGTAATAACGAGTTGAAGAGTTTGCCAATTTCGGATCAGGAATGCCAAGAGAGCAAGGGTCATGAACCCGAGGGCAAATACAACCGCTATGAATACGCCGGCTGCTGTGCGTCGAGAGGGTCCAACAAACTCGGCACCTGTGATGAATAAAAAGCAACACAACAAGAGTCAATGGAACGCATCACTAAATAAATGTCCCATTTGATTACACGGAAAATAGGGATAAAACAGCCTCGTTTATTTGCCCTAATAGGTGACGAAATAAAAACCCTGATCGACGGGGCCCGACCGACCCATTTTGTTCGATTTTGTTGTTGTTGACATTAATTTTGTGATTATATTTTTTGCAATTTAAAAAAAAAAAATTCAAGTTTCGAAAATTGTTGAAAATTGTTGAAAATTCACCAACATTTCCCAATTTTCCCGAGTAAACCCCGCCCGACCGACCAACCGACCGGCCCTATTGATAGATCCGTTTGTCTGTAGAACAGGGTTATCATAGTACGCATTTTCCGGGCATGTTGAGAATGCTTGTAGTAAATATGCTTTAAATTTTTAGAAAATCGTCAAAATGTGTTGCGTCTTCCAATAAGATTGTAAGATAATGATCATTTAAATAGCGCCACCCCTATTTTCAGCCTATTTTTATCCATTTCATTATATTTTCTCCAAAAACGAAGAAAAAATATATTATTATCCGCACGCCAAACTGATTCCTCAATATGAGACCTCAATATTATAATTTCTGATCTTTTGGATCGCCAGAGAGTGGCGGTGCGCCGACTCCCATTAGGAGAGGAATTGGAAGGAATTCACACGGCCGTTAACCAAGAGTCTAATCTCTAGGTTAGCGAATTTAACGCTAACCTCGTCGGAACGCACCTAGTATAATAATAGCCTTTCATGGCGTTGTGGTGATGTGTGTGTGACCACTTTTACAACAGTGTGAGCGCCCTCTGTGAAAATAGTATCCTCAGACCTCGACAGGCAATTTTGCATTTTCAGAAGATGACTGTCTTGTTTCCTTTCAGCAGCTTGAAATCAGTATAGTTTAAGATGATCTTGCTTACTTACTTGCTTGCTTCCCGAAGGGACGAACTTCTGTGATGGCCTTCCATACTGGTCTTTCAAGCATGCAGTTTTTCATGTCCTGCCTAGTTAGTCCTGTATCCTCTGATGAAAGCTTGATGTAATTCTTTCGTGGTGGTCCTCTAGCCTTGTGTCCATGCTTGGGTTGCCACAGGAGAACTTTGGAGACTGCTTCCTCTTCCCATCTGGCACAGTGGCCGGCAAATTTCAATCTCCTCCGTCTTAGCCTCTCTGATATTGGTAGCAGGTTCCCATATAGATCTTTGTTGGTGGTGTGAGATTGCCATGATACATTAAGTGCTTTTCTTAAGAGGCGAGTGTAGCAACCATCCAGCGCTTTTCTCATGTTAGCTGTTAGTGTCCAAGTCTGGGCTCCATAGGTCAAAACAGATTCAACAGTGGTGGTAAACAGCTTTATTTTCAGGTTTCTTGGGAGTTTACTGTTCCATGGCTTTCATGCTGTTACAGGCTTTCCAAGCTTGAGCCTTTCTTATGTTGAAATCTTGCTCACTACCAGCAATCCAGGCACCTAGGTATTTGAAGTCTTGGACAATTTCAAGATCATTACCATCCAGTGTTTTAATTGGTGTTGGAGCTTCTTTGTACAGCATTGCCTTTGTTTTTTTGGCGTTCATCCCAAGACCAACCGTAAGCGCAGCTGCTTCCACCAGATGTAGTATTTCCTCTGCATCCCGTAGATTGTCAGCAAGGAGAGCAATGTCGTCTGCGAAGTCAAGGTCTGTAATTGTCTGCGGCACTATTCTCCTACTTTGCCTGGGAACAAGTGTGAAGCCTAAGTGCTCTACTTTTCCTGCCAATGCCTTCTTCAGTACATAGTCTAGGATGATTATGAACAAAAACGGTGCTAGTGTATCACCCTGAAGAACCCCTGCTTGAATTTCGAAGTCCTTAGTGATGCCATCTGGAGAAGTAACATGTGCTTTGGTTTGTTGGTATGTATGTCCAATGGCAGCCACGAGCCTCTCTGGTACACCATTGGCTCGTAATATATCCAACATCTTACCATGATGGACGGTATCAAATGCTTTTTTGAAGTCTATGAAGACCAATGCTGCAATGAGGTTGTTGTTCTTAATTTCCTCTACTATCCTTCTTAATGCCAGAATTTGAGACACTGTTGATCTACCTGAGCGAAAACCATTTTGATTGATTCGTAGAACCGGGTCTCGGTGAGGGCGAATTCTGTTAAGGAGCAGCCGGTTGTAAGTTTTTGCTACAATGGACGATAAGCAGATTCCCCTATAGATCTTTCCTTCTCGTAAATCTCCACTCTTTGGAATCGGGATGAGATTTAGTATGGACCACTGGTCTGGTTTTCTCCCATTTATCAGCGCATCATTGCAGAAGTTAAGAATTATATCATCCAGGTTACATCTTTTGAGAACTTCCGGTGGGATCTCGTCTTCACCGGGGCTTTTGCCTTCAGTAATATTCTTCTTGGCAGCGTTGTATTCTTCCTGATCAAAAGCGTCTGTTCGTATGTTAAATTCCTGAAACAATTGACTTATTTCTTCATGCTCATTTGTTATGACAGGGGGATTTCCGAGTAGTTTCTGGAAGTGGGTATGCCAGGATTCCAATCTTTCTGTCTGTGTTTCACCTTTGATCTGTCCCTTTTTAGCTGTTTTACGCCCACTGATCTCGTTGATAAGGTCCCAAGATGCTTTATGCTGACAGTTTATGTTGGAATTTTCTACTTGCTTGATTCCTTCCTAGGATCTCTTCATTTACCATCTGGTATGTGCTGCTTAGGCGGTTCTTCTCAGTTTGCAGCTCCGATCTTGATATACATGATCCCTCCTGGATGTCAATGAGTTGAGCCTTTTGCAGTTCTTTCCTGGCTTCCTCAATCCTAGGGTCATTCCAAATGGCTTCCCAGATAGCAAGACTACGGTGGGTCAACGTTGGCAATGGTCGGCAAGATCGCGGTCGGAAAGCCAACGTGTAGCCAACGTGTAACCAACGTTGAGTGTTAACAGGATTTTATGTCGGGTATTGGTTGCCAAATGAACGTCAACATGACGTTGGTAAATGGTCGGTAGGCAAACGGTCGGTGGGCCAGCGTTGGCCCGACGATTTCATTACGACATATACTTCGAATTTGTCCTTGAGCTCGAGAGTTCAGGAGCTTGCTTTCGTAAAATTTGGAACCCGGTATTATATTTTAGTAGAATAAATCGTATTAAAAACTGGAAACCATCGCATGACCAGGCTGCCGTTAATAAGTTAGGATGAATCCACCAGTCTCTTAACATAGCGCACGGTCGCATGCGCACAAAAGATAATGAGGCCGACGTTGGGGGACTGGTGAAGATAGGTGTACGCCCTCTATTGGTGGGTTTCGTATTGTATGTTTGGTATAACACTTTTTATTACAAGTTCTACATTCCAAAATGTAAAAAGCTTCAAACATGTTTAATACATAATATACATAAATAAAAATAAGAAACAAATAAAATATATTTATTTTTAAAATTTAGTAGTAATATTTTTATGTTATTTTAAATAAATAACATCGAAAACTATATTTAAGTTTGTGAATATAAATATGCACTTAAAAACAACGTAATCATTAATAATAGTCTCTGCTTTAAGTGGAGTCACAACTGACGCTGATACCGGGGCTGATTCCCACGACAAACATGGGATTTATAGAGGTAAGTTCATAATTATTTGTATTTTGAAATGGCGAGTAGGCCTATTGTGAAAATCAAGAACAAAACAATATATTATAACAATCGGATCATCTGCGTAGAATCGCCAGCAGAGAAACTGCCGACTACCGTAGCCTCTCTCGACCATGTAACAACAATCCTAGCAGGTGGCCAAATTGTCCCACCGAGTAAATTGGCAAATATGGCCACCAAGACAAAATGCGTAATAAATTCACTATTTTTCATGTTTGGGAGTTCCTTTAGTATACCCTACCACTGCATGTCTTCAATGGGGACTTTTAAAGAACGACCCATTCATAATTTCATCATACACTTGCAGTTAGTTGCACAGTGTATGTACTAACTAGTAGTGAGGAAGTGGTAGGGTATTTGAAGCTTACCCTCCTATACTCTGTTTGGCCATCTCGAGACAGTGACGTAACTGAACAGGCGCAGCTTTTACGAACGCGTGTGTATCTTCCGCCTTTCAACGCTCGTGTTTGTACGCCAGCGCCGCGAGTATGCACGCGCGTTATGTGATGCAATTAGTAGAATACGCGGTTACGTCACTGTCTCGAGATGGCCAAACAGAGTATAGTCCTAGTCTTCTTGATTGTTATGAGCTGTATCTCCAAGCATTTATTGATGGGTTGCCTTTATTAAAGAGAAAGGGCTTACTGTTTTGGCCCATACTAGGCAGAATTGAGGACAAAGACTGTACTTTTTCCCCAGTGTTCTCTCTTCGTATTCAGAGGGGTAACACATGATCGTTCCAGGATCTTGAAATACCCCCTATTTGACAGCGTTTCACGGACAATTTTGCTAATTTGACCCCCTTTTCGCACAAAAACGAGAACATTTTGACTGAAAATAATCCCCCTTTTTTCACCATTTCAAGAAAACTTTCTATATAGTCCCCCTATTTGCGCAAAAACGAGGACACATATGGTTCAAAATACTCCTTTTTACTTCTTCGCGGACATAGCCTCTCCAAAAACACCCCTAATGTTTTGAAATCGCGGACATAGCTTCCAAAATGACCCCTTATTTTTTGAAATCGCGGACATACTTTTTTGTAGCTTTAAAAAACACCCCTAATTTGTGAAAATCGCGGACATGGTACAGAAAACCCACCCTTTTTCGCGATTTTTGGAACGATCATGCGTACCCAAAGTTAATGTTGACTGAAACCACCGGGACTTTTTCAACAACACCATTTACAATTGGGCTTTTTTAGGGGATTCAAAACCAGCAGTGCTAATATTTTTTTACAAGAATTTGTGGATGAGTTGAAATCTAAATTTGAGCAATGGTTGTTCAGGTCAAGTTGATATGGCTAATTTTTAAGATTGATTGAAGATACGGTTTTCTAGATGACAATTTTATTGTAAAAAAAACATTTTAAGTCATTTTGAATTCTTTTGTTTTGTACTGTTTTTCGGCCAACAGAGGGCAGTCTATTTTCTTTTGTTTTATGTTGGTTTTTTGACTCCCTAGGTAAAATTTCTATACAAATGTAGTTTTTTGTTTAAAGTGCTCTAATTTTTTATTCAAAACTCCATTAGGCGCATGAAAGTCAATTGCAAATTTCCTGTTACTTTTTTTTCTCAAAGTGATGAGGCGACTTTTTCATTATTTATTATTCATTATTTGATCAGATTTCATTATTGACATGTAAATGCATGTTTGATCAACCCATATTGATACGGTGCTCATTTAAATAAATATAAAAACTTATAGGGCCTAATGCATCAAAATAATGTTCACGGAAGGTAGGTTTACGATTAAAAAAGCCTTGCTTTATGAGCCTAGTTCTCAAAATTCATATTTTAAGAAAGTGAAAAATGTGTTCAAATTAATAAAACTGGCAACAATTGTGTTTAAAAATAAATAATATTTTTTTGGGGAAATCTTGAAATTTTGACGCGGGTGAAAAAAAGTGATGCGGGCGGGTAACAGGAAACTCGATATCGACTTACATGCGCCTTAGATTCCTGCAGCACAGGAATTAAAGAGAGTTGTATAGCCAACGTATACACCAAGTGGCATTACATTTAGTAAAGTGCATGAACTTGAAAAAAATAATTAAGTGCATTAATTAGCCTAATATTTTTTTTATTATTTTTTTTATAATTAAATTTTGTTATGTCTTACAGCCTCCCGCAGAACAGGAAACTTTCTAAAAACTTAATTCAATAACAAGCTCCCAAAATTTCAGTAGTATTTATACTTTTCTTGTAAAAATTAATTAATCATTTTTGCATAGATACATTTTCTTTGTATTTTGCTAGGGGGTCAAACAAAATTAGCCATACATGTAGGAACAACATTTAAGTTCAATGGCAAGACAATGCAGGTGAAATTCAAGAATATGAACTGTGACACACCAGCCAGAGCTTTTGTAAAATGTACAAAGGGACATTCAGGTTATTATAGCTGTGATAAATATGTGACCAAATGGTATTTTTAAATTATACTGAACACCGTGTCCGTGTGACACTTCCTCGTGTTGATGCAAATTGTAGAACTGATCAGAGCTTTGAGAACCAAGAAAATGAGGAGCACCAGTTGTTTAATTCAAGTTGATAGGTATGGTTTCACAATTCTCTTTGGATTATATGCATCTCATAATAATGCATCTCATAATAATGAAATAACACAGATTTTTTACCTACTTTGCAGATCAAATGGCTGAACCGTCTGGGGGGACAATCAGAGCAGCAGGTAGTTAGTTGTGAGGATAATGGCTGAACTGATGACGGACGACTTCGCCAGACTGTGTAATTGGAAGGGCAGGGGAGCCAAAACTGGCTTGGCCAGTTCACAAGTGGTGTTGTTTGCCGTAAGTAATTTATCATTGTTGGTCATTTTTCTGTTATGTAGGGATCAGTAACTTTACTTATAATCCGTGTTGTAGTACTCGAGTCCGGACTCGGTCTCGAGTCCCCTTGAAGGACTTGAACACGGAGGAGGGCTCAAACACTGAGAACTTAGGAATTTAACCTCAGTCCAAAGGCCAGTATTGGCATAATTTATAAGAATTTAAAATGTCGTCATCCTTATCTTCAGTTCTTGAGAAATATTGTCATAAAACATAATAAATACCTCTGACTGTTGAAAATATAAGAAGCCGAAAAACATGTTTATCATAGAAATCCTATAACTATAATGTAAAGAGACTTAAAATTGTGTGCAAAAATGAAAATATACAATTAAGGATATTTTTACGAGGAAAATGTTCTTTGTCTGTGTTTTCAACAAAAATGATCTTTCATTAGCAATTTTTAGCTTCAAAGAGCAGCTCAGTCTCCTCACTCTTACTCCACAGAGTAGAATCTGTTAGATTATCACAACCAGGGTTGTAGTTACGCCAGGCGGCGCCGGGCCCGGAATTGGGCTGGCCGCCCGGCACTCTAAAAACAAATATTTTTTTTAATTTTTTTTTAACAATTTGTGGATAAAATCATTAAACTGCCTCATAAAACAAGACATTATGTGGCAGGAACCCTCAAAGTGCATTAAAAAGGCCTAAAACATCCCGGCCCCTGAGCCGCAAGAATTGTGTAACCAAATAGCGAAATATTGCGCCTGGCACTCAAAATGCTCTGGCTACAAGCCTGATCACAACTTAACTTTGTTCTTAAGTTTGACATTTCTCAATGTATACACTTTTTTTCAATTGCTGACCACATATCCGAGCCGAGCATCAAAATCCTCACTACACCGTTGATTCAAAATGGTATCCAAATGTGTCCATGAATATAAAACAGGGGAAAAAGTAGTATGTTTGTGTGGCCTGTAGAGAGCAAAATATATGACATGAAATATTATCAGAACTTGAAATATATGAGGACTCGGTCTCTGTCTTGGTCTTGGACTCGGACAGTAAGAATTGGGACTCGAGAAACAAGGACTTGGACTTTGGTAGGGTGCACTCAGCTACAACACTGGTGATAATTGTTAGTGAAGCCTGCATTGTCTCTTTCTTGTTACTTCTGACCATGCTTTATGACAAATATTTGTTTATTTATCTTTATACTATAGAGATCCCTAGGCCCTATCCCTAACCCCGGTTTACGGTTTTTGACCGGGATCACAATTTTTAAGGATCCGGGGGATCCTCTGTTCTCAAGTCCCATGTCCCACCCACTAAGCCACGGCCCTCAGCTACTCATTCGCGCAGTCTGCGCTCACTATTATACATGTAGGCTCCGTTTACTACGTCATCAAAAAACGGCGGCACAGGCGCTTGGAGAGGGACTTAAAATTGGCATTATTTAACATTCGGGGGGGGGGGGGGGGGGGGGGGGGTAAGGGTTAACATAAAAAAATGTATTCTCATTTCGCACATACTTTGAGCATCACAGTGCCTCAGTAGTTTAAATGATATACTGTCTGTCTTATTTTTTTAGGTGCCGAAAGAAAGGTATGGAAGAGCTCCGACGATACCTCTGCAGGCAACTACATCAAAAGCTGGTTAAAGTATGGAGCAGATATATCGGGAGGAAGGAAAGACAGAGAGTAAAGGAAAGTCGCTGCCAAACAAGGTAATTATTTCGGGTATTTTATTAAAAAAATTGGAACAGAATACTAAATGTGTAAACATTCTATTCTACACCCATGATAAACAAAATTCAAGTTAATTAAAAAGATGTGAGATTTCACAATTAAATATTTGTCTGTGGTATAATTACAAAATTAAATCAAAAAGTCATACAATCTGATTAAGAACTTGAGACTACTCCCTGTCCTCCTGCATGCTGTATTCTTCCTTCCATTCAGCTTCAAACCTTATATAAGTTATATTGATCCTATTCTTGTGAAATTGAAAATAGAACTCATGTTTGAAATATCTGTTTGAAACATGTGGTACACTATCTGTTGGTAAATTTTAATTATCTGATCACTATACTGAATAAGCATGTTTCTCATCAAGTTGTGATGTTTGGTGACTCCCCATATTTTATCCAACGCAATACAACAATAGATGGTTGAAGAGCTTCCAGATGTAGAGCTAAGAAAGTTGAGCATATCTAGACCTCGAAATGAGGATTCAGATAAGTTGGTGAGACCAGCACCTCTTTTGTTAGAGTGTATATTGGACCTGAAAACTATATTAAAATTAATTATCAATTTGATACAGTTATTATTATATTTGTGTTTTACTTTATTCAGCTGACAGTGCAGATGGAAATGCAGAGGCAGACATGGAAAATGTAGAGGCTATGTCTGCGATGAATGATGATGAGACCGACCAATCAAATGGAAGCCTTCCCCCCTAAACTGTGCACAAAGGTGGCTAATGTTATTGCTGCATGCTTGCAGAACAATTGTGGTAACCTCGCACAAGTCAGCATCATCACCATTATTCACATTGGTTCAGTGAAACATTGTGCTGTTCTAAAGAGACTGGTTACATTGTCCTGATGAAGTCAGAGCCACATCTGATAAAATGTTGACTATCTATTTCAGTCTTACAATATACAGTGTACTGTGTTCTTGTTAATAGCGACTAATTTAACAGTTGAGTAGATTATAACAAACCTCGGTTAGTGCTCATCTCTGTATTCAGGAAAAATATAACCTAAGGAAATTAAGATTCAGAAGCCAAGATAAGAAAATGTTTGATTTTAGTATGTATCATAGAGTAATTTGATGCATGTATTTTATGAAAGTATTGTTACAACTGCCCACTGGTTTGACTGCTAGATTAAAAAGGAGGTGGAGAGCCACAAGAGTAGATATCTCCACAGTGGAGCAATATCAGTTTTGACTTAATACAGAGATGATTTAAACCACATTGAAAGATTTGATGAAACAAGCACATCATTGAACTAATATGCAAAAAGTTCTGCATAAGATGTTGTAATAAAACAAAATCTGTCTGAACCAAAACAAGAAGGGTCTGCGGAGTGCATTCAAAGTGTCTAAACCAATCTGCGTGTATGCCGTTCAATGCGTGCAACACACGCCTTGTTTTGATGAGCTGCTTGGTGCAGGTGTTAGCAGACTTGTTGACATTTTTTTATTTGTTATAACGTAGATCAAAATTATGCTAAAATTGTGAATTTTGATTTGTATAGTGTTGTGTATGACGGTAGGTCAATGTAAAATATGAAAAATCAATGCACTTGACCTGGTATTGATTTGCTCACAATGCCACTGTATGTAACTTACATTGCATCGTTTAACGCAGGATGCAATATTTTTCCGACAAATTTCTTGGCAAAAAATTATTGTTTTTCCCTTTGTTACAAAAGACTCAATCCTGGCCAGTAATCCTACAGCAAAATATAATAATTTGCCTTGCAGACATCAACTATTGAATCTGCGTACAAATTGTCCATATCAAGAGAATTTCCCCCTAGTTCCCCATATTTTTATTTCCAATCCCTGAGCAATTGTTAAAGGCGAGGATTTTCTAATGAAAGTCAACCAAAGTGGTGATATATTGTAAAAAAAACCAAAATACAGAAAGAATTACCCTTTGATATTGCCCAGAAAACAAAATATAGAGTTTCTAAGCTTAGATAATTTGTATCATATTGTCGATCGTAGATTACTACCCTTTTTCCCTTTTACGTTAAAGGTGTTAGTCGCACTCGCACACAGAACCTCAATAGATGGATATTATCAGTATTCTCAACTTTTGTTATCGACCAAGACTCAGACTGATACTGAGTTTGGAGTTACACCTGTTACGTAGTAATGCGTCATCCGTATAGCTCATCCCACAATAAATTGATGCACTGGCCATTATGATTGGTTTATGTATGGACAATAAGAGTAATAGCTTACATTATATTTTTCAAAATATGCTCCATCAAATAAAGCATGTACTTGAATCACCTTTTGGTTGCCCTTAAAAGATTTAGCTGATTTGAAAATGACTTATTTAGACAAAAACTGATCCAGTACTTTGTAGTTAATGTTATTGTACTGGCTTGCCACAGTTTATATTTTGATTTTTAGGCATAATTGTGTTATACCCTTCACACCAACATCGGTTAGTATGCGTTGTTCTTAAAAATCACGCACTATGAATACCCTGTGGAGGGTATAACAGAATTACTCCAATTTTTATATGTACATTGTATTGTATATTGCTATATATATTGTATAATGCTTTTTATTTAATTTTTACCATTATTACCATTTTTACCATTGTAATAAAGTACCTGGTGACTGGTTCTGATGTTAGGCACTATATAAATCCTGTTTACCATTATCATTATTAGGCCTAAAAAAAAGAAGTTTGATTGGCGTAACATGACCAAAACAAATAGGGTAGGTCAGTTGGGATTTTTTTAATTTTTTTTTTAATTTTTAATTTTTTAAATCACTTACTTTTGAACACTTAAAAGACAGCAGTACACACAAATGAAGAGACGGCACAAATTCAACAATATATCATTTCGATGGGGACTTAAAATAGCCGAAAATGAAAGCAAACAGTCAAAAACTGTAATACTCTAAAAAGCGTGCAGTCAAAAAATTTGCTTGCTTTATACACTATTAGTATTACTGCTATTTACACGTTAAACACAAAAACTGTATCAAACATGGGTTTTATGAGACGTGTATCGTTGTTAGGCTATATTAAAAAAATCTTTTGTCTCAAAGCTCTTCAGATTTTCAAAACATAATGCGAAATGCATTTTTGTTTTTTAAATATAAAATATTGAAATCCTTCATTTAAAATGATGTGATCAATGAAAAATCGGTGCAACTTTGGGATTTAAAAAAAAAAAAAATTCCTTCCAACGCGCGTCAATTAACCAATGCGCGGGGGAGATTTGAGACATCATTTTTTTTAATATAGCCTTACAAATTAAATAATATTTAAATGTGTTTGTTAAAGGTAGATGTTCCGATTTTCAACTTGAAGTTTTCTATTCTACATGAAAGGTCATCCTTAAAAGAGTTGTATTCCAAAGTTTGAGTTGCATAACTCTAATGGTTCTTATTTTAGACGCACAAGATGCCGTGAAATGTGCCCATTGTGTTGTACACAAACTTATTGGTGGTTAACCACCTTTCGCGGTAATTCAATCTTATTTCACCAATTTCTTCGTAATCATACTGATTTGGACCGTCAAATTTCAGTATGTTAATCAGAAAAATATGATCTTTCATATGATATGAAAATCTCCATATGTTTGAGAAAAATCTATAAGAAAATGTGATCGGGTCATTTACCTTTAAGAAAATACTTCCTGGTTTCCATGTTGTCATTTTTCAACATTGATTATATGTTATATGTAAACAGTTACTTGGGTGATGTTATTTTTCATAGCAAATTGATCAATTTTTACACATGCTTTAATATTTTATATCCAGAAATATGCTTCACTGGACCAGACCCTAATAACCATTTTAGTCGCACCGTTTTGGGCAGGAACAGGTTGTAGCTAGGTTCTTTCGTGTGTATTGTAACTATATTACAGATTATTCATGATACCAATAAAACAGAAGATTTCAAATAAATTGTTACCAATGAATTTGTGTGTTTTATCTACAGTGTTATGTGTTCTTTCAAAGGTTGGGCAAACGCTGAAGTAACGTACATTAGTTTACAAGACAAAATCCGGCAAATCGTTGGCCCAACAGACAAATATATTGCACTAACGTTGTGCCAATGTTGTTTAACATTGAAACGTTAGGGCAATGTTGGACCAACTTTGGCTGAATACATAAATCTACATGGCATTAACGTAGTGCCAACGCTGCTGTTGAAATGTTGGGCCAACGTTGAGCCAACGTAGTGCCAACGCTGTTGTTGAGACGTTGGGCCAATGTAGTGCCAACGCTGTTGTTTATACGTTGGGCTAACATTGGGCCAACGTTGTGCCAACGCTGTTGTTGAAATGTTGGACCAACGTTGAGCCAACGTTGTGCCAACGCTGTTGTTGAAACGTTGGGCCAAAGTTGGGCCAACATTGTGCCAACGTCAAACAACTGATGTTGAGCCAACGTTGTTTAGCCGGACAAAATTACGTTGGCCCAATGTCATATTTTGACGTTGCCCCAACGTAAGTGATTACGTTGTCCCAACCTTGGCCCAACGTTGTATTGCTATCTGGGTTCTTTGGATCGCTTGGGGGCTTTCGGGATCAGTTTCTCTATTGCTTCCCTGTTCGCTTGTATGAAACATTCATAAGCCGATGTGGAATTCTCATCACAGCTCTTGTGTAAGACACTAAATCTGTTGCGTACCTCTACAGTGTAACGATCTTGTAGCTCAGCATCCTGTACAAGTTGTTTCCAATCATATTTTACTTTCCTTGGGGGTGTTTTCCCATTTGCTCTGTGACTCAGTCGTATCTTTGCTGTTACAATGCGATGATCTGATCCCACACTAGCAAATGAGTTGAATGCACAAGAGTCGGTTACACTATTCCTCCATTTCCTTCTTACTAGTATGTAGTCCAGTTGAGCATTAAAACCAGATGGCAAGTTACATGTCCAGAGCCTGGCAGCTTTCTTTCTGAAACAGACATTTGTTATACTGAGATCTTTTTCCATTGCCAAATTGTGAAGCATTTCTCCATTTCTGTTGGTTCTTTCATGGTAAGAGAACTTGTAGTTGTCCTTGCCAACCCGGCATTGAAATCTCCCATTACGATCATAAAATTGTGCGCTGGTACTTGCTTAACTGCTTTGTCTAAGAGTTTGTAGTGTTCTTCTGCTACCTTCTCCTCAGACGTGTTTGTAGGACAGTAGGTGATGATCACGGTAGTTTGGGGATTTCCTCCAAATGTTGCACACAGGACTCTAGGCGATACAGAGACACAAGATAGAAGTGTTTTCTTGGCTTTGGCGCTCAACAAGATTCTAACACCACCATTAGATACTCCTGCATTGTTTCTCCAGGCTGAGGATGAGACTAGCTGGTAGCCATCAAAGAGATCTTGATATCTGATTTCCTCATCTTGGTGCACTATGCTATGTTCCTGGATTCCTATGATGTCCTGTTTATACAATTTGGCAAGACCACACAGTTCCTCTTGTAAGTGAATACTCAGGACTGCCTGTTTTTGTTCACTGGCCGTTGAGAAGAAATATGATCATCGCGCCCTTTTGCCGTTGTTAGAGATTGAATATCTCATCCGCCTTAGGTAAGTGACTACCTAACTATTTTACCCATAGCTGGGTGGTTTATGTTCAGATTTTCCTTCCTTAACTCAGAGCCCTGTTAGTGGAACAGGCCGCAAAGCCTGATCGTAACGCTTAGCACCAACTGCCTAGCAGAGAGGGTGGGGATTGGTTGGATGTAAGGAGGCGATTATGGACAGATGGACTGATGGAATTGCCAAAAAAATTGTCAGATGCCAATTGTCTGAATCTAAACCCTGCCAAATGTCAAGCATTGCAAGTTAAGTTTGGTAAAGACACACCGCGTCATTTAGATTTGAGAATTGGTAATGAGGTACTGCCGTATGTTGAAAAGGCTAACATTCTTGGTGTACTTATCCAACATGATCTCAAGTGGAACGCTCAAATAGATGACATGCTTTCCAAAGCCAACAAGCGCTTGTTCATGTTACGATCTCTAAAAAAGTTTGGCTTTGATCAAGATGAGCTTACTGTCGTGTACAAAAGTTACCTCAGACCAGTCATCGAATATTGTGACGTTGTATGGCATCCTAGTATTACCAAGAAACAATCTAAGACTATAGAAAGAATTCAAAAACGGGCCTGTAGAACTATCTTAGGCCGCAAGTATCATTCTTATTCTGATGCCTTTTAAAAGCATGTGTGATCTTGATAGTCTGGAGGAAAGAAGAGAACATCACTCTCAAGTTTGCCAAAGGTTTAGATCAAAATGTCAGGACTGAACATCTTTTACCACCCAGAAGAAATGAATGTCACAGTTTTAACCTACGTAATTCAAGTGCAATTTCCCAGCCTCGTTTCAGGACAAAGAGATTTTTTAATAGCCCGGTACCATATTATGTCAGACTTTTAAACAATGAATAATTTTAGAATTTTTGTGTGCAATCAATAAATAAATGTATCTTATTATTGTTATATTTATGAAAGTGTGTGGGAGAGGTCTGGGGTGGGGGTGTGTGTGTGGGGGGGGGGGGGGGGGTACGTGTGGGTAAGGCTGTTTGAGGGTATGTGTATGTTCATCTCGTGAGAGTGTTATTGGTATCACATGTTTTATATAAATGTGTCTTTGTATTTTATATTTATATGTTAATGTATCTCTTTGAATGTATTTAAATGTTTTTATAATATTGTAAGTGCAATGCAATTTGGCTTAAAAGCCACGATTTTGCATTTTTCAATAAACCAATCTATAAACCAATCTATAACTGTGCATGCTGGGATAGTGTAGAATGAAGAATGAGCAGAAAGAAGAATTGATAGTGTGCATGAAGGAATGCGAGGTGGGAAAGCAATAGATGAAAGGAGAGCTGAAAGTTACGTATTTACACCCCTTTTCATATTAGTGGCTCTTAGGACACTAAGCTAAGCAATCTTACCAATAACAAAAGCGGTCAAGTAGATGCCGGAATTAGCAGCTGCAACGAAAAATCGGAAGAATGCATACACCCAGAAATTTGGTGCAAAAGCAGCGGCCACTCCGGCTACGATCTGCAGGGCGATACCGATGAATAATGTCGGGCGTCTCCCTATCCTGTGAGGATGATCAAAGTTGATATGGATGGTTTATTTCATCCGACGAGCAAATCAAACAGCTCTAAAAAGAACGTTACTGTAAACTCCAACCCGGTCTTTTGTCGCACAGTAGGCTTAATATCACGCATTTCAACAATACAGTACATAAACATAACATTTATGCGGTGAGTTAAAATCGACCAAAATTAAAAAAACACTCATCAGCTCAACTCATCTACAATTGGTGCTCCATTGTAGAGGAGGGATCTTCTAGACGTTTGTGACGTATGTATACGCTGCCAGCAAAAAAATGTGTTTTTCCTTTGTTCTAGAAACACTAATTCTGAAAAAAAGTGTTGTGTGTTTAGGTTATCAATATTGTCACTTTTAATATGCTTTGGAGGCCACATACGAACCAAATTTGGCGTGCAATTAGACAAAATGAATATTCTACGCTTCTTACATTATTGACAGCAATTATACCTTTAAAAATACTCATAAAACATTTTGTTTTAGAGAGTTTAGATAATATGACTATAACCGCGTGTCTTTGAACGTCTAAGGTAAGTTACTGCATGTCATCGTGTATATCGGCGAACTTAGAATCGTGAAACGAGGTTGATTAATCAATCAGTAGCGTCATATGGTTTCTGCTTTTGTCCGTGTACTGTCGTGTATGCTAGCATATCTTCGTTTAAATATTAATTTATTACATTAGTCTCGTTTTTGAGGGTTCTATTTTCATTAGTTGTAAGTGTATGTGATTGTAGGTTAACATGCCACTCTGTCCTGTTTTCGAATGCAACACCAATAGCGGTAAAGGCATACCAGTGCACGTTTTCCCGTTCAAGCATGACCGGTACGTGCACGAGAGTGGCTGGCGAAGGTGCAAAACTAACTTTGGTGGTACATTTTAATTGTTTGTGCAGTCCTCATAGTCGAAATATTTAAATAAGGTTAGAATTAATCATTGAAATACACGGTTACCTATCGGATAGTATGCCAAGCGTAATGCTTCCAAACAATGTTCCCACGAAGAATATCGATTGAGCATAGTTTGTCAACTTCACATCACCACACACCAAATCGAACTGAAATAAATCGAGAGCGATGCTATTATTATTTTCATTAGGATTATTATCTAAAGATTGCACAAAACATAAATTTCAACATGATATTATAATTGATATTAACCCGTTTGGAATCGTGTAAGCATTGTCGTCATTGGCGCCCTTGGTTGGTTATAAAAACACGTGCAACATAGCTAACAGCCGTCATTACTGATTGGAGAACCCTCTTATTATTACCCTGTTATTATTATATATTATTATTATTATTATTATATTATTATAAGTTGTCATTCGTTCGTGACATATTTGGCATACGTTGTATTCGTTAGCGGTTCACGAATTTGTTTTGAGCATGTCCAAAATTTTGAGCGGGTGACAACGTAGTGAACAATACGCTATGTATACCATGGTATACGTTAAGCATTCGCTGCGTGAACGTTTCGCACGTTCAGTTTAGGTTGCTTATTCGTCAGCTGTTCGCAATGTTCGGCCATAATACGGCGCTTGAGAAGAAACCTACACTATGAATGCTTGAAACATGAAATGTAAAAAATATCACTCTCGACATTTTTAGTAAATAGGCCTATGATTTAACTCTAATCGAGTGGGTTTTAGCTCTGAAAGAGCGCAAACATGTTCCGGCTATTCACTTTTACATCAGAGTGACGTCCGCTCGCTATTGATGAGATTGTATAAATATTTAATGGTGAGTATCTTCTTGGAAGGTCGTAGTTCATAGCATAATTATGTTAACATCAAATCTGAACCAGTTCATGGTAGATGCTCGCATATAGAATTAATGAGTTATCATTGTAGGCCTACTGCAGACATGCACGGCCAGATTACTGTAAAACACTCAATGCACAATTGGTCGTCTGCTAACAGTCATAGCGGTGACACCGTGCTGATGCACCATAACCGTTTGCACAGAGAAATTCACAAACTTGACCAGCATGTTTATACATAATGCTTTGCGTGTACTGCATGATTTGTAAATGAAGTAGGTGCCGTTAATTTGAACCATGAACTGGTTCAGATTTGAGCTTTACATAATGATGCTATGAACTACAGCCTACCGAGAAGATGTATTTACCATTAGATATGTGTACTAGCTCTGACACATAGCTCTAATTAATACATACGATTATTTATAGATTTGTGTAGGCCTACATGTATTAACCTAACATAGTAGCCTACCTTTCTCTCTAACTTCAACTCTAAAAGAGTGAAATTTCACTCTTACATAGAGCCAACAGTTCACTCTCAATCTTAACTCGAGTGAACTGTTCACTCTATAAGAGTAAACAGGTCACTCTTTCCTAAGAATGAATTTTACTCAATCAATCAATCTTTATTTCCATATAAATCATTCATTTTCGAGAGTGAACTTCACTCTAAAGGATTGGTCACTCAGTTGGCTCTTTGTTAGAGTGAAATCTCATTATTTTAGAAGTTTTCTTTACGTTTATCCAGATAACTGTCTGGTTCAGATAGCACACAGTGAACAATACAAATCAATGATACCCCATAGGAAGCCAATTCTAGTGTAACTTTGATGTCGTTAGTCGTGGTTATTAAAATCGTTAAACCTTAAAAGTATCTATTCGATTTTTCTTGCGTAGTGAGTATGAAACAGAATTGATCTAAAACCCTATTCATGTACATGTACACTGTGTATATACTATGCCGTCCGTCACGCCACACACGTTACCATTGCATTGCTTCACATGTACGCAATTGCATTGTTGACTGATGAGTGATTTAGTTTTATGTGCTACTGAGCAAAAGAAAGCTTTCTCGATTTTCATTGTCCTGTGAATTGATTATGTTTATATATACAATTAATAGACAAGCTAAGAGCAATTCTTGGTAAGATATATCGGAAATGAATCACAACTCATCATCATGTCCCTATGTACGTACGTATCTATGGCGTTTGTTGCAATCGAGCTTGATTTCTGTGTGAAATTGCCAAAATCATACTTCCGACCTTTAACAATGTTTAAAAAGGGCCATTATCGCATTACGCTAAGCTATGATAATGCTCTTTAATAGGATTTAAATGTTAAAGATCGGCAATGTGATTAGAGTTTAATTATGGAATATTGTTATTTCTACTGTGTCATCTATTCCATGAACCAATCCATGTTTACGCCAGGTGTTTTTACAATCACTGGTATTTTTACTTCTTCCATGTATTATTGTTGTGTGGCAAGTTTGGTACCTAAAAGATTCATCCAAATGTGAGTAAATTATCTTTTGATATGGCAAGATAAGTGTTGCCTGTTACTGTTACATGGTATAACAATAGAACACTCAGCGCGCAGTTAATTTTTGCAGTAACCGTTGCAAGTTTTCGCTTGGTACTGTAACTGTTTGGCTAGTGAGTCAATTTCGAGGTCTAAAATACAAAGCATGATGTGGGACCTACTAATTTGTCCGCAGCAAGTGGCATCCCCAATTTCTAACCCCTTTCAAAACATTAAGCGGATAATCTTGTTGATACATTCGGACTCCCAATAAACGGGAAGTCATCTATATAATGTATGACCTTATCTGAATCCACTTCCTGTCAGTCTAACCACCCAATCTAAAAAAGTTGAAAACATTTTTAAAAAAGGCAAGGGAACGTTGGAAGTGTTTTGTCTTGGAATTTGATGCCTAAAAGATCAAAAATCATCTGGATGGACAGGTAAAAGCCGAAAGGCGGATTTAATAATGGTGGATCCTACGGAAATTACCCTTTTCAGCTTCACGAACTGACCCAAATAGCAGTGAATAGGTGAAACGAATACATCCTTCCTTCAATTTTTGTTGATATCATATTTTTAGCCTCTCTTGGGCCCCGTTTGCCTTCAAAAAAGTTTGAAACCCTTTACAAAACCTTCTTTTAATATCTGTGCTGCAATGTTATAGAGGATGTGAATTAAGAATGAGGGGTTAAATTTGAAACATTAATTGGGGATGGATATGGACAACAAACACAAATATAATTGAATGGAGCGTGGCCGACTGGGATTTGCGTTTCGGGAACCGAGATGAGTCGGGGACCATCAGTTGAGAAGTGGTATGGTTCGATAACATCCAATAATGGACCGGTTATATGAGTCTAAGCTGTGGTCTAATAAAGGCTAAAGGTGTGGCGAGACAGAGTAGCTTGGAGAAAGATGATCTGGAAATGCGAACGTACGGCAACCAATCGTCACAACTGACGGAGGCCCGAAGCAAGGGTTCAGTCACTAGCCTCATTCACTCAGTTTTCAGATGAGTGAATGAGGCAGATGCAGCAAGAAACCAGTGCTTTAAAACATATTAATAGGCAGTCATACATAGCATATTATGTAATCATCCCTTCATTCAAATTATGTATATTATACTTCAACTCATATACTCTTAGTATGACTTATAGCACGAGGCAGCGTAGCTGCCGAATGCTATAAGGAATTAATAGCACTCATCGACAGTGACCATTTTAGTGATGATTTATATGGCAGAGCTCTACCCTACACACCAGATACACACCACTTTCACAGTAGGACACCTCTCACTCACCCAGACTTAGACAATCATCTACTATTAAACACACACACACCAAGTTGGGTAATAATTACAGTGCTGTAATTAATCAGGTTATTTACGATGTCAAATTTACAGCATTCTGAAGCTGTACAATAAGTGAAATTTGTGGAATTCTGGATTGGCTGTGTATGTGCTATTAAAGATGTTTACTGTTTCTGTTGCACTTTAAAAAAAAATGTAACGTGTTATACTGCAGGTATGTATACACTTACATGTACTCAAGCCTGATATAGATGTACAGTTCCAAATGATTCCATTGCAACATTATTGCAACCCGAGATTCAAAACAAAATTCACGTCAATTTCATTTGGCTATTAATTAGATGGCATTTAAATGAATCAAATTACTATACATGCGATAGTGGGAACAAGTTTGCCTAGAGGCTAGGACTTGTATTTTACATTGAACGGGTGTTTTTTTTATCAACATTTACTCAATTTCAAATAGGAATTGTGTGTTCATGGTAAACCGTTAAAGAGGTTTCACTGTATTGGTACAAACGATAGAACTTGAATGACCCTCATAATTATGATGATTATTACTAAACACCTGGTACTGGGAAACATATTCATACGTAACATAATATGATATTATCATACAATGATAGATAAATCGTTGGGATTGAAACATAAAATATACTGTTTGATTATTACAATTATCATTTTTAATGAGGCACGCAACTACTAACTTTCTAGTTGCACTGTTTGAAATTAGTTCCGCACAAGTTGTACATTTTCCTGAGTTTAAGTGGCTAGAATTTACATTTTGAAGAGGACAGTTACCACATACGCTGACAGGTTCCGACTTATCAGTCCGATTTTGATGTTCTGGCAGCTTTATAGTGCTTGTTATGTGTTGACGGCAAAAGGGGTAAGTTTCCGTACCTAATGTAAATATTGTAAAATGCTCATGAGGCAACGAACAAACAAGAAACCCTGCTGATGAGCCTAATCGACCAATTTTGTTAAAAAATTGGTGACAAAAATGTTCACTTGCATTTTGCGGCCATTTTAAAATGGTTTAAAAAACGACGACCGACCCGACCTGAGAGGTCCACTTGTCCGTACAACAGCGTATTTTTTCATCAATTAAAAAGCTTGAAATAATGATGGACGATGTTATTTTTCCATTAATGTACGGTACAGTTATTAATGCTATACCCCTACCCTTCACGTGTACGAACTTATTCGGTTATTGGACTTCCTTCAGGCTATGTGTCTGTTTCCATTCAAATTAAAACGTTCTATAGTCCTACTTCTGCTCAATCCTATAGAACCTCACGATTCCATCCCCTTAAAAGTTTGAGACGATCCTAACCCCCGATTCGCAAGCTTTTCCAGGGTAATAAATCTTCCCCCTCCAACATCATTTCTGAGATTTATTTCACACAACCTGTTTACCCCCTACCATCGCTCTCTCAAACATAGCGCAATGCTCTAGGCTTGGTATTATTACTTGAATAATTTGCTGGGTGGAACCAGAAGCCAAAGTGTGACTTTTGAAAGTGGTTGTGTTAGAAAATTCAAACTTTGATTTTCAATTTGTTATAAAAACTAGTGATATTACAAATTTCGAAAAAAGTCACAATATATGTGCCAAGTCTTTAAGTCATGTGGCAACTGCCTTTTCAAGTTTGGCCATCCTCAAGGTCCCCCGGCACGCGGTCAGTGGTGTTGGATCTGCCAATCCTTGGGTGTAACTAAAGGCACAAAGTGCAACTTTTGAAAGTTCTTGTGTTAAGAAATTTAATGTTTGAACTTCAACAATTTGTTTTAAAAACTAGTGCTATTTTAGATTTTGTAAAATCAAAAGGAGTTACAACAGAGTATCCCTAGAGCGAATTTTAGTTTTAAAAATCAGCCCAATGGGATCTAAATGTCAACATATATGGCAAGACATGTGGCAAGACTGTAGACAGCCTTTTGGGTCGCGACATGTGGTCCAGGTTGTCCATGCATACGAAAGGACTAGCCTGCACTTATAAAACTCGCCCATTGCTTGTGTGTTGGATTTCGATCGCGACAGGAGCATGCGCAGATGAGATTTTTGTGTACATGTACATCCCCGCTACACGCCCGTACACGTCCCCGTACACTTTCTTGTATAGAGACCCGACATTTATCTCTACCACCGACTCATTCACGTTTCACCTTAATGTTACATCCTATCATACTCATTCTAACATGCTGAAGCGTTGAAAACACGAACTGTTGCACATTTTTTTAATCATTATCCCATTTCGTGTTTTCTCCGCCATTATCGCGCATGTTTACGGCGCTATTCGGTTTCTGCGCATCCTATTCGTTATCACTTTTTTCTCAAATGGTTCCTTAATATTTCTGTTGCTGTGTACCTAAATACATGTGCTGTCTGTTGAATTTGAAACCAACGTTTAATTTCTCAACTGTCTATTTTCAATTAAAAAATACTCCAATTCGGGAAAAAAATCACAAAAGCTCACAAACAACAAATAAACACATCATTTTACTCGACCTAGAATTTCAATCAAAAAAAGTTACAAATTTGGCGTTCCGAAAATATCGGAAGAAGATTTTTTTTAATTCTGTTACTCTCGACTGACTTGACCAATTTTGATCCGGTAAAAAGTACGTTGATATATCGATTCACGCCAATACAGAAAAACTGACACGAGGGCAATCATTGGCTAGCAAAATCTTCTGCACAGCCGTACAATGTACGAAGTCAATTTACCAGTGAATCGATTTGGAATTTTCCGCTGACATCGGGAAACCCGATGATGCGAGTGACGTCATTTAATGAGCGGCGCCCTTCACGAATTAGCTCATTAGCATAATTTATGTCCGTGAAATGTATCACACAGATTGATAAGTGGCCTGTCAACTTGTCAAAAAATATATCGCAAAATATCAGGTAACTGGAACGTAATGTGTACTGTTTCGACAATCCATGATAATTCACAGTTTTATATGTATGTATACGTCCGACTTTATACGGAATTGCACGATACAAACATGGATTTTCGGGAATTTTAGTCACGCACGCTTACAGTCTCACACTAGAAAGTTTTAGAAACACATTAATGGATTCATCATATTTCATTTATTCATTGTACAGCTTTCTTACCCACAGTTACGATGAATCTAGCTAAAGTTCTCAAGTCCATCGCAGATAATGGCATCAAATCCGTTCGCTTTGAGCAAACCGATATGTATGGCATAGCTCGCAGTAAAACCATACCAGCACCTCATTTCCGAAAGAAGGCGACAGAGGGCCTAAATGTCTTATTGGGGCATCTGGCAATGGACCCCATGGGTGTTGCTGTCCAAGGGACAGGTACGTTGTTGAAGTTATTATCAAACCCATACAAAAATAATTTTTAGCCACTGACTTGAACACTTGTAATGCAAAGGGAGCACTTTTAGGGAAACATAACAATTCGATAGAGGTACATTTTGCGAGGCTTGCACTCAAAAGGAGAGCAAATTCTATTTTGACATGTTTGAGGAGTTTATCATTGAAGGCAAAGCATCAAGTTAATCAACATTTGAAGTGTGCAAAGAAACAATAATATGAAATTGTGAGACATTGATACCAGGCATCTTATGAAATCTATGGGTAAGGGACTAAGTCAACGGGTTAAAATTAAAAGGCTGTTTAAAAGTTTAAACAAGCTAGATATTTATTCTCAAAACATATTGGATCTTTTCAAACAGCTGAGCAACCAACGTTCTAAAACTGACTGCGAGTATTTATACGTAAGGATCCTGTTCTCATCCAACCATGTACAAAGTTAACCCGGTGCCTCCATTGCAGTTATACAGGGTGTATCAAAAAAATTAGGACACTTTTTCATGACGGTGTAATACTTGTTATAACCATTGGACCATGACCAATTTAGTCTCAATGTAAAGCTCAATTAATTATTACGATATTCTGATAATATGAGATCAATCCGATGAAAAATAAGAAAACTAGCATACTTTGTGTAAACCATGTCATTTACTGGTTTGTACAATGGGATTTACATGTAAAGACCAGTAAATAACATGGTTTACGTTTCAATACGTTACAATAATTAAATAGAAAATAATCTATCAGTCAATACCAAAGACTAGATTGGTAATCCATATAATTCTGGCACAAATCAATACTGGCTAAATAATCCACATATCAGATGCATGCATATTCTGTGCAAATTAAAAAAGTTCTCGAACCCACTGTAGATGGTAAGAAGTAGAATTGACATACATAGTGTGCGCGTTCATGTAACTCTACTGTTACTGTGTGAATGACCATTGTACATACTACAAAATAGATTGCCTTGCCTAATAGGTCACAATTTCCTTAATTAATGATGGATTTTTCTCATCTTTTCAGGATTTTATCTTTAACGGTTGTACTTTACATTGAAATAAAAATTGGTCATGCTTCAGTGATTTAACAAGGATTTAAACCATCATCAAAAAGTGTCCTAATTTTTTTGATACACCCTGTACAGCAGATTATCATGAAGTGAAAGTGTCCAATACAGCGTGTGCAAAAATAATTGGGTCCAAAAACCGAAGAGTTTATCACTTAAAAAGTAGAAACCATAACTGCTTGATATTTAGGGATATGAAAGTAAATATACTTAACCTTAATTGGTACCACACTCTATTCAAAGCTTTCTGTTTCAAAAAGTTTACATCAGACTGGTCTCACAGTTTCACCACTTGAGGTCAGGTATATTTACATTCATATCCCTAAATATGAATTTGCTATGTTTCCTACTTTTCTCTCCAGGTTTTGGACCCGTTTTTTTGGGAAACGCTGCAACATGTTGATTGACCATCTTAAACATAAACAATTTCATGCAAGTCTGGTGAAATATTCCATGTTTTTCTTCTGATGACCTAGTTTGATTTCCGCTTCTTAAATAAGATGACCGAGTTTGATTTTGATTAATTGCCCGAAAAAAAAAGTGTTGTAATTTTAACTGTTTCTTATATCTTTTAACAGGCTACATGAAGGAAATTGGTTACGGTGATGGCGTTTGTTTTCCAGACTTCGACACCTTCGTGATACTACCGTGGTGCAAAAACATGGGTCGTATTCTTATGGAGCCAACTTTCCACGGCGAACAAGTCGAAGCTTATCCACGAACCGTTTCCAGGAATCAACTACATCAGCTCAAAGAACTTGGGTTTTCACTTCTCTCCGCACATGAGCACGAGTTTTACTTAGTGCATCGCGTAACAAGAAAAACTGTCAACAATGATCATAATCTTAGATCGACTCTGCGTAATAATCAGAATATGAAGTTTACTGATCAGATAATGGAGCAGCTTCCACAGGTTGGTGTTGATATAGAATGCGTCGAGACAGAGCATGGGCCAGGGCAGCAGGAGATCAGTTACGCTCCAGCATTCGGCATTCGTGCTGCAGACAATGCGCATACTTACAAAACCAGCATCAAGGAAATAGCTCTTCATCATGACTACATGGCGGTGTTCATGACAAAACCGTGGCCGGATCAAGACGGTAGTTCTGGGCATTTCTGTCATTCATTGTGGGATGTCGAGGGGAAGACTCCACTCTTGTACGATCCAGAGGATCCCGATGGCCTTTCAGAGACTGCCCAACACTGGATGGCGGGGATTCTAGCCCATGCCCCAGCCATTAGTCTTCTCATGGCACCGACTGTCAACTGTGTTTCACAATACCAGCTTCATTCATGGGCGCCTTTCAACGCAACATGGGGTTACGATAACAGAAGTTGTTACTTGCGAGTAAAAGTAAATGGAGCTGGGGGTACCTACATCGAGAATCGAGCTGGCGCTAGTGGTAGCAATCCCTACCTGAGTCTTGCAGCAACTGTAGCAGCTGGGATTGATGGTATTCAGCGAAAGATGGCTCTCCCAAAGGTGGTTAAGGGGAGCGCGTATGATGAGCGGGAGATACCAGCTGGAACAGCACGTATTCCAAATACAATGAAAGAAGCGTTGAAAGCTTTCCTTGACGACAAGGTCATTACTGAAGCTTTGGGAGAAGATTTCGTGAAGGTGTTCACAGCGTGCAAAAATCATGAAATGAAATTAGAAGCAGAGGCAACAGCTAAGGGGGATACAAATTGGGAACGTAAACTCTATTTTGAGTATATGTAAAAGTTATGAATTTGATGAATCAACCCACCCCTTTCACAGCTCAGGTAAATGATAAAGGTGTTCTGGTATCGATTGTATAGCGAATGTATGATTCCCGTATTGCTCGCACGGGAGTACCAATTCTGCCAAAGGACACGTGTATTAAACAGGTCTGCGACGCCAATGGTTTTATTTAGTGGGGTCTTTGTGTTTTATCATGATCCATGCACGCTCTCACAGGTTTTCTCCGGGATCTCCGGTTTCCTCCTGCTTTCAAAATAGGTGATAAGTTATTATGGTTATCAAAAACTTTCTTCACTTAATGGAATTTGGGGAGCTACTGGTAGAACGTTCTATACAGGGTGAGTCAAATACAAATGCAATAGTGGAAACAAGTCATCTTGTATTCAAAACCGAGTTGATGTTTGACATTTTTAAAACGTTCTAAGAATAACATGTTTGTTACTAATTACATGTGAAAAAAATTAAATCAATCGCATTTCTCGTTTGCCTTTGTCGACCCTTTTTACCCATGAACCCATTCATTTGATCTAGTAGCGAATAATGGCAAACCGGTGCATTAAAGATATTGAGATGCATTCAAAATACAAGTGTTATTATCATGATTATATCCATCATGATTAGGCCTACATCTATCATATTTTATTACCAAGTCACATGCATAAGACCTGAAGCAGTATTTTTATTTGTTTAAAAATCAAAATAAATGTTTAAAAATCAAAATAAATGTTTAAAAATCAAAATAAATTAATCAAATATTTCTAATATTATATCATGACACAGGCAACACTTCTATTGCCATAACAAAATGTCCATTGAATTTAGATGTTGTTGCTTTAGAAATAAATTGTATTTATTAATTTATATGTTTCGATCACTTTTTTGGGGGTTATGATTTTTTTTCACATTAAGATATTTTTATATCAGAAGAATCCCCATATTTTTGTCATTATATCTGTAAAATCTTAGGGGCCAGAAATGTTCCATTTATAGATTAAAGGCTAAAATGTGGCGAATTACTGCCAAAGGTGGTTAACCACCAGCCAGTTTGTGTTCTACTCAATGGGCAATTGTTTTGTGACCTTGTGCTTCTAAAATAGGGGAGAGGCTACAAAGCTATTTCGAAGCAATTCCAAGTGCTAGATTCCACCATACAAAGCATAATTAGGAAGAACAAGACGTTCAACTCATTTAAAAACCTTGAAGGACACGGTCGGAAGCCAACGGTGTCCCCTTGTTTCACAAGAAAAGTATGGTGAAAAGCCAACAACAATCCACAGATCACCGTCAATGCTCTCCTGAACAACCTTGGTGATTCTTGGACCACGATATTAAGGCAGACACTCCAGCAGACATTGCACAAGAGAGTTCTCCATGGACTCCGACCAAGGAGACACTCCAGCAGACATTGCACACAAGAGTTCTCCATGGACTCCGACCAAGAAAGACTATAATCCTGAAAAGAAACAAAGAGAAACTCATCTAGCATTTGCAAGAGCACTTCTAGACAAAGATCCAAGCTTTTGGTCATCAGTGTTGGGTTTGGCTAAGAGGCAAAACGAGTTTCTCTGTGTCTCTTTTCAGGAGTAGAGTCTTTCTTGGTCGGCCTCTATGGAGACCTCTCATGTGCATTGTAGACTGTGTTTGTATAATACTCTCATGTATTGTACATTATATTTCATTGTGTTAATGTACTGTGGTTTTTAATGATTACTTATTTATATTTGTATGATAAGTTGTTGTTGTTGTATTTGTATAGCTTCCTTATTATGTTCTTATATTTTTTCATACATGTATGTTATGCGCCTCGGGGTTGTGTTCACAACGTGAGGCGCATTATAAATACCCTTTTATTATTATTATTATTATGTGCAATGTCTGCTGAAGTGTCTACCATGATATCTTGGTCCAATAATTACCAAGGTTGTTCAGGAGAGCATTGATGGTGATCTATGGATTGTTGTTGGCCTTTGCAATACTTCTCTTGCCAAACAGGGGGACACCGTTGGCTTCCGACTGCGTCCTTCAATGTATTTTACCGAGTTGAACTTCTTGTTCTTCCTAATTATGCTTTGTATGGTGGATCCTGGCACTTGGAATTGTTTCGAAATAGCTCTGTAGCCTTTCCCCTCTTTGTGACCATTCATAATGTGCACAAAAAAGGTCCTCACTGAGTTATTTGATCTTATTCGCCATGCTGACAAAGAGCTAGAGTGTTGTCCTATAACATCCTTCACTGTACATTCAACAGGACACATTGTAATGCATCCACATTGTATGCACACATCATGGAATAATTGCATAACAATATAAAAGCCTACCACACAATATAAAGAATGTTTGGAATGTCAAAACAGGTGTTTTATCACAAAAATGGCCTCAATCCTAAGACTTGGTATAGGGTATGAATAATTTTGGACAGGCATAAAAACACAATTCTTGTTCAATTCTATTGTTATGCAAAAAATGTTGAGCCCAAATATGTTGCTTATTACTTGCAAACTAATTGTCTTTCATGTAAAGCGAAAGTTCCACCACTCCAGCTGGTATGGATATGAGAAAAACGCAAAAAACTTGTATGAATAATTGTGGGCTGAAAAATGTACAAATCTGGAAATGCAACGCGAAGGATGGCAAGTTCAGAACACATGGCCATAGCTTTGTATTATCGATTCCTGTCAGTCCCTGTTGCAGAATATGCCACGTGTTCATTATGATTATTTACTGGCATTTTAATTAAACATAACGCCTATAGTTATCAAATACAGTTTAGTTTAGACATGAAAACATTAATAATATTTTTCTGCAATAAAAAGTGACACATGTTGATGTTATTACATGCTGTCTTTTTAATTAAAACAAAACTCATTATCCAATCATTTCAATTATTTACCATACACACACACACACTCCTCAAAACTTTATTTTCAATCAATAGCGTAAAACTCTCCTACGTGACCCTACGTTTCCTTTTAGTTTTGATTGACATTTAACTTTATATCATGAATAGTATATTGTCAGTATCTCAATTATGATGGTCATCGGTCTTTCCTTCTAAGTCCAGTTACATTCAGGGTGTGTATGTCTTTTCGCATCGATTATGAGTGGCCTGAGTATAGAACTAGGCCACTGGCCATTGATATCTGACCTTACCATGGACTGGATTGGGACGCTTAGAGGTCCGGTTGAAAATTTAGCTTGTCATAAATATTGCCTTTATTAATGTTTACCCTTGACTTCTAACGGACCATTAATAATATTCAATGTCACGTCTCATGTTTGTATTTTTCACAGTTTTCAGCTTTAGAAATCCATATCGGAGTTTGTTAATTATTTCCAAGCTAGTTTCAACAATACTTTAATGCCCTTACTACCGTACCACCTTTTAATAACATTTCAGTTTCTAATATTATTGAAAACGTAATTATTTTGTTTTTAGCATAAAGCGTGCCGGTGCAGATGTTCACTTCATGTTGATTTTTCAAATACGAGGAGGAAAACATGAAATTAATAATAATAATAACACGGCACTTATAATGCGCCTTTGCCAAAGGATACAAAGCGCAACGACAAAAACAAAAACAATACAAACAAGGGAAAGAGTACAAATTAGGAGAAGAGGTGTGTTTTCAGAAGGGATTTGAACCCTGTGACAGTAGGAGCGCTACGAATATTTACTGGAGTCAAAAACAAATGCAATAGTGGAAAGAAGCCATCTTGTATTCAAAACCGAGTTGATGTTTGACATTTTTAAAACGTTCTAAGAATAACGTGTTTGTTACTAATTTCATGTGAAAAAAATGAAGTCAATCGCATTTTTCGTTTGCCTTTGTCGACCCTTTTTACCCATGAACCCATTTCACATGCTTGTCAACGGAACACCCAAAACATGCATAAGATTGCAAAATGCGTCTCTTATTAAAATTTGAAATGTAAGTAAATTTGTGACGTAATTGGAATTTAATGCATCCATTCTTGTTAACATGGGAGGTAAAATAATCGATTTACATCCCATGCTATGAATTGCTTATAATGTTCTAGATTTGAATAAAAATGAAATTATTCCAAATATTGGTTGGCGGGGTATTCAAATGTGAACAAACAAGTTAATTGGGTTGTGCAACAAAAAGGTTCACTAAAGACAAATGAACAATACGATTGACTTCATTTTTTCACATCAAGTTAGGAACAAATATATCATTATTGAAACGTTTAAAAAGTTTCAAATTTCAACTTGATTTTAAAAACAAGATGGCTTCTTTCCACTATTGCCAATTTGTCTGACTCGCCCTGTATATGCTTTGTTCTACTATTATTATCAAACTATTGATAGACAATAGAATACATTAAATATGCAAAATTGCAATCAGTTAATGTGTTTCAAAAAGGCGTGGCAGGTGCAACATGCAACTGACATTTATTTAGTATTTACGATTTAATCATCTTTTTCTTTATATTTTTACTTAAATCCACACACCTCCTATGCAAGATTCCCCCACTGAGTGAATGTTATCTCACTATTTGGTTGTAGGTTTTACAACTCAGAAAGATACACTCCCTTTATGCAAGATTAAGGTCATGTACGTTCTCCATAGAGAGGGTATGGATTTCCAATGTATAAGTTACAGTCCATCAATCTACTCCTCAAATGTTAACTCTCTGTATAGCTCGTACCGAGCGTGGGAAAAAATGGGGAATTCAGGAAGCTCCTTTGCACTATTATAGGAAAACTAAGTGTATGGAGAAAATTTTAGTTATAACGATTTGGAGGCAACTTTCCTTTACTTTGTAATTTGTTATATTGTCAAACAATCTCCAAATGTACGTTTAGTCCCAGACCTGCATTATTGACCTGTCTCTTCTTGCATTTAACATATTTAAGTATAAGATCATAACGAACCGATCACTGAACCTGTAGTTGCTCTGCTTGATGCAAGGTGGGTGCACTTTGAAGCTTGTGTAAATTACAATATCAAACTCACCGTCTGTACAATGGTAGACTCATATTCTGACTGGTCATACGTCCACCCTAGATCACACGCTAAAATATCGTTGGTCCTAATCCCACCTGCGCCATCTCCTACAGGATATATGTCTTCTAAACTGACATTGTACCTCAAGCATTGCTCGTAAGTTCCGCTCCGAGTCTTTGGGATAAGCAACTCTTTTTTAGCTTCGTCACATGTGGTTCCCGTTGGCAATGTCCAGCGACTGCAATTGCTGCGTTGAATTTCTTACGGAAATGCGCACCAATGGTTCGAATAAGCCGCTAGGAAGACCTGGGCGAAAGCGTGCATGGACACCGGCAAAGCCATGCAGAAAACCAAGAGAAGCATTCGCCTTTGGTATTTGCCAAACTCTCCCAGTTGCTGGATGATGCTATCGAATGATGACTCGGTAGACATCTTGAATGCTTGTGTGATGGTGGTTATTTTATGATCAGATAATGAAAGTGAGATTGTAGTATTACCGGATTTCCAAAAGGTACATGCCTTTGTAGTCTTATGAAGGATTTATGACAATTCACCACCAAACCGAACCAAAATCAAATACCCTCCAAAAGAGTTTCGGATGTATAAATGTAATTTAGATCGCAGAGTTTCCAATTATGTGAACATTGCCGGATGTTCCCGCCCTCCTAATTGCCATGAATTCACTATTACGATCGTTTTCAATTGGTGGATTGTTCAGCGGTTCACTTTGCATGCTTATATGTTTATGCGATGTACTTTGTATTTCCCCATTGAATAATATATCAAAATACTAGCTAACTCAAATCCGAGGAGGCACTCCCATATAATATTGGGGATACACACAGTGGCGTAACTAGGGTCTTCAATTTGGAAGGGGGCACGAGGGGGACAGGCCTGTAATCGGAGAGGGGCCATAACCGACTATTTTGTTGTTAATATACAGAGTCTATTATTTTATTTGGGGGCATTAGGGGCGAGCCTTCTGGCAGGGATAGGGGGTAAATGCCTAGTTACGCCCCTGGATACACAAGGCTGTTAAAGGTATATGACTCGATCACTTTTTGGGGGCTATGATTTTTTTTTCACATCAAGATATTTTGGTATCAGAAGAATCCCCATATTTTTCTCATGTCTGTAAAATATTAGGGGCCAGAAATGTTTCATTTGGAAATTATAGGCTAAAATGTGGTGAATTACTGCCAAAGGTGGTTAACCACCAACTAGTCTGTGTACTACTCAATGGGCACATGTCTTTTGACCTTGCGCTTCTAAAAATATAACCATTGGAGTTATGCAACTCAAACTTTGGAATGCAACAATTTTAAGGATGACCTTTCATGTAAAATAGAAAACATCAAGTTGAAAATCGAGTCATCTACCTTTAAGACTTTCTATTCCTCGCCAACGAACATATTCTTTTTTGAAAATTACACCCGTAAAACAAAATATTTATATATAACGTCACTCAAAAGCTTCCAAAGATAAAACAAAATAGGTCTATGTACGAGGCGTTAGCCGAAAAGAATAGTCTGGTTTTCGAGATCACCTCGGGCCTATAATTTGAACTGTGACCCGAATGAAAGCAGTCGATATTTGATTTATCTACCAAATATATAGATTGTTATCATTTGATTGGTTAAAAGAACATTACCTATAGACTTATTCACCTTAGGCCAACCAAAGTTACATGAAATAAAGGTACACGAGACCAAACTTTCGTCGTTCTGTAAATTTCTGTTGCCATTGATAGAAATGATGGCTGAACATGATTACTAGTATTTCGTGAACAATTGTTTTCTTTTTAGTGTTAAAAATATACGCGCAAATTAGATTCACTGTTTAATTATCAGTCAAGCTTAACAACATGGCTTCAGGAACGGTTTTTTAATCTTTTCTCTTTAAAATAGCCAATACCGGTATTTACGTGTTCGGCGCGAATCCTTTTTAATTTATGCGCAATTTCAAACCCTTACGCCGTGTGTTTGCTTTGGCAAAATTGAAGGGAAAAATCCAATTTTGAATGATATTGATGATAAGCCAATATTGATTGGAAATGAAGTGAAGAGGCTTATCAATAAAATATTGGTCAATAATATACACCAAATCGCACCAAATGGGTTCGAAAAATGAAGGGGAAAAAAATATCCAATTCCAAGGGGGGCACATCCCCCCTCAGACTTTCCCTGTCCGCGTTACCACGGATAGCTGTGATTCGCACCGCTTTGATTAGTCAATCGTGCATACTAAATGAAATTTATTTTTAAGCCCCCAACTATCTTCATCTGGAACTAAACGTACATTTCGGGGATTTTTGATAGCAAATAGCAAAAAGGTCTCCTTTATAAATATTAAAGGAAAGTTGCCTCCAAATCGTTACAACTAATATTTCCTCCATACACTAAGTTTTCCTATATATATAGTGCAAAGGAGCTTCCTGAATTCCCCATTTTTCCTACGCCTGGTATACGAGCTATACAGAGAGTTAACATTTGACATGTTTGAGGAGTAAATTGATGGATTAATGGGCTATTTCATAGTAAATCCAGTCACCCTTGTGGAGGACGTACATGATTTTAACACGTTAACACACAGGGAGTGTAGATTTCAAATGGAGTCTCGCCCATGCTGGTAGCCCCATTTGAATTTACACTATCTGTGGGGAGTCTTCTTTAGGCATGATAGGGGGTGTATGGATTTAAAATGGAATAGCTGGTCCAATCATTGTCACCCCCCCCCCCACCCCCCCCCCCCCCCACCCCCAGGTGAATGTTATCTTACTGTTTTATAGAAAGAGTTAAATTGGAGTGACTTAATTCGGAAAAGAGTCGTCCGTCATTAAAGGAGTAGGTCAGAAGTCACAAACTGGTCCAAAAAAAATGTTTCACTTCTACTAATGTTGAGAAATGCACCAATTCTAATTAAACGGGACAAAACTTAAGTTTTACATTCTTAATGACCCACAAACTATATATTGTTGGAAAGCTTATGATTCAAGGTTTTGCATTTTTGCCAAAAAGAATCAAATTATACAGGGTGTGTAACATTTTTACAGGGTGGAACATAAAAAAGTTGATCGTTTTTGCTCCTCACAAAATATTTTGATAGTTTGTACAATTAGGGTTTAGCTGAAGATAGTCACCAAAATCAGAACAACCGCAGAAGGTGCTACCAAATTTGCTAAGAATCACCTGCCCAAAATGTACACAGGAAAAGTACAGGGTGTCTAAAATTATGATGAAATAATGCATAAAATGAAGGTTTGTATATAATATTCTATGAAATTTAGTTAGCATGGACTATTTAATTTTAAAGGAAAATGGTTATCAAAATGAACTACATGAATATCATTAAAGTTCCTTTTATTTTGAATACAGGGTGGTCCAAAAATAGGTCTAAATAGCAAATTTTTCATAAATCTATGAACAATTCTGTGAAGAAACACTTCTGGCTTTTTTAGTTAAATTGTTTTACTACCCAGGGTAGAAAAGGACCGAAGAGTCACACAAATGAAATAGAGAGACTGCGATTTGGCCATTGTTTAATCAATAAAATGAATAAAACTGTGTATTTTTTACATTAAAACACTCCATGAATTGAACATCATATTCTAGTAGAGAATGTCTAGATAACAATTCAATATTATTATTCGTAGTAGCAGGCACATGTTATTAACACATATGAGAAGTTTAAAAACTTTCCTATGTATACTTTTAAAATGGCATCAATTTCAAAAGTTCTAGTTTTCCGCTATTTTGTGTAGAAACCTATGGGCGCCTCATCCACCGGCGCCTCATCCACCGGCGCCTCATCCACCGGCGCCTCATCCACCGGCCCCACCCTTGACTCACTCGACGTTTAGATTGATAACTTCACTGTTGCTAAACATGTGGCTTTATTCGGTAGCTGGATAAATTGTCTTTAATATGATACCAAAAATGTTATGTTTTTTTGACAACTTCTATTTAAAATAGAGACACGTATCACGATTTTAAGGATTTTTAGAAACGGCCCCACCTTATTTGATATACCTATAAGTGACCTGTGACCAGTACCGTTCTATTCATTAAACCATGCATTAGGCCTATATGGTAGGAAAATAATTATCTAATGTGTATTGAACATATTTATTGAACACAGAGCTATAATGTTCAAGTAAACTAATTTAAACTGCACATCCCCAACCTGTGATTATTTGAAATTCGCGCCCGGTTGTCTGTGTCAAAAGTGCTGTTGAGATTTTAGTGACTATGACATCACAATATTGTGATGTCATCGTCACTAAAACCGCCTCATTAGCAACAGGTCTGTTGACATTGAGGACAGCTGTAACTCTTCGATGTCTGAATTCTCTGCTGTGTCTCAGGAAAATGTCCGTGAAGTGCTTAAAACATCAGCCTCCAAGTCGTCTGATCTCGATCCCCTTCCTGCAAAGCTTTTCAAACAGTGCCAAGAAGAACTGCTTCCTGTAATAACTGAGATCGTCAACAGATTCATAGCAACTGGCGTAGTGCCATCTGCACTGAAGTCCTCGCGCATCATTCCTCTACTAAATTGGATCCTGAGAACCTGCGGAACTATCGACCAATATCTAATTTGCCTCTTTTATCAAAGGTTCTAGAACGAATTGTCACAAAGCAGTTACAAAATTACCTTGACGATCAGGATCTTAGTGCTAGTATGCAGTCAGCCTGCCGTCGCTACCACAGCACAGAGGCTGTCCTTCTCCGAGTGAACAATGATCTTTTGCGTGCTGTTGACCAACATCAGGAAGCTGTTCTTGTGATATTAGATCTGTCATCAGTTCGACACCATCGATCACAGGATTCTTATCCAACGATTAAGGACTAGATACGGGTTATCTGACATTGCGCTGTCATGGTTTGCTTCATATTTGTCTGGGCGTGTCCAAGCTGTCTCTTTTTGCAGAACGCTCTCTGACGCTCATCCACTTCGCTACGGTGTTCCTCAGGGCTCCGTTATTGGACCTATTTTGTTCACCTTATACAGTGCGGCTCTGCAGGATATCATCAAGGCACACGTGCTAGACTGTGTAATGTATGCTGATGACACCCAGTTGTATGTGCTTTTCCATCCTTCTGACAAAACCATCGCTCTTCAGAAACTGCAACGATGTGTTGATGACATTAAAACGTGGTCGGTTTTAAACAAATTAAAGTTCAATGATAGCAAGACAGAAGCCTTATGCTTTGCTTTCCGTTTTGTGCCCTCAGATCCTGTGCCGACAGTCACTATCGGATCATCATCTGTAATTCCTTCTGCAGTTGCCCGTAATCTTGGTGTCGCCTTTGACAACGATCTCAGATTGACACAGCAAGTCAACAGCATCTGTCATTCCGCAGCATTAGCCATTATAGAATTGGTCAAATTCGGAAATATCTTGATATGAAAACCACGGAAAGACTCATCCACGCATTTGTGACGTCACGCCTTGACTATTGTAACTGTCTACTTTATGCCTTACCACAATATCTGATTGGTAAGCTTCAGCGTGTACAGAATTCTGCGGCTAGGCTCACTGCGATGAAACGCAACCACGTCAGTGACATATTGAGGGACCTTCACTGGTTACCTATCACCGAACGCATTGAATACAAGATGCTGCTTATAACTTACAAAATGCATTCATGGTCTGGCCCTTTCTTACCTGACAGAACTCTTGAAGAAACACGATCCTCCTCGGAATCTTAGATCTTCATCCATGGACCTGCTGGATCCACCACGTGCAATTCATACCCGTACGTATGGCGAGCGTGCGTTTTCGGCGGCTGCCCCGAAACTGTGGAATGCGCTTCCCACCAAGGTTCACTCTGCTACCACTCTCGAACAGTTTAAGTGCAGGTTGAAGCACTACCTTTTCACTCGTTCGTAATTTGGCAAATCTGTATCTATATTGACTTTTGCGCTTCAATTGTGTTTTGCCTTTTACTCATGTATATATTTTGTTAATTTGTTATGGTATTTTATGATTGTACAGGTTGTGCGTTTTCTGAATTTTTAGTTTTTAATTTAAATTTTAAATTTATTGATTTTATCTCTGTGCGGCGCATTGAGTTTCCTTGCGGTCTGAAATGCGTCTTTTAAATGCCTGTTTATTATTATTATTATTATTATTATTATTATTATTATTATTATTATTATTATTATTATCATTATTATACATGTGACTGTTTTTCTCGCGAAGTGAGTTTGTTACTACTTTAGATAATGAAACAAACATATACTGATACAAGTTCAGCACGCTCGTTGCAGAGATGAACTTATTTTCTAGCATGGTCACATCATGGATATATTGCATTTGGTTCTCTAGGTAGATAGTGCTAAATAAAGACCACCCAAACCGTCAAGTACCCTTGGTTTCATTTGTTGACAATTTCACCCATACAAGTTAACAAACAAACCTGTCAACCAATCATAACAGCTGATTATAACTATTTCCGATTATCCATACGTAACCTTTTCACAATTTAGCAGATATACTCATAACACGCAACCACATCACCGTCTTTGTGCACTTATAATAAGTCCCATCATTCACCACGGTATTGACACAATGACCTGAAATAGTACTAATGGAAAGGTAATTGGTTTTGGTGAGAGATTGGTGCAGCCAACCAGTTTTGTATGTAACAGGAAGGTTCAATACAATAAAATTGTGAATTTTAATAATGAAAAAACTACACATGCCATGGTAAATCAAGGATTGTCCCAGGGTAAATCATGCATTAGTGTTTCATGGTGTAGGCCTATATCCACGTAGCAACTAAAAATAATGACTGGTTTGTGTATTTAAAGTGCCACATTATTATGGCTCAAACTTAAAGATTGCAATTGAAAAGTTAGTATAAAAAAGTTTATTATTTATTACTAATTAATAATTAATCAATCATTCATTAATCATGAGTTAATTATTTATAAATCATTAATTACTCAATAATAAATTGATGATTGATAAGTATTAATAATTGATATATGATTAATTATTTATTTGTTAATTAATACTTGATAATTAATTTATTGATACTTAATTAATCATTAATGAATCATAATTAATCATCCATTACTTAATTAGTTGTTTTTGCCTCTGGTTGACTTTGATGTGATTAGTCTATTCTTAATCAGATACAAAATATTCCTGTAGTATTTGGGACTTTTAACTCAAATGTTCAGGGAGTTTGTTTATGTAAACAATCATGTACAATATAACTATGACTCTATGTTATAAAAACAGATCTTGAAACTTGATTTCAAGGAAACTGAAAGTGCATGTTTTGTTATGACACAATTCTCTTTAAAATACTCTTCCTTTATTTCTGCGTGCCTTCAAACTTAGCCCCCTCTAAGCGTGTTTAGTGTTTTTAACACGCTTCTTGTTCTTTCTAAAGCCGATTTTGTCTTAACGCGGTACTTTTAAAAACTTTAACCTACAGAAGAGGTCTGTATAATAATAATGCTACATATCTGAGCGCTAAAGTTCCATGGCACGGATTTCCGTATAACTCAACTAGTGAGAGATTGGGTTGTGCCGTCCTAGTTGTTAGGCTAAGTATGGGGTATACACTCTTAGAAGGTCAGGATCAAATACATGAGTAGATTTCCGGCTCACTTTGTTTTGATCCTTTAAGGATCATTTTCGGATCGTTTTGATCCGTTTTCGGATCGTTTTGATCCGTTTCCAGATAGATATCAACAAACGGATCAAATTCACCTTGATCAACTTTGATCTGATTTCCGGATCAATTCGATGAAACAGTTCATTGGTCAATGAGTGACTGACGTCACTCTTTCGCAAACCGATAGACGACAAGCAGACGATCTTTTGAATTCGGTCGCCACAGTTGAAACAAGGGTGAAATACCGCGGTAAGTTATCCAGTCTAATCTGTAAAATGTTACATGATTTTGTCGGTAAAGTAGTTTTATTTTTTATGTTTGAACATGCTCTATTCTTGTGAACAAATTTCTTGTACCTGACCAGTGCCATCAGTACGATTTTCGGTCAAAATGCTCCTCACAAAATGTCACGATCACTGCGATGTACTAGGCCTACACGATGTAGTAAGCTTACTGCACTCGATATATAGTCTGCAGTGTGCACCCGGGGGTGGGGGCACTCAATCAATATTAGGTTTCACACCAGGCTCCATCAAAAATACCCCCCTTTTTTTGGCCCGGTGTCACCGAAAGACCCTTGCATGCATGCTTGTTTTTACAATCTGTCACCCGATGACCCCCTATGTTTTCACTTTTTCTTTGATTCAGTTTGATCCTGGAGTAGGATCATAAGCTACAGGTACATCCGATTAAGGATCATTATTTTGATCCGTTTCAGTATCATTTGACAGAAATATTTGATCCCATTTCGGATCAAACTTTTTGATCCTGCTTGTCGGATCACTTTGATCCGGAAAGGGTAAGCTCATGTGATACCGCTTCTGGATCAAAATTGATCCTTTTCGTCTCATATTTGATCCTGACCTTCTAAGAGTGTATGTTTGTGGAGCAGAGGACAAGAGATCAAAGGTTACATGCAAATTAGAGGAATGCTCAAAGCTATAGCTTTGGGAATAAGTAGAGCATATTACTCCCGTAGTACTATTGATACAAGGGACTGGTCAGTATTATCAGTAAATACGAGGTCCATTCAATAAGTTCTACCTCCTCGCTCATAACATTGCTAATATAAATGTCAGCCTTATGACATTTGTCATGATTATAGCTCTGAATCATAGCTACTAATATATAGTAAATGGCAATTGATATCTGTTTTACTTTTGATATGATGCGGTCAAAGCCGGATAGAAATTTTGGACAACGGAAACGGAATTTACCTGAAAAATAAATATATGTTTTTCGGGGGTTTTTTTCGTATTATAATGTTAGATATAAGAGCATGATGTTAATACTGAAAATTGAAATCAATGAATGATATCTCGTAAAATTATAGTATATTCATGTACGGATGAGATTGTAAGCAATATTAACTCATGTAGGATTGCAAATAGTATGATATCAACTCAAATGTAATGCTATGCCTTGGGCATAGGCCTACTGGATACTGCTAATCAGTATAATGTTCTTATTACAACTCAAGCCACAGTGATGCCTCGTATGTTAAATCTTTAACATAATAGTCACTTTATGAGTTTTAATTATGTGCAACCTTCGGAATAGTCGATCAGGTATAGTCAATGATAGAAAATTATTTCTTTTGGAGACCCTCTATTTTATATAGTCCGGTATTGAAAATTACTTATATAGTTCTTATGAAAGTCAAATATTCCTTTTGCAGCGATCTCTAGGGGAGGGGTAAACTTATGGTTGTCCTGATCTGGTTCTGGTTAATCAGAGGGCATATTGTTTCCAAATAAATCAGTCACCTTTATTGTTTATAATCTGTTGAAGAGATATCTTACATTTAGAACGGTTATAATTGACCGATAGGTATGTTTTGCTTCTTACAATAGACCAAATGAGTAGCACTTCGGCGATATGTAGCTGTTTTTCATCCGTTTCACTCACACTAAAATGTAAATTTGGTTTTCACTGCATCTCCAGAAAAGTACAACCAGTAAATTACGATGAATTTGTAGCTGAGGTTCCAAGCTACAATTGTGTGAAATTTCATAAGACTGGCTTATAATAAAGTTATGAGGTAGGAGATAGAGCTTATTGAATGACCCTCCTAGATATGCTAGTAATAATAATACATACATTAATTATGAGAGTACGGTACATCTTATAATCGTAACACTTTGAACCTTGTGTAAATTACAATATCAAACTCACCGTCTGTACAATGGTAGACTCATATTCTGACTGGTCATACGTCCACCCTAGATCACACGCTATGGTATCGTTGGTCCTGATCCCACCTGCGCCATCTCCTACAGGATATATGTCTTCTAAACTGACATTGTACCTCAAGCATTGCTCGTAAGTTCCGCTCCCAGTCTTTGGGATAAGCAACTCTTTCTTCGCCTCGTCACAGGTGGTTCCCGTTGGCAATGTCCAGCGACTGCAATTGCTGCGTTGAATTTCCTGCGGAAATGCGCACCAATGATTCGAATACGCCGCGAGGAAGACCTGGGCAAAGGCGTGCATGGACACCGGCAAAGCCATGCAGAAAACCAAGAGAAGCATTCGCCTCTGGTATTTGCCAAACTCCCCCAGCTGCTGGATGATGCTATCAAACGATGACTCGGCATACATCTTGAATGTTTATGTGATGCTGGCTATTTTAAGGATCAGATAATGAAAGTGAGATTGTAGTACAGGATTTCCAAAAAGGGCCTGCCTTTGTTTTCTGAAGGAGTTATGACAATTAAACACCAAACCGAACCAAGATCGAAGACGCTCCAAAAGAGTTTCAGGTTTAATGTAATTCCAATTATGTGAACATTGCCGGGTGTTCCCGCCCTCCTGATTGCCGTGTATTCACTGTTTAATCATTTTCAATTGGTAGATTGTTCAGCGGTTCACTTTGCATGCTTAGGGAGCGATCATTTAATACGGCAGGGGATGGGGGGGGGGGGGGGGAATGGGCATTATCCATTGTTTTTATCCATTTTTTGGATTCCCCCTTATTTTCTGTCACAGATTTAGGGTTCCCCTTTACTAATCAGTACTAACAAAACAAGGTCTTCTAAAAAACTGGGGGAAGAGTGTTTTAAATGTGGCAAAAGGATGAGAAGACTCGGAATGGATCTGTTGAATTTTGGTTATTATCGAAGAGGTAGTTCTTGAGATATGGTGATATTTACAGAAGAATAGATCGACTGCGAACACCTTTTTTTTAATGCGTTGTAATCAAATTTATTTCATGTCAAAAACGACTGTCAATTACAAATTCGACATAGACACACTATCAGAAATTAAATGACTGCTAAAGAGGCCAAAATCACAATGTTTTTGTTCGTAAGTTAAGTTTGACCTCTCATATTAACACATATCGTTCAGAGGTTCCACCCTGGATAATTATATTAAAGCATGACTGTCTTATCAATAGTTACATAATTTGTTAATATCGACAGTCAGACAACATCATTACTATTTTTATTTAATAACAAAATGGATATATACCGGTATTTTACTGCTATTTTCACTCGTAAATAACGAACCACGAGGTCAACAACGCACCCAAATTTGAACAGCTACTGAATGACTTTTCATGTTCATATATATGTTATTTAACGTAAACTAACAACTTTGAACTCTATAGAAATTGACACAATATTATGTTACAATTAATGTATGCACACACTGCAAAAAGGTTACTTAAATATTTACTCAACATTTTATACTCAACGTTGTTCAAGTATGCAACCGCTCAACTGTTGGGTAAAATTTGCCCAACACCGTTGGATAACATGTTTTCACCAATAGTTGAACAATTCTAGTTACTCAAAAGTTGGGCAATTATACTTAATTGCACGCCATAATTGCAATATTTACGAAAAACACGAAATCCAAAGTGTTCCAACTTTCCAAGTATACAGGAATGAAGCCAATTCATGCAAGTTGATGGATGTTACCACTACTATATTGCGGTATTAGTTGTTCACACAACATAACACAATTTTTACCTGTTGACATTTTTATAAATAAAGTAACATTTGATAAAAAGAACCTAATTTAAATATTTTTCTTGAATCTGTGATAATTAAAACGACATTGCATGTAAAATATTGAGATATTATGACATAGAACTGTTTAAAGAGATGAGATCTGTTAGTTCTTCTCTCGAATCAAGTTAGTTTAAAATGATAATTTCTAGATATTTTGGTCAATATTTTAATAGCAATATCTCAATAATGCTTGTTACGTTCCTTATTGCCCGAAAACGATTGAAATCTAACATAGCATTGTAGATCAAACGAATTCTTGGAAATCAAGTAATGTGAATGATGAGTTGTGTGTAAATCAAGGGCGTCATCCCGTTTTCAAAAGTGGGGGGGACACCAGGCGCGGATCGAGAAATTTGATGGTGTGGCCCCAAAAAATTAAATTGATCAGGTACCATCCAAGCGGTGCACAGCACCGCCCTCCGAGCTATGCTCGGACAGTGGGGTGTCTGAGGGGGGATGTGCCCCCCTCATAAGTAGAAAAAAAAATCAATTTTGGAACTAATTTGGTGCGATCTGGTGTATACTTTTGACCACAATTTGATTGAAAAGCCACTTCTTCATTTGCAATAGATATTTTGTTTTTTTGTCAATGCACGAAAGAAGTTGAGCGTATACTGATACATTCTTGATATATTCTTGAAGTATAGAATTAGAATTGTCTAAAAGCTCGAACAGGGGGGGCGTCTGAGGGGGGATGTGCCCCCCTCAGAATTGTTTTTTTTTCTTCTTTCAATTTTCGAACCCATTTGGTGCGATTTGGTGTGTACTTTTGACCAAAATTTAATTGAAAAGCCTTCACTTCATTTCCAACCAATATTGGCTTCTAATCAATATCAGCCAAAATTTGATTTTTCCCTTCAATTTTGCAAAAGCAAACAACATGGCGTAAGGGTTTTGAAATGCGCATAATTTAAAAAGGATTCGCCCGGAGCGCGAAAATATTGGCTATTGTAAAAAGAAAGGTTTATAAAACCGTTCCTGAAGCTATGTTGTTAAGCTTGGCTGATAATTAAACAGTGAAACTAATTTGCCAGCGCGCAAAAAAAATCCTATTTTAATTCTAAAAAGGTACAGAAAACGTTTCTGAAGCCATCTTGTTCCAATTTAATAACAAAGTAGTACACATAATTCAAGCTGAGCGTGAACAAATTTGATATTGCAAAAAGAAATGTTTAGAAAAACGTTCCTGAATCCATCTTGTTAAGCTTGAATACTAAATAAACAGTGAAACTAACACGCGTGTAGCGCGCAAAAATTGGTTATTTTAACACTAAAATGGTCCAGAAACCTGTTCCTGAAGCCATCTTGTTAAGCTTGAATAAAAAAAATTCAAACTAATTTGCGCGTAGCGCGCAAAAAAATCTTTTTTTTACACTGAAATGATCCTGAAAACGTTCCTGAAGCAATCTTGTTAAGCTTGAATAATAAAACATTGAAAATAATTCGTGCGTAGCGCGCAGAAAACTGGTTATTTAACACTAAATTGGTCCGGAAAAACGTTCATGAAGCCATTTTGTTTAAGCTTGAAATAATACAATGAAACCAATTCACTTTAAACGCTCAAAAATGGTCCCGAAAACGTTATTTGATAAAGCCTGAATAAACATTGCAACCATTTCGCGCGAAGCGCGAAAAAAATATGGCTATTTTAACACTAAAAAGCTCCATCATCATCATAATAAGACACTTTCAGCCTCTGGGTTATTCAAAAAAGTGGGGGGGACATCTGCTATTATGTCCCCCCCACTTTGAAAAGTGGGGGGGACGTGTCCCCCTGTCCCCCACCCATATGACGCCCCTGGTGTAAATACAGGCACTCTTTACAAAAAATTATGATTGACTTTAAATTAAGTAAAATAATGTTTTAACACTTTTTGATCGCACTAATCTCAACAAATGGAGGATTTCTGTCTCATATTTCATATGATTGTGTGATGGTCTGGAACTGGAGTTCATATGATCCACTTCTTCCTCAACATGTTCAACTTGTTCCCACCCCAATCAGCATAAACTTTTATTTTCATAATGATCCCTTTACTTGGACAATGTTGGAGGAGATTGAATTTCACAGAATTTGGGAGAAAGCCCATATCTCTCCTTTAAAATAACCAATTTGAACGAAATAAAATTTAGGTTATAGCTAACAATAAGTTCTTGCTGTGCATATCATTAAACATATTTATTTTTGTATTAGCACTCGTTTAAAAAATCAGTGAAATCGGGACCTGAATATTTTGACTCACCCTGTATAGTGATTTATGTGTTATCATGGTTATACTGTACTAAGTATTATTTGTTCCAAAATCGGTGTCTAAAGAGCAAACCCGATATTGAAAGATTAAAACGTATTATTGACTCAAAGATTGAAGATGATAAAAGCTATTTCTATAACACAAAACAAGTAAGCAATTTTGAAAACAAATCGAAAGGATTTATTTAGTCTAGTCTTGTCTTGTCTCGTCTTGTTTTGACTTGTCTTGTCTGTGTTTTGTTTTATTGTCTCTTGTGAACACGTCACATTGGTTGTTTTATTATCTTTATACAATTTTGTGTTAACATGCTAGCTTTAAAGTGTATTTTGGTATAACATTATTTGTATGTTGCATACCGTAACATTTTTAACCAAAAAAAACCCCAAAACAACTGCCATGTTTTCATATTCAATGATTTGTGTTGTCTATCAACTCAGACGATAATTTGATTTGGTGACTTTAGAAAGATAGAGAATGAAATATTTTATTCCAGCAGATTAACGACCCAGACTATAATCGACGTTACATGTTTAACGACATTGTTAATTGCTACACCTGGTCTTTACAATCTCGCAAAGTCTTTTTGAAATGTAAAAATCATGTATGCTACTGTCTGTTTATAGTTTCACTTAATGACTTAACCATTGGTAAGAGAAAGAAAATCATGAACAGACTAACGACCCATCGACTATTGACGTTTGGAGAAAATAAAATAAAATAAGACAAACAAAATTAAATACTTTGTCTCAGCGCTTTTTGGCTAAAAAGCTATGTGCTATGCGATTTCCTCTTTTTTCTTCTTTTTTTGACCAAAAGAGCTATGTCCTATGCGATTTTTTTTATGGAAATCAAAATATAGTCAATAGTTATGCTTTTGTCTTTTTAATAAAAGTAATCAGATATGATCAATGCACATTGTATGATGTGTTTTCTTTATCTCATTAACTTCACACAGTTAGTTGAATCATTGAATGTGTGTTCTGAGCCACAATGTTGCCGAGTATCACCGAAACTTACTAGTCTTGGTTTTTTTAAATCGAAAAAGAAATCGAAGAAAAAGAAAAAGAAAAAAGAAAGAAAAAAGAATGGCTGCCGCGCGTATAGCGCTACGCGCAAAGTCCCATTTTAAAAGCAATGCGTACGGGCCGCTGAGACAAAGTATTACATTTCTGTGGCCTTACGTAAGGCTTTTATTTATTAGTATTAAATAAGCCTGTCGTATGAAATATTCCACAAATGTAGCTTTCAATCTTAACTCCCAGGGTTCAACTATCCCAAAAATGCGTTTTCTGTGTTTTCAACATTGGGCTGCTGTATGCAAAATGATTCTTTGATTTATTAGATGTACATTAGTTCTGATTCAAAGAAGATTTCTTGTGCAGTCCAACATGCTTACCACCTCTCCGGTGCCAACCACAGGGCTCTTCCTCAAAACAAACAGTGCAAAAACAAGAACTTCTTAAAAAAAGACAACGCGGTTGAGACTAGAGAATACTATTTGGTTTCTATATAGCTTTATTAAGGATGTTTTAAATATGTATATACAAATAAAGCGGTGTACATGAGGTAAGGTTGGAATAAACACATTATAAACATTACTTGCAAGACAATATAATCCTATGAATTGAATGTATGTATTGGAGAGTCTTTGTCTCAAAACAGTCGCAGGACTGATGTTTGTGAAACAATGTTTTTATTTAGTTGATTAAGTATGGCAAATAAATTCTGCTATAATTGTCTTTCTTGATCTATATAGGTATCTAACCCAAATGGTTCAAAACATAATTACTGCCGCAAAACTCAATTTTTTTTTTTTTTTTGCCACTCTGTACAATACATTATCATGATTATGTTCAGTTATACATCCGTGGTCAGCGGTAGCCAAGATTGAGCGACAATTGTAATGTCTAAACAAAATGAAGTTAATACGGTTATATGGTCTGTTACACATCATAAGTCAGCGGTGCCTTTAAATAATCTATTCCATTCAAGGAATGTCCCCTTTTAGACTTGACAGTTGTCAATCTTGTTGATGACTTGGCTTGACCCTACAGTATAAGGCGGTTATATGAATTTTCGTCAGAGAATTCCAAGTAGGAAACTTACTTTATTTTCCATCATACGGGTATCGACAACAAACCCGTTGTCTTCCTCAGTGGATTGTGTTTGATAGAGCAAGCGTTTCTAGTCTGTTTCTTGATGACGTCATCAGAAGTTGATGATGATGCCCTCTGGATCACTGAGTCGTAAAAATAGTTGCGTTGGTGCGCCCCCTCGTCGCTATTCACTATGTGCTGTTGATGGTCTGTGCCGCCTTTCCTCCGAATCCAAATGGATTCACGTGTATCTATCTGGTGTTTCTAGACTGGCAGAGATATTTGAGTCCTCCGATTTCATGACGTGGTTTTCTTTTACTGCATGTTCAGCTACCTAGGATTTTAGTTCTCGGATTCTTTCCCTGTGCACCGAGTGTATTTTTGAACGCCCATTTTTTCAGCTTCAGTTTTGTGTTCCTTCTCTCGCGTGCCGAATGTTCTGGCTGTTTCACCAATGTAGGTTTTTTTGCAGTTGGCACAGGGAATCTCATACACGACCCCAGCCTTGTCCTCGTTGGAAAGTTTGTCCATGTTAGGCGGTATCTTTTCAGTAAATCATTTGCTCTGGTGATAACACTCGCTTAAGATTTGGAAAGCTCAGCTCCGATATGGACCTCTCTCTAAAGAAAGACCAAATTCTAATCATCATTGTTATCAACCTAGAGTAGGCCTATCAAGTAGATTCAAATCAGAGTTGTGATTTTTACATTTATATTTGTCCGAAATCCCTCCCAACTTTTAACCGTTATAACCAGACGTGCAAAAAACAAGATATCAATCAATGTATTAAATTCCTTTTGTCATACAGAAGACGAGTGGCCATGTTTGTCGTTCTGTAAAGGCAGTAATAAGTCAGCAGAGTATAAACCGGCTCCAACGCAGGAGGATGAAGGTGCTAAGGACACGCCAGTAGCCGTGTGATGAGATTTGTGGATTCCAATCAAGTTTAATGACATTTTAAACCCTAACCCCAGTTACGTGTTTTGGGTCAGGGGGAGAGAACTCGTCAAATGTTTAGAAGGAAACCTGCACCGCCGGCGCCGGTGCTCGAACCCGGGACGTCTGCGTAGCAGTCCGGCGTCTAACCAAACTTAGCTAATAAGGCAGCGTGCAAAATCGTACGATTTTTTTCTGCGCCGGTAGACTCGGGAACCGCGCGCTACCAGGACCTTAGTCATGTTAGTAGAATAGCATTTTGTAGTACCTTGGGGTTTGTATATCTAATGGCTTAGGGAATGAACGTAACCTAGTGGACTCTTAAAGGTGGAAACCGACGTCAAAATAACGCCACACACTGTACATTTACCTAATTGTGACCCGGCGAGATCAATATTTGCCGCCCTTGGTTGGATTTGGGGTTTCGTGGTGTAAGACCGCGCGGAATTGATAAACCTACCTAGCATAAAATCATCTAGTCAAGGATTAAAAGAGTATCATAACAGCTTTATTCCGTAACGGGGTCTTTACACTAGTCTCACGTATGAATGTCTTACACCAAGCCAAGAATATACCGGATTCGGGATCATTTTTTATTGATGTTATTTGACATAATTACAGCGTGAATTCAACATAAATCCAACCCAAAACGTTTATTAACCAAATTACCGCCAATAAACAACGTATTACTCTATATTAGGCGAGGGAAAAACCTCTGTTTTAGGGGCCCGACCGACCCACTTTTTGCGTTTTTCAAGATTTATAAAAAACAGAATTATTTTTCTCAAATCATGTAAAATCAGCCTTTTTTTGGCCGAAAATCTGTCGAAAAATATTTTTCACAAATGTTTAAAATAATCTCCGATTTTTGCAGATTTATGTGACATTTTAGTTTAAAAAAAGAAAATAACGCATTTTTTTAAATTAATTTATTTTCTTTTATATATTCTTTACTGATATTTTAGCTACAAAATACTACTTTTAATAATGTCTTATTCTGGAGCTACCTTACAAAATTCTGCCATGTAATGTAATGTAACAAATTGATCGATAATTTCAAGAGACCTATGGAGGTCTGCATCAACGAACCAGACGCCATATTGGTGGCATACGTGACTCCCCCATAGGAGCAATCATGTGCTCAATGGCTCAAACAAAGTCTTCTTGCTTCTGAAGTAAAGAGCATTGCATGATGGGTACGCTGCTATTTAGTTTGACCTCTGGGTCAAAGTTCAATCCGGGGTAGTAACCTAGACTGAATCCTTCCCGTTTTTGCAATTTACACACGGCCCCTAACGAGGGTGCTCAAATGTGATTTGGTCCGCCATCATTTAAAGATGGCGGCGGCACAATAGAGGGACGAGGGGACCCAGTCTAGTAGTAACCTACAAAGGTACACCATCTCCTGTGAGTCGGTTTTGGTGTCTCCAAAAGTAAATACCTGGTCCCTCTGCAAAAAAAGTGATACAAAAAGTGTTATTAAAAAAGTTTCGATACTTGGAACTTGTTCAAAAGTTACAGGAACATAGTCATCATTTCGATCTATATGGCATGTCTGGTTCATAATAGTTATATATATATATTTTTCCAAACAACAAATCTAGGGTTATGAACTATTACTATACATTTTGGTAATAATGCCTAGACTTAAATTGTATTTTAGTATATTTCCCAAACAATCAATCTAAACGTGTATAAAGGCAATGGTTGTGTACTAAACTTTTAAATAAAGCTACAATTAAAGTTATGTTTTATTATTATAGTTGTAGGCCTAGTATTAGGCTTTATTAACCGTAACAGCCCCGTATCCCATGAAATCCCATTTCCCAGCCTGTCGGTTCCACCTGGCGCTGAGGTTTTTGGGTGAAATAATGGCCCCGGGCTACATAGCTGGGCGAGTACACTCGCCCAGCATAGCTTCCCCGTGGCTCAGTTGGTAGAGCGTTCGCCTGTCAACCGAGAGGTCGTGGGTTCAAACCCCGGGCGTGGCACCTCTTGTTGTGTGTGCTTTTTTTGCTTGAAAAAAAATTCGTTGGAAAATCCACCGGGAGTGTTAGGGTTAATGGATCAGCTTTCATATTTTTTCTTCTTCAAATATTTGACTTTTTACGGGTTTTTTTTAAAACTGTACTTGAAAAGTACTATGGATTCATCTGAAGACTAATTGGATCATTAAATGTTATGAACTATAGAGGTATTAATAATAATGTTATTTGTTTCGCAAAATAGCTAAATGGTGCTCAATACCGAGGTAGAGACAGTTTAATCAAATATGATTATTCCATTCTATGTTACTCGGAGTTTCACGCACTCATGACAGTGAGGCGATCATCAGATAACCATTTTATATAACATATTTTGTGTTGTTTTTTAACTTTATATTAGGCACATTAATATACGACGTATCTTCAAAGAAATAAATTTAGTGGAGAAATTTTGAATTGCAATTAACTGGTCAGTTGGCTTACTGTAGTCGGGGCAGACACACTTTGCTATGGGCATGATGGAGTTTCAAGGAATTGTTTTGGTATAGGCATCGATTGGTATACACATGTAACTATATATTTGCACACATAATTGGTATAACCAACACAATAGTGCTATAATCACTGATGAAAATTGATGAATATTTAACACTTTCCACGCGGTAGGCGGCTGCAGACGACATTCCAAAATTTCACAAAATGTTTAAAAAATATCAAAATTATGGAATGTCATTACCATATTTGGAATCATCTTGAGAAATGCATTGGCATAAGTACAAACATGCCTAGTATCGGGTCAGCAATCCTTGAGATAGACTTTGAAAATTGTGAAAGGTTTCTAAAAAAATCTGTTTTGTGTATGGTAAAATAATAGCCGCGTGGAAAGTGTTAAGGTACACTACACGTAAGGAGAAATGTATGTTTTACAAAAGATACATACTAGCCATGATTTCCGCTTCCTCCAGTGTTTCCGGAAGATTTCTACCGACAGTTTCCGGTAGAAGTAACGATGTCATCGCCGCTACGAGGGAACCCATTCCAAATATGATGAGCGGTAATGGAGTCCAGTAGTCGGACAATAGTAGAATCATTGGGGTGAGAATGGCACTGACGCGAGCTGTGGTGGTTGCTAGTCCGACTCCCATTGCCCTGAAAAATAGATCATTGTCTGAGGTTGCTTTAAAATAATCCCAGCATGCAGTAGAAAAACGCTGTACGCTGTGATGATGGAGACAGTTCAACACCTGATTTACATTGAAATGTACATAAACACCATGGTCCATTAGAAGAACTAATCATTGAGACTTTCTCAACTTGTTTGGTATCATTGTATTGAGAAATAGAAACCCAATTCATTGATACAGATATGAAAAGTCTCCATTATTAGTTCCTCTAACATGTCTTATGGACCATGATCATGATGATATTTCTGTACATTTCAATGCAATTCAGGTGTTGAATTATCTCATTGCACAGTACTTTTCTATTGCATATTGGTATTACATTGAAGCATCCTCTGGATCATTATTGTAACATAGTCGATCTCATTGTGTTAGGCCTACATATTTGCTTTTCATATTTGAAGACGTTTTATATGTTACAACACTGACTATAATACTGCCCCACCACGACCAAAGGAAGTAACTCCATTTTAATGATTTTGAGATGTAAGGCAAAAACTGAAATATCCTGGATGTATCTGTGACACCCTTGATGTATCTGTGTTAATAATTTGGTTGAAATATCTGTTTTGATAAGGAAATAACACATACTTAATAAACGAATGTGAATTGGTCATTTGTGTCCGAGCAATCAAAGACAAACGTCTACCCGCGTCAAATAGTGCGACTACGGCTATAGTCTGTTTGACTTTCCTAGACCGAGATGTCACTGCGTCATTCAGTAATCGCAGTGACATACGCCTCAAAAAGGCGTTGGCGCGTGCACACATTAGGGCACCCCTACGTACTCATAAGTACACCTAGTACATAAAGTCCCTGACCAGGTGCTTTGAGGTTAGCTAATTCAAAATAGATAATCGGTACCAAACATCTGAGATATACATTGAATGAGCAAATTTCTTCTCCGCAGTTTGATACCTCATTCAACAAAATCGAATGGATACTTTTAAAGTTATGGCGATTTCAATGACCGCGCATGCAACAGAAAAGTTGCACTAGGTATAGGAAATCATTGATTTGTGTGTGATTACGCACTGAAAAAACTCACAGCTAATCAGCTAAGACTTGTATTCTTCACAGCCAGATACACCCTTTGTCCCGCACATTGCGGTTATCACTCCAGACCCATTCATCTGTCTCGTTCAGATAGCACACAGTTATGACAGTAGAGCACGTGTGGTGTAGTGGATTGCATGCCGGTCTCACGATGCAAAGGTCGTGAGTTCTAGCCCCGCTACAGCCAACTTGTTTGTATCCTTGGGCAAGGTACTTAGTCTCAATTGCTTCGTCAACCCAAGCGAGATTGGGGAGCTGTTAATAGGGGATATTACAATCTAATCTAATGGCAGCAAAAATCAGTGGTTCGGAAGTCACATAAAAATGGTGGTCCCGTGCATCGGAAGTGCAATACCCGAGCACGTTAAAAGGTTACAGACTCTTTCGCAAAGAGTAGGGGATCATCCCGGTCTGTAACTGTTCACACATCTAACGGACCCCAATGGAAATAAGCTTCAACGAGGCTTTCTTGGGTTATCCAGGGTCGTAAGGCCCAAATAAATAAATAAATAAATAAATAAATCACACACAAATCAATGATTCCTATACCTAGTGCAACTTTTCTGTTGCATGCGCGGTCATTGAAATCGCCATAACTTTGAAAGTATCCATTCGATTTTGTTGAATGAGGTATCAAACTGCGGAAAAGAAATTTGCTCATTTAATATATATCTCAGATTTTTTGTACCGATTATATATTTTGAATTAGCGAACCTCAAAGCACCTGGTCAGGGACTTTATGTGCTAGGTGTAGTTAGTCTATGTTGTACGTGCTTGACGGAATACACATACGCGTGCGTAAACGTTGCGTCTATAAAGTAACGTCCCTGCCCAGCGGAAGAGAAAAAGACTATAGGATGTTCGATGTCATCATCCCTAACTTCATTTGAAACGGGTAAACATGGTATATGGGCCCGTACCATTATTTGTAGGCACTGTCGAATATCAGTAATATCAGTAATTGTATGAGGGCTCAGAGTGCCGAGGTAAATATTTACTTCACTTGAATTCAAAGGTAGTTTTATCCTTCACAATCAGACAATGGCGCAAATTAGTTGGTGTTTTTACTTTTACACTACATTACTTCCCAAGTTCTCCGCATGCGTGCGCGAATAGCAACAACAACGAGTAATGGTCATCAGAGAGTTAATTTTGTGTTTCGCTTGCTTGGGGGAGTGTGTTTGCGCAGCGGATAGTTCCCTCGCTTGCACCATTGAAACCCGGGTCAATTCTGTGCACGACCGCGGGCTTTATGTGCATTTGGTTTATCACGATCCATGCACGCTCTCGCAGGTTTTCTCCTCCTGCTTTCAAAATAGGTGTTTAGTTGTTTCGGTTATCAAAAACTTCCTTGACCCAATGGTATTTGGGAAGCTGCATTGAAAATGGTGGATGTTACAATCTAAGTGCGGATAGGGTTGCGCGGAAAGTTCGCAGCACCTTAGTTGATGCGACCTGACTCTGATGATTCACCAGCAGCAAAATTACAGCGCCTTGTCTACTTTGTAAAAGGTGCTTTATTAATCTCATTATTATTATTATTATTATTATTATTAATAATAATAATAATATTATAATTATAATCATTTTTGGGGGAGGGGGAGTTGTAGCAATAAAGCTATCAGAGGGAATCCACCCCAGGGGATCGAACCTGGGCCGCCGCGGCCATTTTTCTAAGTTATCATACATCACGCAATCGCGCTCCCAAAAGAAATAACTTTTTGGAGCCGATGTACCTTTGCGTGATGCGGTGCTTTTTGTTGGATTTAGCGTCGTTAGGGTTATTACTTTGACTAACAGAGACAAAACCCAAAATATTACAAGTGCCTAACTTCGTCGTCGTGCGCATTATGTAGGCCTACTGCAATCAGTGAATAACGCTAAGGTGACATCACCATCTTGTGGAAGTGAAATAAACTATATGGAACACGATGTTGACGTCATACCGATGCCAACAACTGAACAATGGCCAATGGGCCGAGAAAGGCAACATTGAAACAAGTCAGGACTCTGGGTCAGAGTGGTGCTAGTATCGGCCGCTGATGTCGCCAGACCAAGCGATAGACGGGCTCCTACGAAGCCGCTCGACATCAGGGTACTATGAGCTGTGAACGACCAATTCCTGTTCTAGGTCAGATAAGAACTGATATCAGTCGCTGATGTCGGCAGACGCGAAGGTGATGGGCCGAAGGACCGTCGTACTACGGCCTTGAGTGACCGATTCGAGTTCTACTCTTCGCGTCTACCGACATCAGCGACCGATATCCGTTCTAGGTCAGAGCAGCGATATAAGATTGTCCCATAGCCTAAATATTGTAAACCTTCTGCACCTACCTGACAGGAGTGGCGTAAACCTCTGCTGTGTAGATGTACACCAATGAGAACGACGCAGTGATGGCGAATTTACCAATCATCCCAACCGTCGTACGCCCAGCGCCCATCGCTAAAAAGAGAACGCCGGAACAGAAATCACGTTAGAATTAGATAACAATTAGAGTAGCGAGATATTCCAAAAATCTCACGTTTTATCCGGCTTAATTTCGAGGTATGTTATGCTTCTTCAGTTACTTACTTTGACACCTATTTTGCGGAGAATAAAGAAACGTGAAAAAATGCCCTTTTCGGCAAATTGTCAACTTTCTGCTACCCCAAAATCTTAAATACGCCATCACTTGGTATGAAGTATAACTGTTATAGAACTTACGTATAAACGTGTTGCACAGGCATGCCAGACCACCGAGAACCATAAAACAACACAACGGAAGTCGTCTTCCCCATTTCTCCATAACATACAAACACATCAGGTCAGCGGGGATCTCCACGAGACCAGAGAAGAAGAAAGCCAGATACACGTTCCATCCAAGGCTATCAGTGGTCATCGATAATCCAATGTACACCAACATGTTAATGAACCTGGAATCAATCATACGTACAATTAGGGCAGAGAGAAAATATTTTCATTGCTAGGCGATTCATTTTCTGAATGCAACTTGTCACCATGTCACGATATGACTATTTTAACCCTAACACTACCATATACCCCAAAATACCACGACTGGGCACGTTGGTACCACCCGGCGTGGAAGTTTTTTGATGAAAAAATGGACCCAATACATACAGTCTGGGCAATACACTGCCCAGAACTGTGCTTGACAGCCGTGGTGAAGTGTGGAATCCCTCGCCTCTGGTGCGAGAGGTCCCTGGATCAAATCCCGGGGGGATCGGAGGATATTTTGGTCGATTTTCCGTGTTGAAGAAAAAATTCTGAAAAAAGTAGGGGGGGGGGGGTAGAGTTAGGGTTAACAAGCAATTTTTTTGATTTTTTTTTTCTTCTTCAAACATTTTCTAAGTTTTGTTAATATAACCCTAACACTACCATATACCCCAAAATACCACGACTGGGCACGTTGGTACCACCCGGCGTGGAAATTTTTTGATGAAAAAATGTACCCAATACATACAGTCTGGGCAATACAATGCCCACAACTGTGCTTGACAGCCGTGGTGAAGTGTGGAATCCCTCGCCTCTGGTGCGAGAGGTTCCTGGATCAAATCCCGGGGGGATCGGGGGGATATTTTGGTCGATTTTCCGCGTTGAAGAAAAACTTCTGAAAAAAGTGGGGGGGGGGGGGGGGGTAGAGTTAGGGTTAAGGGCTGATCTAGCTAGAGAGGCATTGGATATTCATGGAGGGGTCTATAGAAGAAGAAAAAACCTGATTTAGGAACATTTTGGTTTTACGTATTCAAGTGAGGGTCTGAGCAGGTTCACCTTCAGAGGACTCAAATTAGTTATGAATAACAAAATGTCCGATAATTATCCTGATTGTGGTGTTGGGAATGACCAGCAAACCCTACATTCTTTATCATACCCTGCATGCGATATTAAATGTTTGATACTTTACCAAATAAAATTGATATTGAAGGTGATGTTCCTCGTATTTGGTCTCCGAAATAGATCGATAACAGACGCCTTCTTCGCGTCGCCTGTGTCACCAGATCGTATCTGAAAAATATTATGACAGCGTAACAAATGCAAAAGTATTCACTTTAGAACATGTTTAACAAATCAGTACTGCATTTCATCTAGACTTTATTACTGATTCGTGTGTTTTTTTCTTGCAATGACCCTTGTAGATGAAAAATCACATTGTGTTCATTGAGAAGGTCTCTATACTTTGATTAGTTCCAAATTGGCGAAGCCTCCTTATAGCAGTGAATGAATTCAGAAGGCTGCGGCGGCATGCGTGAATACAAAAAGCCCACTGTGTATCATTATATGCGTGACGCATGCGTGCAGCCAAAGCGGTACCGCGTGTAGCCATAATCGCTCGCATAAGCTTGGATTATATTTTTGCGCGCGGAGAGATAAAACAAAATATTTCTCGCCAATTTGGAACTGATTAAACTATGGAAGGATCCAGTACTATCATTGACTATCGACTTCTCACAACTGACTCGACTTTCCAGTCAGTATGCAGCCACGCGAAAAGTCGTTCCTTTTCTAACCCAGCAAAGCGACCCGGAAGTACTCACCCGTAGCGATACGGCTTTCGTAGTCACAGTTGACCTCGTGATAGCACGATGTAAATGAGCTCTTTTCATGATTATAACGACACATTTCAAACACATTTGCCATGAAATTGTATAATAAAATGCATATTATGCAAAAAATATTATCTAATATTATCTGTGAACTTCATGACATGTTGTATTTTCGGTGCAAATTATTGCAATCACACTAACTCGAATTCAAGAAAAACTTGACGAAACTAAAGCCAAATCCACGGTAAAAAAGTCACTTCTGAAGAATCAGGCATCAATTCTATCCATCGTATCATAATATTCATAGTCTTTTCTACCTAGAAACATGCTTACAATTTTATAAAAGTATTTAGTCCGGTCAAGTGAATGCTTATAATAGGCTCCTCGAATCTTGTCTCGATCTAAATTCATTTCGTAGCGTCGATGGGTTGTTGATCATGTTGATCAAGTGTTTAAATCTCACGTTTATATTCAGATTCGCTTGATAGCTTAGATGGTAAAGGGTTCGCTTTGGGAGCGGGAGGTCCGGGGTTCGAAATCGATCCTTCTGCTCTGCTCAATGTCATGTGATATTTTTTTTACAGAAAGGCTATTCTGGTCAAAGTGAATAAACATTTTACAATTTCATCACACAAAATGCATGAATTCGGACGTTTTCATTGGAAAAACGGTATTTTTTTTCAAAAATTTCAATAATGAATTCAAACGCGAGCATGAAAATGAAGGGCGGGCGTGTTACGGGGAACTAAAAATCAAGTTGGCGAGGCCTAACGGGGGATCGTAAGTTTCGTTTTCTGACCGAAAATCGGTGAAAATCAAACTCGGTTTTTCTTATCAAAAAAGAAGTCGGGCATCAATGTTTTTGATATGAAATTAAAGCTTAAGATTCCGTTAGTACGGAAATTGCTCTTAAAATATCGTACGAATTTTAGTCCAGTGAAGTGAATAGTTACAAGAAGCAAAGTCACGAAAGTTGTTAAATTCTAAAATTAGCGATAAAATCACAGTTTGTGGACCAAATATGTCAGATTTGGCATCATATTATAGAGAAAATTACGAACAATCCACCTACTTCGCCATCATGGCTGCCAGCTAACCCTACCTCAATTAATTCAGGAAAACAAACTTCTCATAAGGTTTTAGCGCAAGGTTGACATCCTGAAATCGATCTTTGCGTGGGTTAGAAATCGGCAAGGTCACTCATTGAAAGCGATACCTGCGTGCTGACTGTTTCGTGTCGTAAGGAATGGTATTAAAGATCAAGCATCACTTCCGGTGTTTCTATTAAAAGAAACCTGGTTTGTTTCCATCACTTTGGGATCCTGGAGAAGGTTTCTATATAAGGATCCAGTATACTTTTATCTACTTCTTACAACTGACGTGTCTTTCGTATAGCAAGTGTAAATTAAGCATCACTCTGCCGGTATTTCTAGTTAAGGGATCATCATGATCATTGCTTTTAAGTTAGAGAAATCCTGCAAAAATCACAGAACGAGAGAAACAATGCTATTTATATACATTAGCGGCGTACCCTCGCTACGCTCGGGTCCCCGCTAGATGGTTATGCCACATTACCTACCTCTGAAACCACATAAACCCCCTACGACCCCCCCCCCCTCAACCAGGTTGATTTATAACCATATCCCTCCTAAATGCATTATAAACCCCCTACAACCCCCCCCCCCCCCCCCCCCAATTCGGTTGATTTATAACCATTTACCGTTGCTACTTTATTAACCCCTACCTCTCAAACCGCATCAAGTTAACCCTCCATACTTTTAAAACCACATAAACCCCCTACAACCACCCGCTGCAAATACACCAACCAGGTGGATTTATAATCATAACCCTCATAACCATTTCCCGTGGCGACTTCATTAACTCTTAATCCTATCCTAAAACATTTCCCGTGTTTTTACCCCCCCCCCCCCCCCATACAAACACCCAAACCAGGTTGATTATAAACACAACCCTCCCTAAACCATTTCCTGTGGCTTCTTCATTAGCCCTCGGTCCCTTAGATTGTTTGGCATGCCAACCCTTGCAAAGCCCGTGGTTTTACACCCCCGCCCCCTCCTCGGCCCCACACACACCCAACATGACACAAAATACCCTACCAACAGGCCTATAACCATTTCCCGTGTGGCTTCTGCACCATGTGTAGGAGTGCGTGTGCCGCGGCAGTGAGCCCTTTCACAACCCCCCCCCCCCCCCAACATCCCTACCAACAGGCCTATTCCCGTGTGGCTTCTGCGCCATGTGTAGGAGTGCGTGTGCCGCGGCAGTGAGCCCTTGCGCAAACATGCACGCGACGCGTTACCACGGTAAGATTACGCTGTGTAGTACGCGCAACGCACAATGTTGTTCAATTCTAGTGGCATTTATGAGCCAAATCTGAGAGGTTTTTTGCTGTTTTTGGAGTCAATTGTTAACCAATTTCACTGAAATAAACTTTAACATGTTTAACACCCTTCTCGTTATTTCCTCTATCTTTCATGCAAATTAGGCGCCACTTTGATCACAACTAACGGAGAAATAAGGATAACAAATACATAAACACACACACAAACACACACAGTTTCCAGATTTATAGTAAGATTTGTTTGTAACGTTTAGGGACAAACATTGACAGGCTCTGAAATCAGTAACAACCCCAGTAACAAATCAGTAGGGACGAAGCTTCAGAATATGACTTGTATTTTAGACTTGTATGATGGCGAGAATGAATCCCCGATCACAATACAAATATTTATGGGAATTAGTTTGTGATTATATATTTGAACATGGCACCGTTTCCATTGATATCGACTCAATTAGACCGGATCCTCACGTCCCACTATTTGGGCTCCGTCTTTGAAAATGGCGGACCATTTATTGATCACCTTCTCAGGGGCCGTGTGTAAATTTTGAAGACGGGAAGGATTTAGTCTATCGTTTCAATATGACGTGTGTACGTTAGAAGTCAGCTCCAGAACGAGAGCCCGTTTCACTTGAGGCCGCTACAAATTGATGGGTGTGGTAACGTGTACCCGTCAATTTGTGCAATCGCAATGAGAATGCCATTTTCTAGGCGAGTTTACACCTTTTAATGCATTTTGATGGTAAGTGTGATATGTTTACATTAAACATAAACCTTGTACGTAGTATTAGGCTATATAGTAGTAATGCATATTTCAACATTATCTCAGAGATACGAGACTTATGTTATTATTTTTTCAATCTGTGACGGGAGACGTTCCCTTCGAAACTCAGTCCCGTTCCCAAGCCCGCCCTCTATTGAAATATCACACTTATCACGCTTATTCGTCTCACAGCGGAAGACGGACTCCCGACACTCGATGTAATACCGGTACCGTGTACAACATTGGCGGCAATGCGTCACTATAAATAGCACGCTTTTACCGTGCCGCCTTACCTGTTGTTTTAAAAGCTTGTCAGGCAGCTCTACTCCGTTCACACGCGAGATTTTACGGATGACCTTCTCGGCTTCGTGGTACTTTTTATTGGAGATCAGCCACCGAGCAGACTCAGGGACAACTCTGTCAAAAAAGAAGAAATAACTTGATTAATTTGAAGGGGAAAATATGACCACCAATTCCCGACCACCAGATTTGTGCCCTATAATAAATACGTATCCAGTCCTTTCTGCAAGTTTTTCCCCTTTCTCCGTAAACTGATCAAATGGAAAAATCTTGGTTGGCAGTGTTATTTTTTCCACGGAATAAATTGAAATAGTATATTGCTAATTATGAACGTTGGATCTAAATTAAATAAAGTAAAGGTATCACAAATTGAACATCTTGAAAGATTTAAGGTGGTAAATGAAAGATGTGTTGAAAATATTGGATACTGTCAAGTATTACAAAAAAATATGATGGATTATTTTTCATTACATGAGTTAATTATATGCACATTCCGCTCCTTGGGAATTGATCGGAGCATGATTTGGGTTTGAACATTATAAAATTAAATGACAGAATCAGCGGAAAGTGACACAACCAATCTCTATATAAGTATGAGTTGTATTTGGAGACTCTGATTTGGCTATATTCAATTCTGACGGTTTGATTAAAGTAATAACAATACGCCTAAGTCATGGACAAGGTTTTGCTTCGGCACCTCGCGTTGTCATGCTACGCTGGTGTGTAAGAGTCGGTGATTTACGACCACCCTGACGATCGGATAAACTCAAAATTTGATTTGACTTAGGCATAGGTTTCACTTCGGCGTCACACGGTTTTTGCACGTTGTCGCTTAGGGGCAGGAATTTGCACCTGTCCCGTCGATTGGTGTAACATGTTATTATTCCTTGGGTCGTGTGCCTTGTTTGTATGTTATGAATTGAATATTGTGTGATAGCCATTATCAATAAAGGCGATCTCTTGCATTGCATGGTGATGTCTGCTAAATTTAAACCTTCCGCGTCTTGCCTGTTGTTTCTAGTGTCAGGGGGTAAATACGTATGCAGTCCTCAAAATAAGTAACTAAATAAAAATAATAAATCCTCCGTAAAAATATTAGAATATAAAGTTGAAAGGAAATTTCTTGTCTTTAATTTGAGATATTACTCGTGAAGATTAAATGAATATTAAATCAGTTGTGTAAGAACGCTTTATTGGGTTTCTTACAGTACGAAGAGAAGGCTATAACACAACTTGGTTACATTTCGTCGCCATTACCAATGATGTTCCGGCACTTTATTAACGTAAAAGATGCTCCAAATTAATAATACATAATACTACGATGAAAATGACGAGAAATAATATAACACGACTGCAGTCAACGGAAACAAAACGAGGAAGAGAGAGAATGTCTATTCTCAAAGCCGCTCGTCAATTCGGCGCTCAGCTGTGATTGGTTCATGGTTATTCACATCTGAGCGCTGATTGGCTCAAATTATTATAAATAATGCAAAGTCAAATTATTAACATTGGACTATAGCATTATTTATGTAGGGGTATTTTCACATCCCACACATTTATGTTCCCTACACCAAAACAAAGTCCTTATTTCATTTTAACATTTCGTTCATCTACACGCAGCCTCAGACTAATGTAGCAACAGGCAGATTATTAATTAACTGGTAGCGACAACTCGCGGGTCGATAGTTAAGACGGGGATTGGGGAGGCTCCAATTGATCAATGCAACCCATACACATACCTGTCACACTGTCCTGCGTGTTCAAAACCTAAGTGTTAAAATGCACTTTGTTCTATCCTTATCAATGTAGCGTTCTTAATTATTAACCGATCTTAATGAATAATGTATCAAGTTTAAGAAAAGAACTTTCTTTACAACTTTATTTAGGAGCTATAGTTTTGGAGTTTTGAGGACTGTATTTGCATTAACCCCTTACACCCTGCACAAAAAATAAGCCTTAACAACTTTCAAACATTTATCTCAAGGAGTATTCAACCAGCATTAGGCATGTTTGTACTTATTTCCATGCATTTCTCATGGTAATTTCATTTTTGAAACATTTTGTGCAATTATTTTGGAATGTCGTCTGCAGACAGACGCCTATAGCAAGCTTAAAGGGGCATTAAGAGATGTGGTGGAGGCAGCGCCCTCAATTACAAAAATATATTTTAAAATTTGGGATTTGTATATTTTTAAAATTGTATTACATGTATGAACTTACACAACAAATCGTCGATTCTAAAATGCTGGTAGAGCCGCAACCAGCATTTTACATGGTTAAGGGTGGTATTCCAACATATTTACCAAATTTGGCGTACGAATCATGAAACAGGTGTGTCGTTTTTCTGAAAATCTTGAACACAGTTACTATTCCCGACAAGATTAGCAGCTAATCATGGATAACATCTATTTCCGGCGCGTCTAATATCTTTGAGCTCCGAGCTTTTGAAAATTATTATGCACACAAGCAAATCAATTATTTCCCCCTTTCTTTGACATGTTTAATGTTCTTCAAACAATATCTCAAGATATTCCGTGGGCTTAATAAGTTTACAAAATGCTCATAATAATTGGAACCACCTTTTGGTATAAAATTGGGATATTTTCCGTTATTGCAGAAAATTCATAATGATAAGTCTTTGGATATTAGATTTGTGTACAAAAAAGTAATGTTTCTGAATTTAATTTGTGAATTGTATGGGCACAAGTGCTACCGCAGGAATATAACGGACATCAAATGCAGCGCCCACTAGCGACCAGCTGAACAATAGGAATCGAACCACAGCTAAACATCAAAGGTCGCATGCTCTGATTGTCTAAAGCTAACTATCGGGTTTCACTATATTAGACAATTGACATATCAAAATTGTTGTTTATGGATGGTATGGATGTAATGAATATTAGTCAAACCTTTATTATAAATGAGATGAGAGCCAAATGCCATTCCCCTGCAACATAGCAGATCGATACAGATGAGGGAAAATTAACGTGTCGCAAAAAAAATCAACAACTCAACAAAAAACAAAAATGTTTGCAACTTTCATGTCCTGATTTCTCTGTAATGTGTGCAGTAAAGAGAATGATTTCGTTTATAATATTTATTCATACATCAATGAATATTTTGATAGCTTACTTTTTGAAATTGATTCAATAAATCCTCTAATATCAAAACTCCCGTAAGTCCCAAAAAATAAATAATTTAGTTGTCCTCGGTCAGTCCTTATATTTGGTCATCTCTAAAACATTTTTAGTGAGTTCACACGCTCACCATAGGCCGATGAACAATGATTTCAACAAAAGAATTTCAACACATTTCCCAATCGACACTCTGCCCATCAACATGATCAACGGCTAATTATCGGCGTTTGAACTCACGTCATCTTAGCATAATCACACGCTACTACACATGAATGCCTTCATTGCACACTGGTCTATCTGTAGTCAAATCCGGCGCCACTGCACTGATACAATACAGGTATATGTTCATCGGTTAAGCATGACCGGGTAATTTGACTATGAATAGGGTTGCGAGGTTTTAGAACTGACGGAAAATAAGAAAGGGAGGTCGAGGACAACCAAACAATATTGTATTATTGGCCTACTGGTATTTGGAAAATTTAGTCATGGATGATTAGTTCAATAGTTAAATGCTGTCACTTGGAGGCGCTGTAGTTAATGTCCCTAGTCTACCACTTGTGTGGGGCCACAAATACATTTATTTGGTTTTCTGTATTATATTACCATTACCGTATAAAAAGGAAGGCGATTGTCACGGGCAGCGTAATAACGAGTTGAAGAGTTTGCCAATTTCGGATCAGGAATGCCAAGAGAGCAAGGGTCATGAACCCGAGGGCGAATACAACCGCTATGAATACGCCGGCTGCTGTGCGACGAGAGGGTCCAACAAACTCGGCACCTGTGGTGATGAATAAAAAGCAACACAACAAGAGTCAATGAAACACATCACTAAATAAATGTCCCACTTGATTACACGGAAAATAAGGATAAAACAGCCTTTATTTGCCCTAATAGGCGACGAAATTAAAACCCTGATCGACGGGGCCCGGTCGACCTATTTTGTTCGATTTTTTTGTTGTTGACATTAATTTTGTAATTTTATTTTTTGCAATTTTTTATTTTTTTCAAATTTCGAAAATTGTTGAAAATTGTTGAAAATTCACCAAAATTTCCCGATTTCCCCGAGAACCCCCCCCCCCCCCCACCCGACCGACCGACCGACCCTATTGATAGATCCGTTTGTCTGTAGAACAGGGTTATCATAGTACGCATTTTCCGGCATGTTGAGAATGCTTGTAGTAATTATGCTTTAAATTATTATAAAATCGTCAAAATGTGTTACGTCTTCCAATTAGATTGTAAGATATGACCACAAATTCTCATAAAATCGTGATGATCAGTCAGCTGTAGAACGGAGCCCCGTTTCAATTGAGGGCGCTCTATATAGTGACGCACTGCCGTCACTTTTTACATGGCGATTCATAAAGTGACGGAAGTCCGTCGCCCGCCGGAATACGAACAAAAAACACTTTTCAATAGAGGGCGGGCTTGGGAACGGGACAGCGTTTCCAAGGGAACGGCCTTACGTCACAGTAATTTTCAAAATTCATAAAAAGCCGATTTTGCCGATTTTTAACAACGAAATAACTCTCTTATCACAGAGATAACCGTTATGGGGCCCTCACATGTATCCGTGTGAGCTGGGCGGCCCCTTACCGTCTTATAGAAAAACAACAGAGTCCAACACGGTGAACAATTAGCAAAACATGTCAACGGCCGCATTGATTTATTTTTTGTCACCGGGTTCATACTGTTCTATACCGGGTCCTTATCGGCCTGGAACCGGGCTCATACCACCTCCTCACCAGGTCCTCACCGGCCGAAACGCTTGGGTACCGACCGAACCGCCTTGATAACGTCATCAAACTGCCCTGTATAAGCTGAGCGCTCAAGCTCGCCGCTTCGCTCACATTCCGGGAATGTCTGTAAAATACATTTGTACTCACATGTATCCGTGTGAGCTGGCCGGCCCATTACCGTGTGACAAATTGGTGCAGACGGTGGCACACGGTGATGTCACACGGTGGGCCGTTTCCCGTCCGTTGAACACGTTGCCGGGGACATCGCCGGCCATCCGCGCCCGGCAGGACTTTTGAGCATGCTCAAAACTCCTGCCGGGTCCTGCCGGGTGAGTAAAAGCGGCGGCAAACGGTGAGAGCCCGGTTTGAGGACGGTATAAAGACGGCGCACCCGTTTCACGCCCGTTCGCAGGGCGGTAATGGCAGGCGGCCACCTTACCGTCTAATAGAAAAACAACAGAGTCCAAACAATCAGTAAAAAATGTCAACGGGCGCATTAATCTTTTGTTGTGGCCACCGGGCCCATAACGTTATATACAGGGTCTATACCGGGTCGTCACCGGTCGGGTACTGGGCTCACCGTCCTCCTACATTTCTAGCTTACCGTTCTTACCGGGTGCATAACACCTCCTCACCGGGTCCTCGGTCCATACCGTTCTACACCGGGTCTGTCCCGGGTTCTCACCGGCCTTGTCCCGGGATCACCGGCCTCATACAGTTCTAGCTTACCGTTCTCACCGTGTCCTCATCGTGTGCATACCACCTCCATACCGGTTCCTAACCGGTCGAAACGCCTGGGTACCGGCCGAAACTTCTGATTACATCATCAAATCGCCCTTTTCAAGCTGAGCGCTCAAGCTCGCCGCTTCATTTGTATTCCGGAATTCGTACGAACCACATTATAATACTCTCTAAATGTAAAAGAGCTAAACCTCACTCTTTCGAGAGCTTTAGGAGGGACGGCTCTTCTAAGAAGTGAAGTTCACTCTTTTCAGAGTGATTTGTCACTCTTTTAAGAGTAATTTCCACTCTTTTCAGAGTGATTTTAACTCTTTTTAGAGTGATTTTAACTCTTTTTAGAGTGATTTTAACTCTTTTTAGAGTGATTTTAACTCTTTTTAGAGTGATTTTAACTCTTTTTAGAGTGATTTTAACTCTTTTTAGAGTGATTTTAACTCTTTTTAGAGTGATTTTAACTCTTTTTAGAGTGATTTTAACTCTTTTTAGAGTGATTTTAACTCTTTTTAGAGTAAAAATCGCTCTTTTAAGAGTAAACTTCACTCCAAAAAAAGATCTGTTCCTCCTAGAGCTCTCGAAAGAGTGAGTTTTAGCTCTTTTACATTTAGAGAGTTGCAACATGCCTGCTGAGAGTCCATTCCGCGAACGGTTACTAGGCTGCATGCGGCCATTCGCAGTCCGTCGGTAAGATGGTCGACGTCCACCACCGTCAATCACCGCCCTGCGAATGGGCGCGAAACGGGTGCGAAACGGGTGCGAAACGGATGCGAAACGGATGCGAACGGGTGCGCCGTCCTTATACCGTCTTCATACCGGGCTCTCATCGTTCGCCGCCGCTTTTACTCACCCGCCAGGAGTTTTGAGCATGTTCAAAACTCCGGTGGCCGGCAAAGTCCCCTGAACGTGTTCAACGGACGGGAAACGGCCCACCGTGTGTGTCGCCGTCCGCACCCATTTTTCACACGGTAAGGGGCCGCTCAGCTCACACGGATACATGTGAGGGCCCCATTACAAAGGCATCACTTCTGAATATTATTGGGCTTATATTTAATGCAAAAATTATCACATTTACCCTAAAAATGCTGAAAATTGGTGTAATCTCGTCTAGAAAATGGTGGTCTCATCGCAGCAAACCGGTCAAAAAAGACATAATTTTAGCTTGTGTCGTGTGATGTTGAGGTCAAAGGTTAAATTAAATCATCGAACTGGATATCGCAAGGAGTTCTGGTACCTTATGCTGCCCTCAACTCGATGGATAGTTACTTTTTATGCAGATAATTGGGGCTAAAAGGCGAAAATTCAATAATTGCGCAAATTGACGGGTGTGCGTTACATTGGTTACGTATACCCGTCGTTTTAGAGCGCCCTCAATTGAAACGGGGCCCCGTTCTACAGCTGACTGATGATAGTGTTATGCGATCTCAATATAATGATTCCTGATCTTTTAGATCGCAAGAGTGCCGGTGCGCCAACCTGGACTCCCGTTGGGAGAGGAGTTGGGGATCTAAAGCTTATATTTAATATAGGATGGATTCACACGGCGCACACACTCTCGGTTGGCTCTCGGTTAGTACTTCGAGGTTAGTTAACCGTAAGATCTTTTAGGGTTACCATTCCAGCTTTATACTCGGGGTTAGTTAACCATGACACGATTCACACGGCCGTTAACCAAGAGTTTAACCTCTAGGTTAGCGAATTTAACGCTAACCTCTAGGTACGTCACTAGCGTCCCTCGTCGGAACGCACCTATAATAATACCATTTCATGGCGTTGTGGTGGTGTGTGTGTGTGACCACTTTTACAACAGTGTGAGCGCCCTCTGTGAAAATAGTATCCTCGGCCCTCGACAGGCAATTTTGCGAGGTGTCTTTGACAAAGACTATATTTAATAAAGACGACTAGACTCAACTAAGGCAGATAATGGAAAAGCCCAGGTGGAAAACACTGGAGGCTGTCTTCAAAAAGTGATCGTTCTGAGGCCTACAAGTATAAACAATGGCTTGTTTCGTTATATCTATTGCAATATCACGTAGCGGTCCAGAAGATCACTGCCTTGTTTCCTTTCAGCAGATTGAAAACGAACCGGTAAAATGTCAAAACACGATTTTGCCTCGTTTGATGACCATTTTTTTATCAATTGGTAGCCAATTTTGGACCCGTAGTTTTAAAAGGGCTGTGCACCTTCAGGTATAACTTCTTCATTATTCATTAATCTATATAAAAGTATACATTTTTTTGCAGAAAAGGGTTCAATGAATCCAACCATGATCATGAAAATGACCATTTTGGAGAAAATTATAAAAAACACGTTTTTTGACCCATTTTAGGTTCTGCAAAGATAACTCAAAATCTATTTTGTCAAATGTTGTCATAGGCTTACTATAGTTTTATTATATTCCTAATACAATTTCCTGTGAATAGGGGTTTTTTAAAAATCTTTATTATTTTTTGAATTATCGACCAAAAAATGCCAAAAAATATGATATTTTAACTCCAAAATCATGAAAAATTCACATTTTTGGCACTTTTTGATGAAAAATGAAGAATTTGCAACAGTTTTACGGAGGCTATACCTGAAGGTGCACAGCCCCCTTAAGATGATCTTACCAATAACAAAAGCGGTCATGTAGATGCCGGAATTAGCAGCTGCCACAAAAAATCGAAAGAATGCATACACCCAGAAATTTGGTGCAAAAGCAGCGGCGACCCCCGCTACGATCTGCAGGGAGATACCGATGAATAATGTCGGACGTCTTCCTATCCTGTGTGGATGATCAAAGTTGATATGAATGGTTTATTTCATCCGACGAGCGAATCAAACATCTCTAAAATGAACGTCACTGTAAACTCCAACCCGGTCTTTTTTCGCACGGTAGGCCTAATATCACGCATTTCAACAATACAGTACATAAACATAAAATGTATGCGGTTAGTTAAAATAGCTCTTTAAAGGACATCGATCACAGTGGGGAAAAGTTGCTCTTAATTTGTTATTTATACATAAATAACATTTTCAGAAGTAGATTTATCTTTTTTTAAACCGTCATATTAAAAAATAAATAAATAAAACACTCATCAGCTCAACTCATCTACAATTGATGCTTCATTCTAGAGGAGGGATCTTCTAGACGCTTGTGACGTATGTATACGCTGCCAGCGAAAAAAGGTGTTTTTTCTTTGTTCTAGAAACACCAATTCTGAAAAAAGTGTTACGTGTTTAGGTTATCAATATTGTCACTTTTAATATGCTTTGGAGGCCATTTACGAACCAAATTTGTCGTGCAATTAGACAAAATGAATATTCTACGCTTCTTACATTATTGACAGCAATTATACCTTTAAAAATACTCATAAAACATTTTGTTTTAGAGAGTTTAGATAATATGACTATAACCGCGTGTCTTTGAACGTCTAAGGTAAGTTGATTAATCAATCAGCAGCGCCAGATGGTTTCTGCTTTTGTCCGTGTACTGTCGTGTATGCTAGCATATCTTCGTTTAAATATTAATTTATTAAATTAGTCTCGTTTTTGAGGGTTCTATTTTCATTAATTGTAGGTGTATGTGATTGTAGGTTAACATGCCACTCTGTCCTGTTTTCGAATGCAACACCAATAGCGGTAAAGGCATACCAGTGCACGTCTTTCCGTTCAAACACGACCGGTACGTGCACGAGAGTGGCTGGAGAAGGTGCAAAATTAACGTTGGCGGCACCTTTTAATTGTTTGTGCAGTCCTCATAGTCGAAATATTTAAATGAGGTTACAATTAATCATTGAAATACACGGTTACCTATCGGATAGTATGCCAAGTGTAATGCTTCCAAACAATGTTCCCACGAAGAATATCGATTGAGCGTAGTTGGTTAACTTCACATCACCACACACCAAATCGAACTGAAATAAATCGAGAGCGATGCTATATTTTCATTAGGATTATTATCTAAAGATTGACAAACATAAATTTATTCTCTTATGAGTTTTTACGGGTTTTGTGGTGCTGGTTTGATTGTTCAGGGGTATTGCGAGTGCTGCTAGAGCTATGTGATTGTGAGTGTTTGCGTGGGGTGTGTGTGAGGTGCGGGGTGTGGGGTGGGTTGGGCTGTTGTGATGTTTCTTTCAGTGCTGCATTTGTGTATTTTATCCTGTATTGGGTTTGTTGATGTATTTTTATATTGTCTGAAGATTGCCACCGCCCTGTGTGGTTGGTGCGCATGAAACTGTCAGTTATTATGTATAAATAATTCTTAAAACTGCTTGTTTTTCAACATATTTTTTGGTCTGTTTGGAAATGCGCTATATAAATCCCTATAATAATAATTCAACAATGTTATTGATACACCTATTCAAAAAATCCCACCAACAGAAACACTATATACATGGCTATACAAAAGTGCCTTTATCGCATTACGCTAAGCTAGGATAATGCACATTAATAGGATTTAAATGTTACAGATCGGCAATGTGATTAGAGCTTTAATCATGGAATATTGTAATTCCTACTGTGTCATCTATTCCATGAACCGATCCATGTTTACGCCAGGTGTTTTTACAATCACTGGTATTTTTACTTCTTCCATGTATAATTGTTGTGTGGCAAGTTTGGTACCTAAAAGATTCATCCAAATGTGAGTAAATTATCATTTGATATGGCAAGATAAGTGTTGCCTGTTACTATTACATGGTATAACAATAGAACACTCAGCGCGCAGCTAATTTTCGCAGTAACCGTTGCAAGTTTTCGCTCGGTACTGTAACTGTTTGGCGAGGTGAGTCAATTTCGAGGTCTAAAATACAAAGCATGATGTGGGACCTACTGATTTGTCCGCAGCAAGTGGCATCCCCAATTTCTAACACCCTTTCAAAACAGTAAGCGGATAACCTTTTTGATACATTCGCACTCCCAATGAACGGGAAGTCATCTATATAGTGTATGACCTTATCTGAATCCACTTCTTAACCACCCAATCTAAAAAAGTTGAAAACATTTTTAAAAAAAGGCAGGGGAACGTTGGAAGTGTTTTGTCTTGGAATTCGATGCCTAAAAGATCAAAAATCATCTGGATGGACAGGTAAAAGCCGAAAGGCGGATTTAATAATGGTGGATCCTACGAAAATTATCCTTTTCAGCTTTACGAATTAACCCAAATAGCAATGAATAGGTGAAACGAATACATTTTGCAATAGGAGCTTGATTGAATGAAGGGCCCAGCCATTCTTCCTTAAATTTTTGTTGATATCATATTTTTAGCCTCTCTTGGGCCCCGTTTGCCATCAAAACAGTTTGCAAAACCTTCTTTTAATGTCTGTGCTGCAATGTTATAGAGGATGTGAATTAAGAATGAGGGGTTAAATTTCAAACATTAATTGGGGATGGATATGGACAACAAACACAAATATAATTGCATGGAGCGTGGCCGACTGGGATTTGCGTTTCGGGAACCGAGATGAATCGGGGACCATCAGTTGTGAAGTGGAATGGTTCGATCACATTCAATAATGGACCGGTTATATGAGTCTAATATGTGGTCTAATAAAGGCCAGCGTCTGGCAAGACAGAGCAGCTTGGAGAAAGATGATCTGGAGATGCAAACGTACGGCAACCCATCGTCACGGAGGCCCAATGCAAGGGTTCAGTCTCCAGCCTCATTAACTCAGTTTTCAGCTGAGTGAATGAGGCAGATGCAGTAAGAAACCAGTGCTTCCCATGTTAATAGGCAATCAAACATAGCTTCATGTAATCATCCTTTCATTCAAATTATGTATATTATACTTCAACTCGTATACTCTTAAAGATGTTTACTGTTTCGGTTGCACTTTAAAAAAGATGTAACGTTTTATACTGCATGTAATCAAGCCTGATATAGATGTACAGTTCCAAGTGATTCCATTGCAACATTATTGCAACCCGAGATTCAAAACAAAACTCATATAAATTTCATTTGGCTATTACTATTAGCTGGCATTTAAATTAGTCAAATTACTATACATGCGATAGTGGGCACAAGTTTGCCTAGAGGCTAGGACTTACATTTTACATTGAACGGGGTTTTTTTTTATCAACATTTACCTAATTTCAAATAGGAATTGTGTGTTCATAGTAAACCGTTAAAGAGGTTTCACTGTACAGGGTGAGTCAAAAAGACTGCAATAGTGAAAGAAGCCATTTTGTTTTCAAAACCAAAATGAATTTCAAAACGTTTGCAAGAATGGTTTATTTAATCCTAACTGTGTATGAAAAAATGAAGTCGATCGCATTTCCGTTTGTCTTTGGTGACCCTCTTTGTTGCACAACCAAATGTACCTGTTTATCCACGAGCACAGTGATTTTCATTTGAAATGGCACACATTGCATTTTCATATTTGAATATCCCGCCAACAAAAAATGGGAAATGTCAGTTTTTTATTACAATTAAGAACATTATACGCTTTCATAGCATGGGTATGATTATAATTGATTATGCTAACTCACATGTAAACAAGAAAGGATGCATCAAATTCCAATAACATCACAAATGAACTCAAGTTTCCAAATTTGAATGAGAGGCACATTTTGCGATCTGATGCATATTTTGGGTATCTCGTGGACAAACGTGTGAAATGGGTACACTGGTCAAAAGGTTCACCAAAGGCAAACGGAAAATGATATTGACTTCATTTTTTCACACAAAGTTAGGAATAAATACATCATTCTTGCAACGTTTAAAAAGTGTTAAAATTAATTTTGGTTTTGAAAACAATATGGCTTCTTTCCACTATTGCAGTCTTGTTGACTCACCCTGTATTGGTACATTAAGCGTTAGAACTTATTTAATGACCCTCATAATTATGATAATTATTACTAAACACCTGGTACTGGGAAGCATATGCATACGTAACATATGATATTATCATACAATGATAGATAAATCGTTGGGATTGAAACATAAAATAAACTGTTTGAATATTACAATTATCATTCTATTGAGGCAAGCAATATCTTTCTAGTTGCACTGTTTGAAATTAGTTCCGCACAATTTGTACATTTTCCTGCGTTTAAGTGGCTAGAATTATCATTTGGAAGAGGACAGTTACCACATGCTGACAGGTTCAGACTTATCAGTCCAATTTTGATGTTCTGGCAGCGTTATAGTGCTTGTTCTGTGTTGACGGCAAAAAGGGTAGGTTTCCGTACCTAATGTAAATATTATAAAATGCTCATGAGGCAACGAACAAACAAGAAACCCTGCTGACGAGCCCAATCGACCAATTTTGTTAAAAATTGGTGAAAAAAATGTTCACTTGCATTTTGTGTTTGTTTTTTCTTATCAAAATACCGCACCATTTTACAGATGTTTTGCGGCCATTTTCAAAGGGTAAATAGGTTTAAAAAACGTCGACCGACCCGACCTATTGTCCGTACAACAGCGTTTTTTCGTCGCCTTTTTAAGGGGAAATTGTACAAAATACATCCAAAGGTATAATGTTAATCAATAATTTTGAGTCTAACTACACATATTTTTTCCATCAATTAAAAAGCTTGAAATAATGATGGACGGTGTTATTTTTCCATTGATGTACGGTACAGTTATTAAAGCTATACCTACACTTCACGTATACGAACGTATTCGGTTATTGGACTTCCTTCAGGCTATGTGTCAGTTTCCATCCAAATGAAAGCGTTCCATGGCCCTACTTCCGCTCAATCCTATAGAACCTCACGATTCCATCCCTTAAAAGTTTGAGACTATCCTAACCCCGATTTGCAAGCTTTTCCAGGGTAATAAATCTTCCCCCTCCAACATCATTTCTCAGATTTATTTCACACAACCTGTTTACCCTTGCTACCCTACCATCGCTCTCTCAAGCATGCCCAAAGCTCTAGGCTTGGTATCATTACTTGGATAATTTGCTGGGTGGAACCAGAAGCCCAAAGTGTGACTTTTGAAAGTGGTTGTGTCAAACTTTGATTTTCAATTTGTTATAAAAACTAGTGATATTCAAATTTCGAAAAAAGTCACAATATATGTGCCAAGTCTTCAAGTCATGTGGCAAGACTGTAGACTGCCTTTTCAAGTTTGGCCATCCTCACGGTCAGTGGTGTGGATCTGCCAATTCTTGGGTGGAACTAAAGGCACAAAGTGCAACTTATGCAAGTTCTTGTGTTAAGAATTTCAATGTTTGAACTTCAACAATTTGTTTTAAAAACTAGTGCTATTTTAGATTTTGTAAAATCAAAAGAAGTTACGATAGAGTATCGCTAGAGCGGATTTTAGTTTCACAAATCAGCCCAATGGGGGCTAAATGTCAACATATGTGGCAAGACATGTGGCAAGACTGTAGACTGCCTTTTGGGTCGCGACATGTGGTCCAGGTTGTCCATGCATACGAAAGTACTAGCCAGTCAACTTGTCAAAAATATATCGCAATATATCAGGTAACTGGAACGTAATATGTACTGTGTCGACCATCCATGATAATCCACAGTTTATATGTATACGTCCGACCTTATACGGAATTGCCCGATACAAACATGGAGTGTCGGGATTTTTAGTCACGCACGCATACAGTCTCACACTAGAAAGTTTTAGAAACACATGGATTCATTATTTTCATAATATTCATTGTACAGCTTTCTTACCCACAGTTATGATGAATCTAGCTAAAGTTCTCAAGTCCATCGAAGATAACGGCATCAAATCCGTTCGATTTGAGCAAACCGATATGTATGGCATAGCTCGCAGTAAAACCATACCAGCACGTCATTTCCGAAAGAAGGCGACAGAGGGCCTAAATGTCTTCTTGGGGCATCTGGCAATGGACCCCATGGGTGTTGTTGCCCAAGGGACAGGTACGTTGTTGAAGTTGTCAAACCCATACACAAATATTTTTTAGCCACCGACTTGAACACTTGTAGTACAAAGGGAGCACTTCTAGGGAAACATAACAATTCGATGGAAGTACATTTTGCGAGGCTTGCACGCAAAAGGAGAGCAAGTTCTATTTTGACAAGTTTTGAGGAGTTTATCTTTGAAGGCAAAGCATCAAGCTAATCAACATTTGAAATGTGCAAAGACACAATAATATGAAATTGTGAGACAATGATCAGGCATCTTATGAAACTTCTACATGTAGGGGTAAGGGACTAATTCAACGGGTATTAAAATAATTGGGTCCAAAAACCGAAGAGTTTACCACTTAAAAAGTAGAAACCATAACCGCTTGATATTTAGGGATATGAAAAGTAAATATACTTAACCTTAATTGGTAAAATTGTGGGACCACACTCTATTCAAAGTTGTCTATTACATAAGACTGGTCTCACAGTTTCACCACTTGAGGTCAGGTATGTTTACATTCGTATCCCTAAATATGAATTTGCTATGTTTCCTATTTTTCTCTCCAGTTTTTGGACCCGGTTTTTTGGGGACACGCTGCAACATGTTGATTGACCGTCTTAAACATAAACAATTTCATGCAAGTCTGATGAAAGATTCCATATTTTCTTCTAATCCTTTCCCTGATAACCTAGTTTGATGTCCGCTTCTTAGATAAGATGAGCGAGTTTGATTTTGATTAATTGCCCGAAATAAACTGTGTTGTCATTTTATCCGTTTCCTATATCTTTTAACATTTTTAACAGGCTACATGAAGGAAATTGGTTACGGTGATGGCGTTTATTTTCCAGACTTCGACACCTTCGTGATACTACCGTGGTGCAACAACATGGGTCGTATTCTTATGGAGCCAACTTTCCACGGCGAACAAGTCGAAGCTTATCCACGAACCGTTGCCAGGAATCAACTTCATCAGCTCAAAGAACTTGGGTTTTCACTTCTCTCCGCACATGAGCACGAATTTTACTTAGTGCATCGCGATACAAGAAAAACTGTCAACGATGATCATAATCTTAGATCGACTCTGCGTAATAATCAGAATATGAAGTTTACTGATCAGATAATGGAGCAGCTTCCACAGGTTGGTGTTGATATAGAATGCGTCGAGACAGAGCATGGGCCAGGGCAGCAGGAGATCAGTTACGCTCCAGCATTCGGCATTCGTGCTGCAGACAATGCGCATACTTACAAAACCAGCATCAAGGAAATAGCTCTTCATCATGACTACATGGCGGTGTTCATGACAAAACCGTGGCCGGATCAAGATGGTAGTTCTGGGCATTTCTGTCATTCATTGTGGGATGTCGAGGGGAGGACTCCACTCTTGTACGATCCAGAGGATCCCGGTGGTCTTTCTAAGACTGCCCAACACTGGATGGCGGGGATTCTAGCTCATGCTCCAGCCATTAGCCTTCTCATGGCACCGACTGTCAACTGTGTTTCACAATACCAGCTTCATTCATGGGCGCCTTTCAACGCAACATGGGGTTACGATAACAGAAGTTGTTACTTGCGAGTAATAGTAAATGGAGCTAGAGGCACCTACATCGAGAATCGAGCTGGCGCTAGTGGTAGCAATCCCTACCTTAGTCTTGCAGCCACTGTAGCAGCTGGCATTGATGGTATCCAGCGAAAGATGGCTCTTCCAAAGGTGGTTACGGGGAGCGCGTATGATGAGCGGGATATACCAGCGGGAACAGCACGTATTCCAAATACAATGAAAGAAGCGTTGAAAGCTTTCCTTGACGACAAGGTCATTACTGAGGCTTTGGGAGAAGATTTCGTGAAAGTGTTCACAGCGTGCAAAAATCACGAAATGAAATTAGAAGCAGAGGCAACAGCTAAGGGGGATACAAATTGGGAACGTAAACTCTATTTTGAATATATGTAAAAGTTATGAATTTGATTCACAGCTCAGGTAAATGATAAAAGTGTTCTGGTATCAATTGTATATCGAATGCATGATTACCGTATTTCTCGCACGGGAGTACCGCTAGAGGATATAGTGTTAGTCATCAAAGCGTATAGGCTATTGTAAAATAGCATGAGTTTATGTCCTTGATACTCCAGCTGCCCTCAATATTAATATCAGTGTCACGGTGCCCGTAATAATATATAGATACACCATTTGCCCTTAATAATCAAGGGACCCCATGTAACCTCAATAATCCAGGTATTCCATGCACCCTATGTAGGTACCACCTATGTATATATGTACTATAATCCAGATTGGCCTAACCCATAAATTATGTCCTTTTTTTTATAATCAATGACCTACCCAGCCAGATGATTGTGTTCTCAATAAGGCCTACCTAGATACTCTAAATATTATTATAGGTATCCCATATAAAATAACGACTCAGGTAGATATCTTTGATCAGGTAGGCCCCGTACCCCATACACCCTTCAGAATTCACACCACCAAATGGTTTTCCTATGCGTTTACATGTAAAATGGTAGTTACAAAAAGCCCATTTTCTCGCTTATAAAGCGACTGGAATTTTCAATTTGACATTTTCCTTAAATTTCATGATATATTTGATCATTTAATCAAAACAAATATATATGGTATCCCCGAAAGTTCTGAGATATAAGACCCCAAAGTTGGACAATTGATGTAGCGCCCTCATTTATCAGAAAAAGTTGAGAAATGTTGCCAGATCATTTACAATCAAAATACATCCAAAAAACCTACAAAATGCATTGAAAATATGTCTTTTTCCACTGTGGTATTAGGTAGTAGTCCTAAAATCAGGATTAAACTACAACTTTAATCATTTGGGAGCAATAAATACCATTTCTGATTAATTCTATAATCAATGGGCCACAGGATGAAAGCTAAGAAAAAACTTTTGATTGTCGTCTCTACAAGGACTGAAATTATTTACTGGCGTGGAATCTTAAAGTCCAGTTATCCCGTCCATAGTCCATAATCCGGATCCCTTGTGCCCATGTGCAAAGCGGGCGGGTGCTAGATTTCACGGACCTAAAATTTGCCAAGTCTGCCATAGGACACGTGTATTAAATAGGTCTGCGACGCCAATGGTTTCCGCCCAGTAATCTGGGCATATAGTTTGGCTTTGTGGTTGGTAGTATGGGTAGGTCACCGGTTAACTCTGGTGTTAAAATTGTACTTTTGTTTGTGGCTAATCAGAATTTTGGTCGAACGAGGAAAAACGATGGTGTATTTAAAAGTTACAGAAAAATAAATAATAAAGTTGGATATTTTCCTGCATTGATTGGGTTTCATTGACTATCTGTTGACTATCACACAAGCACGCTTATAGCGCCACTACCAACAGGGGTTTTCCCACCAAAACAAACAGTACCAAACATGTGCTGAATTAAGTAATTAACAGCTGGGGTCGTCTGGACTTCTAATACATGGTTCAGCACCGTGGAGATAAGAAGAATTTTCTTGAAGACCCTGTGATTTATTTCCTACACTCTCCAACGTTATAAGGACAGTATTGCAATTTCAACCACAATTATGTATACAGCAGTAAACCAGGATTTCTAATAATATATTATCTTTATTGACAATGATGAATAGTGTAGGGGATGAAAATACGTTAAAAACCATAAACCAAAGCCTTCTTTTAAAATAGAATTCAATTTTGAATGAAAGTGACAATTTCACTAAGAATAGAATGGCACACACAAACAACAAATTGTTTAAAGTTTAGAAAATGCTCAGCATAGGCTTACCATAACATGCACCTACCGTTTGCCTCCATCAGCAAAATGTGTATGCAGCGCTTTCAAAACTGCAAAATCCTATCCCTACAATATCGATTCGTTCAATTGCATTCTAACACAATTAAGCATATTACCCCAAATGTGTTATGGTGAAAGATTTACCACATGCAAGTTCCTTAACATTTAAGTGTAGAGTCATAAAATTATAATGCAACATGTTATAAAAGATCTTATGATTATGTATTGTCTGCACTTACTCACTAAAATGAATATCTCATTTGTATTCTTAGCATTATTTACAAACAAACATAATAAGTGCTGTCTGAAACTTGAATACCTCAAACCCAAACTGTACATCAAGTTTTCAATCCGATGTCTCTATGGTATGAAAATTCTACGAGGGGCATTCAATAAATACCTGCAACAATTGAAAATCTCTGAACCGTGACACGTGTCAGTAAAATAAACTTATTAAACTGTAAGTCTTACTCTTTTCTCACAGAAAATTTCGATCCCGTAGATCATTTTTATCATTGCATTTCAGCACTGTGAATACCGTGATATCAGGGCACTGGTTAGGGAATTAAATGTTACAATGGCGGGAAATTTGAAAGACAATTTTATGGTATGCATTAAGATAAAGGGTTCAACAAAAGAAAGTATACCACTTTGTTTATGTCATCTTGAGTAACATTCAATTTTTTTTTGACCAGACAGGCTAGATAGGCATTTTGATGAATCCTTTAGGCATAATTTGATACCAAATTTGCCCCCTAACAACAAAGATAAACCATGCTTAGCGCCATTTAAAGAAAAATATCCTATTTTCAAAAGTCGCATTTCCAATACACAGCACGAAGAAAGGACCAATTGGGGTCTCTCTGTGTGTGTGTTTAGCCATGATTGACGGGGCTATCGATCGCACAGTGCAAAATGCGTTGGGTCGGATGGTGCTTATCATGGTTTATCTTTGTTGTTAGGGGGAACATTTGGTATCAAATTATGCCTAAAAGATTCATCTAAATGCCTATCTAGCTTGTTTGGTAAAAAAAAAAATTGAATGTTACTCAAGATGACATAAACAAAGTGGTATACTTTCTTTTGTTGAACCCTTTATCTTAATGCATACCATAAAATTGTCTTTCAAATTTCCCGCCATTGTAACATTTAATTCCCTAATGTTACTCAAAATGACATAAACAAAGTGGTATACTTTCTTTTGTTGAACCCTTAACATGCGTTAACAGTGTTAATATTGGCGCTTGATTTATAATGCTGATTCTTGTCAATTTTCAGTTCCCAGAGACCATGATGTTTATAGTACTAAAACAACATGATACAAATGACCCACATGTTTGAAAGTTTCTGTGAGAAAGGGGAAAGACTTACAGTTTAAGTATCATAAGTTTAGTTTATTGACACATGTCACGGTTCAGAGATTTTCAATGGTTGCAGGTATTTATTGAATAACCCTCGTATAGTACAACACTGTTAACCATTTGCTAGTCCAAGTCAGTTAAAAGCCTCAAAAATCCCACTCAAAGGGTTCCTTATTTTGAAAGTTCTGAAGTCGGATGGGTTTATAGGTTAGCATCTCTCTGGTTCAATAATCCAACAAAATAAGTTCAATAATCCAAATTTGTATATGGTGTAAAAAAACTAAACTAGTCTGTAACTGATAAGGCTCAATAATATGAATAATTAAAGGATCTTACATACGAATATTGCAAATGTGTATAGTCTGAAAGATGAAGAATTGGTCCTTCAAACACACGAACAAGTTTGTATAATCCATCGTCAGATGTAGCCCCAAATGTATACCAACCTGCCCACAACATCCTTAACTTGACCTAGGGAGACCCACACAATTTATTAACCAAGATAAGAATTCAAGACGATAGTAGCCGGCTGCGTAAAACTCAAAAACTCTATCTATGTAGAGAAAGAGAAACATAGTAATTGACTCCAGGTGCTAACTATCTCGTGCCAACCCGATATCGAATACTTAACCAGCCCATAAATATGAACTCCCCCGATGTATACAGGCTGGGTGGGTGGGAACATTCTGAGACATCCGTATGGTATGCTGACAAAGCGCAACATATGAGAGAGAATGGGACACAGTGGAGAACAGCAAAACATAGAAACACTGACCGCTGAATAAAGGCAATTTTCACGGGCCAGTAAACACCAAACCTGAATAGCTGAATGGCAGAGCGTTCTATACAGGGTGAGTCCAAAAAAAAAACAGTAGTGGAAAGAAGCCATCTTGTATTCAAAACCGAGTTGATGTTTGACATTTTTAAAACGTTATTAGAATAACATATTCTTTTACGATTTTAATGTGAAAAAAAAAAATCAATCGCATTTTTCGTTTGCCTTTGGTGACCCTTTTTACCTATGAACCCATTTCACATGCTTGTCCACGGAACACCTAAAACATGCATAAGATTGTAAAATGCGTCTCTGATCATTAAAATTTGAAATGTGAGTAAATTTGTGACATAATTGGAATTTAATGCATCCATTCTTGTTAACATGGGAGGTAAAATAATCAATTTACATCCCATGCTTTGAATTGCTTATAATATTCTAGATTTGAATAAAAATGAAATTATTCCAAATATTTGTTGGCGGGATATTCAAATGTGAACAAACAAGTAAATTGGGTTGTGCAACAAAAAGGTTCACCAAAGACACGTAAAGTTAGAAACAAATATATCATTATTGAATCGTTTAAAAAGTGTCAAACTTCAACTTGGTTTTAAAAACAAGATGGCTTCTTTTCACTATTGCAATTTGTTTTGACTCGCACTGTATATGCTTTGTTCTTTTATTATTATCAAACAATTGATAGACAATAGAATACATTAAATATGCAAAATTGCAGTCAGTAAATGTGTTTCAAAAAGGCGTGGCAGGTAGGTGCAGCATGCAACTGACATTTATTTAGTATTACGATGATTAGTACCCATCGATGCCCAAAGTTCAATAATTTTTTTCATCATCAAAATCAATGAGATTAGATCCGTTGTTTTTTTATCATATTTGCTATACGCTATCCTTTTATTAGAATTTTAGATCATGAATATCGGACTTATTTTATTGAAGTTACACTCCATTGTGTAAGACATGGTGATTTCACCTTTTTGGCAAAATGCAAAAAAACGTGTTTTAAACAGCTTGTTTGAAAGAAACTAATACATTCTCTCAGTCGCTTGTCTGCTAATAGCTTTTGTTCCTTTCTATTTTAAACTTCTGTTGTATCATATTGTTGTTCAAACCATTAATACTTCTTCATTTTGATTCAATTTGAAGAGTAAAAATGGATCGTCACGCATGAGCGACCCCAAGCTTTGTTTCTATAATGAGCTAGTTCTGAGGCTAAACTTGAGGGACATTTAAACAGGTAAATACGTGGTCATGGGTAATTAGCAGTGGCTTAGACTTCTTTTTCATATTGGGGATGCAATTTTCTACAAACTTGCTGAAAATGATAATAGTCCCTTAGTGTTTAAGAAGGACATTCTGGTAGACTCATGCAGGGGGAGGAACACGAAGGTTGGCATATTTGGTTCATATTTTGTATATTGAGTGAGTACCCCAAGTTATGACCAGTGGTGAAATAAAAAAATTCTCCGACCCCCCATAGGCTAAGATTCATGACCCCCCCTAAATGTGGCCCCCCTGGAACGGCATTTATATAAGAAAAAGTAATAAAAGTAGTACATTGGATGAGTCCAAATGAACAGAAAGGTACTTCCAATGAGAATCAAACTTCTCATGAGGTAAATTAGTACCCTCCGCTTTGTAAATATGATAAGATGTGTGAAAAAAGTTATTGGGTTAGTCTATTTTTTCAAAGGGGTGTTTTCCTATTTTCGTGTTTTCACAAAACTTTAAAAAATGCAATTATTGGACAAAATTTGATTAAAAAAAACACAACTTTCATATTTTTTAATTTTTTTAATTTTAACGTATAATCTATTTATATAATTGCTTAATCAAATTTAAAAGTCAAAATAATGGTATCCCCTCTGATTCAGTATAAACCAACCTCAAAAAGACAAGCAGTTTTGTAAAAGTATAAAAATGTACATTTGTAATTTTCTGAGTTTTCTTCAAATGGTATGTGTAATAATCTTTTTTATTCAAATGCAACTACTCCTTGGACACAAAGTAGGGCCAACATAGTCCTTTTATGTCATTAACCATTGTTTATAGGTCATATCATTTTATTGGAGGGGTGTTTTTGTCAATACATTATCTGAATTGCACTAAAATAGATGGCTTGTTGATCGTTAAGTTAAATAACGGGTTGTTTTCTCGGGCCACCCACTCAAATATACCACTACCCCTACACCACTCACCCCACACCACAACACCCCAATCAACCCCAACCCAACACAACCCACTCCACCACCCCTTAAAACGGAGTGTCAAGCAACAGGGTTATGTTATAGGGAGTAAACCCTAGCGCTTTAATACATCACGCACCAGGGTGAGCTATTGCTTAAGAGCCGAAACTATACATGTCAGGATTGTCACTGATTAGCATCATCAGCCAATGTTTTCAACACCCCACCCCATCCCACCCCACCCACCCCATCAAGAGATCTACTCAAAATTCACCATCCATCTATATTCCCTCCTGTAAACATGTTAACAATTATTTGGTGAACATTCTGAAACTATGGTAACAGAGAGTACACTAGGTAGTTGAAACACATGTGAGACTAAAATCCGACTCCAAGGCCGTGACCGTCAAAAATCATGATAGACCCAACCAAACAATTCCACTGATTTTTAGGACATTGAGAGGGGGTCTTAGGTTAGTAATTTACCCCCTCTCAACTACTAACCTAAGACCCTTGGATTTTTGGCGCCAAAATGGATTCAAATGATCTCTCATCCTCTCTAAACAATTTATCCACTATCCTCTTGTATCTAAAACTGATTTTTAGGACATTTGAGACGGGATCTTAGGTTAGAAGTTTACCCCCCCCCCCCCCACCCCCTCTCAACTACTAACTTAAGACCCTTGGATTTTTGGCGCCAAAAAGGATTCAAATGATCTCTCATCCCCTGTAAACAACTTATCCACTATCCTCGTGTATCTAAAACTGATTTTTAGGACATTTGAGAGGGGGTCTTAGGTTAGTAGTTTACCCCTCTCTCAACTACTAACCTATGACCCTTAAATTATTGGCGCCAAAATGGATTCAAATGATCTCTCATTCTCTCTAAGCAACTTATCCACTATCCTCGTGTATCTAAAACTGATTTTAGGACATTTGAGAGGGGGTCTTAGGTTAGTAGTTTACCCCCTCTCAACTACTAACCCAAGACCCTTGGATTTTTGGCGCCAAAATGGATTCAAATGATCTCTCATCCCCTCTAAACAACTAATCCACTATCCTCGTGTATCTAAAACTGATTTTTAGGACATTTGAGAGGGGGTTCTTAGGTTAGTAGTTTACCTCCCTCTCAACTACTAACCTAAGACCCTTGGATTTTTGGCGCTAAAATGGATTCAAATGATCTCTCATCCTCTCTAAACAACTTATCCACTATCCTTTTGTATCTAAAACTGATTTTAGGACATTTGAGAGGGGTCTTAGGTTAGTAGTTTACCCCCCTCTCAACTACTAACCTAAGACCCTTGGATTTTTGGCGCCAAAATGGATTCAAATGATCTCTCATCCTCTCTAAACAATTTATCCACTATCCTCTTGTATCTAAAACTGATTTTTAGGACATTTGAGAGGGGATCTTAGGTTAGAAGTTTACCCCCCCCCCCCCCTCTCAACTACTAACTTAAGACCCTTGGATTTTTGGCGCCAAAATGGATTCAAATGATCTCTCATCCCCTGTAAACAACTTATCCACTATCCTCGTGTATCTAAAACTGATTTTTAGGACATTTGAGAGGAGGTCTTAGGTTAGTAGTTTACCCCTCTCTCAACTACTAACCTATGACCCTTACATTTTTGGCGCCAAAATGGATTCAAATGATCTCTCATTCTCTCTAAACAACTAATCCACTATCCTCGTGTATCTAAAACTGATTTTTAGGACATTGAGAGGGGGTCTTAGGTTAGTAGTTTACCCCCCTCTCAACTACTAACCTAAGACTCTTGGATTTTTGGCGCCAAAATGGATTCAAATGATCTCTCATCCTTTCTAACAACTTATCCACTATCCTCTTGTATCTAAAACTGATTTTTAGGACATTTGAGAGGGGGTTCTTAGGTTAGTAGTTTACCTCCCTCTCAACTACTAACCTAAGACCCTTGGATTTTTGGCGCTAAAATGGATTCAAATGATCTCTCATCCTCTCCAAACAACTTATCCACTATCCTTTTGTATCTAAAACTGATTTTAGGACATTTGAGAGGGGTCTTAGGTTAGTAGTTTACCCCCCTCTCAACTACTAACCTAAGACCCTTGGATTTTTGGCGCTAAAATGGATTCAAATGATCTCTCATCCTCTCTAAACAACTTATCCACTATCCTCTTGTATCTAAAACTGATTTTTAGGACATTTGAGAGGGGTCTTAGGTTAGTAGTTTACCCCCCTCTCAACTACTAACCTAAGACCCTTGGATTTTTGGCGCCAAAATGGATTCAAATGATCTCTCATTCCCTCTAAACAACTTATCCACTATCCTCGTGTATCTAAAACTGATTTTAGGCCCCCCTCTCAACTACTAACCTAAGACCCTTGGATTTTGGAGCGAAAATGGATTCAAATGATCTCTCATCCTCTCTAAACAACTTATCCACTATCCTCGTGTATCTAAAATTGATTTTAGGACATTTGAGAGGAGGTTAGTAGTTTAACCCCCTCTCAACTACTAACCTAAGACCCTTGGATTTTTGGCGCCAAAATGGATTCAAATGATCTCTCATCCTCTCTAAACAACATATCCACTATCCTCGTGTATCTAAATCTGATTTTTAGGACATTTGAGAGGGGATCTTAGGTTAGTAGTTTACCCCCTCTCAACTACTAACCCTAAGACCCTTGGATTTTTGGCGCCAAAATGGATTCAAATAATCTCTCATCCCCTGTAAACAACTTATCCACTATCATCGTGTATCTGAAACTGGTTTTTAGGATATTTGAGAGGGGTCTTAGGTTAGTAGTTTACCCCCCTCTCAACTACTAACCTAAGACCCTTGGATTTTTGGCGCCAAAATGGATTCAAATGATCTCTCATTCCCTCTAAACAACTTATCCACTATATTCGTGTATCTAAAACTGATTTTTAGGACATTTGAGAGGGGGTCTTAGGTTAGTAGTTTACCCCCTCTCAACTACTAACCCAAGACCCTTGGATTTTTGGCGCCAAAATGGATTCAAATGATCTCTCATCCCCTCTAAACAACTAATCCACTATCCTCGTGTATCTAAAACTGATTTTTAGGACATTTGAGAGGGGGTTCTTAGGTTAGTAGTTTACCTCCCTCTCAACTACTAACCTAAGACCCTTGGATTTTTGGCGCCAAAATGGATTCAAATGATCTCTCATCCCCTCTAAACAACTAATCCACTATCCTCGTGTATCTAAAACTGATTTTTAGGACATTTGAGAGGGGGTTCTTAGGTTAGTAGTTTACCTCCCTCTCAACTACTAACCTAAGACCCTTGGATTTTTGGCGCTAAAATGGATTCAAATGATCTCTCATCCTCTCTAAACAACTTATCCACTATCCTTTTGTATCTAAAACTGATTTTAGGACATTTGAGAGGGGTCTTAGGTTAGTAGTTTACCCCCCTCTCAACTACTAACCTAAGACCCTTGGATTTTTGGCGCCAAAATGGATTCAAATGATCTCTCATCCTCTCTAAACAACATATCCACTATCCTCGTGTATCTAAATCTGATTTTTAGGACATTTGAGAGGGGATCTTAGGTTAGTAGTTTACCCCCTCTCAACTACTAACCCTAAGACCCTTGGATTTTTGGCGCCAAAATGGATTCAAATAATCTCTCATCCCCTGTAAACAACTTATCCACTATCATCGTGTATCTGAAACTGGTTTTTAGGATATTTGAGAGGGGTCTTAGGTTAGTAGTTTACCCCCCTCTCAACTACTAACCTAAGACCCTTGGATTTTTGGCGCCAAAATGGATTCAAATGATCTCTCATTCCCTCTAAACAACTTATCCACTATATTCGTGTATCTAAAACTGATTTTTAGGACATTTGAGAGGGGGTCTTAGGTTAATAGTTTACCCCCTCTCAACTACTAGTCTAAGACCCTTGGATTTTTGGCGCCAAAATGGATTCAAATGATCTCTCATCCTCTCTAAACAATTTATCCACTATCCTCTTGTATCTAAAACTGATTTTTAGGACATTTGAGAGGGGATCTTAGGTTAGAAGTTTACCCCCCCCCCCCCTCTCAACTACTAACTTAAGACCCTTGGATTTTTGGCGCCAAAATGGATTCAAATGATCTCTCATCCCCTGTAAACAACTTATCCACTATCCTCGTGTATCTAAAACTGATTTTTAGGACATTTGAGAGGAGGTCTTAGGTTAGTAGTTTACCCCTCTCTCAACTACTAACCTATGACCCTTACATTTTTGGCGCCAAAATGGATTCAAATGATCTCTCATTCTCTCTAAACAACTAATCCACTATCCTCGTGTATCTAAAACTGATTTTTAGGACATTGAGAGGGGGTCTTAGGTTAGTAGTTTACCCCCCTCTCAACTACTAACCTAAGACTCTTGGATTTTTGGCGCCAAAATGGATTCAAATGATCTCTCATCCTTTCTAACAACTTATCCACTATCCTCTTGTATCTAAAACTGATTTTTAGGACATTTGAGAGGGGGTTCTTAGGTTAGTAGTTTACCTCCCTCTCAACTACTAACCTAAGACCCTTGGATTTTTGGCGCTAAAATGGATTCAAATGATCTCTCATCCTCTCCAAACAACTTATCCACTATCCTTTTGTATCTAAAACTGATTTTAGGACATTTGAGAGGGGTCTTAGGTTAGTAGTTTACCCCCCTCTCAACTACTAACCTAAGACCCTTGGATTTTTGGCGCTAAAATGGATTCAAATGATCTCTCATCCTCTCTAAACAACTTATCCACTATCCTCTTGTATCTAAAACTGATTTTTAGGACATTTGAGAGGGGTCTTAGGTTAGTAGTTTACCCCCCTCTCAACTACTAACCTAAGACCCTTGGATTTTTGGCGCCAAAATGGATTCAAATGATCTCTCATTCCCTCTAAACAACTTATCCACTATCCTCGTGTATCTAAAACTGATTTTAGGCCCCCCTCTCAACTACTAACCTAAGACCCTTGGATTTTGGAGCGAAAATGGATTCAAATGATCTCTCATCCTCTCTAAACAACTTATCCACTATCCTCGTGTATCTAAAATTGATTTTAGGACATTTGAGAGGAGGTTAGTAGTTTACCCCCCTCTCAACTACTAACCTAAGACCCTTGGATTTTTGGCGCCAAAATGGATTCAAATGATCTCTCATCCTCTCTAAACAACATATCCACTATCCTCGTGTATCTAAATCTGATTTTTAGGACATTTGAGAGGGGATCTTAGGTTAGTAGTTTACCCCCTCTCAACTACTAACCCTAAGACCCTTGGATTTTTGGCGCCAAAATGGATTCAAATAATCTCTCATCCCCTGTAAACAACTTATCCACTATCATCGTGTATCTGAAACTGGTTTTTAGGATATTTGAGAGGGGTCTTAGGTTAGTAGTTTACCCCCCTCTCAACTACTAACCTAAGACCCTTGGATTTTTGGCGCCAAAATGGATTCAAATGATCTCTCATTCCCTCTAAACAACTTATCCACTATATTCGTGTATCTAAAACTGATTTTTAGGACATTTGAGAGGGGGTCTTAGGTTAGTAGTTTACCCCCTCTCAACTACTAACCCAAGACCCTTGGATTTTTGGCGCCAAAATGGATTCAAATGATCTCTCATCCCCTCTAAACAACTAATCCACTATCCTCGTGTATCTAAAACTGATTTTTAGGACATTTGAGAGGGGGTTCTTAGGTTAGTAGTTTACCTCCCTCTCAACTACTAACCTAAGACCCTTGGATTTTTGGCGCCAAAATGGATTCAAATGATCTCTCATCCCCTCTAAACAACTAATCCACTATCCTCGTGTATCTAAAACTGATTTTTAGGACATTTGAGAGGGGGTTCTTAGGTTAGTAGTTTACCTCCCTCTCAACTACTAACCTAAGACCCTTGGATTTTTGGCGCTAAAATGGATTCAAATGATCTCTCATCCTCTCTAAACAACTTATCCACTATCCTTTTGTATCTAAAACTGATTTTAGGACATTTGAGAGGGGTCTTAGGTTAGTAGTTTACCCCCCTCTCAACTACTAACCTAAGACCCTTGGATTTTTGGCGCCAAAATGGATTCAAATGATCTCTCATCCTCTCTAAACAACATATCCACTATCCTCGTGTATCTAAATCTGATTTTTAGGACATTTGAGAGGGGATCTTAGGTTAGTAGTTTACCCCCTCTCAACTACTAACCCTAAGACCCTTGGATTTTTGGCGCCAAAATGGATTCAAATAATCTCTCATCCCCTGTAAACAACTTATCCACTATCATCGTGTATCTGAAACTGGTTTTTAGGATATTTGAGAGGGGTCTTAGGTTAGTAGTTTACCCCCCTCTCAACTACTAACCTAAGACCCTTGGATTTTTGGCGCCAAAATGGATTCAAATGATCTCTCATTCCCTCTAAACAACTTATCCACTATATTCGTGTATCTAAAACTGATTTTTAGGACATTTGAGAGGGGGTCTTAGGTTAATAGTTTACCCCCTCTCAACTACTATAGTCTAAGACCCTTGGATTTTTGGCGCCAAAATGGATTCAAATGATCTCTCATCCTCTCTAAACAACTTATCCACTATCCTCGTGTATCTAAAACTGATTTGTAGGACATTTGAGAGGGGTCTTAGGTTAGTAGTTTACCTCCCTCTCAACTACCAACATAAGACCCTTGGATTTTTGGCGCCCAAATGGATTCAAATGATCTCCCATCCTCTAAACTATTTATCCACTATCCTCTTGTATCTAAAACTGATTTTTAGGACATTTGAGAATGGGGGGTCTTAATTTTTGTGTATTAGTTTTTGTGTCTTAGTTTTTGATTCTTAGTTTTTGGGTCTTAGGTCTTAAGTCTTAGGTTAGTAGACACCCGGTTGGATGCATGTGTAAAACATTGATTGCTGAATACTGACAAAGCAAGATATAAAGTACGGTATAATTCATGAAAATGCACAAAGAGGGTATAATAGGAACACAGAAAAGGTGATAAAAGCAAATAAACACCCCTCTTATATAATGGAATGCTCTTAATTTGACTATAAGTTTTAGTCTGCTCATTAACAATGCTCAGATTAAAGAATGAATACTGAATATGACTAATTCATATATGTTCTACTTTGTACAATTACCAAGCTTTATTAAATGCGTCATACGTATAACCATTATAGGACATACACCCCTACGTAATAATGGTATCAACCTTGAATGGTCATGTGTTTGAGCCAGCATACAATAAGCATACCCATGTGTATTCATTATGGTTCAAATAAAAACAGCTTGTGTATTATTCGGTGCCACATTAAAGTTTAAAATGCTATGTAAATTGTGAATTCCCTATAAAAATAATGGAATAACCGTCTTTTAAGAGGGTTAAACCATTTAAAAATGGTTACACGAGTGAGCCAGTCAAATGATGAGTTTATTGGACTGAGTGGGAAACTAAATGGGGAACAATTTGTTTGACAATGGTTCAACAGTCCGGGCCGATTTCCCGTTCAGGAAGCATTCCTGAACTGGAAGTATTACCCATAATCCCTTGCGAATGTATATATTGCAAAGTATTTGTAGGTATTACCAAAAAGACCAATTTACTTATTTTAACCAAATATGATGGATCTTCGAATCAATGACGATCAGTAAATGAGTCAAAATATAAGATAAACTGTTTAGTCATAATTAATAGTTATTATTGTGGTGATTTTCCTGATTTATTGTAATTAAGAAATTTGGCTATACCTCATTATATATTCAAACTCTTTTTAAAAAAAAAAGGTACACCTAACACCTTTTTTTTCCTTCGAAGGAAATTTGCATAATTGTATGATCTTCCATATTACCAAGTTTGAGCATGTCGCAAATTAAAATAACGAATCGATATCCATTTTAGCTTGTAGTCAACTTCATAGACCCTCAAATCAAAATAACGAGATTAAAATGAGCCACTGAACACTGAGAACGACAATAAAATCTATCATTATATTATTCAAAATGTTTCACCCATATTGAAATAGGTCTAGGTTTAATTTGTATGCTCCAGTTCTCTTAGCCTTATGAAAAGCGGGTTCCTGTAGAGGACTACCCAAATATATCGCATTGCAATATGGGTAATACTTCCAGTTCAGGAATGCTTCCTGAACGGGAAATCGGCCCGGACTGTTCAACACATGTCAATATGGAAGGGGAAATGGGCATTAAATACATTATAATATTTGCTAAAAATACAAAAGTGTACCTTCATTAATGTCATGTGATCAAAATACTCATCATGGCACCATTATTTGAAATGCATTTTTATAAACATTAACAGTAGGGTAATACATGGCGCACATATTAAAAAAATTAAAAGATATGAAAATTGTTTGTTTTTTAAATGAAAACGGTGAAAAATCACACTTTTGAGATATTTCTAAAACCATGAAAAGTAGCACCACCCCTATTCTTCATAATGGAACATTCCAAAATATTTTTTAGTTGTTCTGTGTATTTTTGAATAGTAGAAAGATGTCACATCAGATGTACGAAAAGAGAAAGTGATTAAAGGTACCTTTATTGTTATAAACATAGCAACAAATGTCTCCTAAATTCATTATTATCAAGTCTTCAACGAGGATATTTTAGCCTCGTTTTGAGGGGCTAGTATATCTCCCTAAGGGGGGTACCTGAGAATTTTTCATACTGATATTCATGAATGCTTTGAGGAACACAACAAAACTTCATAGTATGAGTAAAAAATGCTGACCCCTCTTTTCCTGGATTTTGCAATACTGCATGGTTTTCTCAGAATGTCTGTGTTAATCTCACGAAATCCATTATACAACGTGAAAATGAAATCTGGTGATTCACCAAATACCACTTCATTTAGAAGTCGCTAAACACTTGTCAAATAAAACAATACACGGGGTCACTCAAGTGTGACAAACTTCTTTTCACGTTAAATTGAATTAAGGAATATAATTATTAATGATTTGAACACCCATAACTAATAACAGTTACAATAGAAAGACACACAAGATTATATTGAGTAGACAAGAGATTATGAGAATACACACGTTTCTTTCAAACCAGCTGTAATAGCAGACACATTTTTTAGCACTTTGTCAAAAAGGTAAAATCACCATGTTTTACATAATGGAGTGTATCTTGAGTTTGATAAATTCGATATTCATGATCTAAAATTCTAATGAAAAAGTACAGTATGACAAAGATGATGTAAAAGCAACGGACCTAATCCAATCGATTTTGATGATGAAAAAATTATTGAACTTTGGGCATCGATGGGTACTAATCATTTTGGGACAGCCTGTATACTTGAACTTCATCATCACAAGTAATATATTTTTCTCTGTGCAGATTATTAAATTACCCAACCAGAAGTCAATCTGATAGAGGGTCACGCAAATACAAAATAATAAAGTCAAAAATATAAATACAATGTGACAAAACTACCTTTTTGGGGTGCCGAGGTTAAACAACGTGACCATGTGTCTATTCAAAATTTTAACTTGTTATTGAATTAATTAAATATACCCGCAACAATTTATGTTTGGTCATCGTTGTTTCGACTAACATATGTCTATTTTAACTTGTTATTGAATTAACTAAATATACCCGCAACAATTTATGTTCAGTCACGTTGTTTCGACCAACATATGTCTATTTTAACTTGTTATTGAATTAATTAAATAATACCCGCAACAATTTATATATTATGTTCAGTTACAATATTTCGACTATCACTTGTTTATTTTAACTTGTTATTAATCAATTAAATATATAAACATTTGGAACAAGGGTAGAAACCATTTGCCTATTATTATAACCAGTTCAAATATTCGGGAAACAGTTAGTGTTTTGTTTACAATCTATGGGTTATAGCTTATTGATGGCATATTGAATTGTTTAACACGGTGATCAATGCTTTGCTGACATTGTTATATTTTAAAGTGTTTTAACACTTTACGTGTTTAAACGTAAAACGTTGAAGTTGTGTTAGAATTAAGATCACTGGCCATTACAACTAAATCACTACTGTTCCTTTGGGATGTGTGCTACAAAGGTACAGTTTTAAAACATGCTCAATACGGAATCTCCATGACTAAACAGATACACGGATATTTACCAACTTAAAACAATAAGGAGGACAAGTAATTAATTAAAGGGGCATTAAAAGATGTGGTGGAGCCAGCGCCCTCAATTACAAAAATATATGATAACAACTGGGATTTGGATATTTTTTACAATTGTATTACATGTATGAACTTACACCTATAAGGATTAAGAAAAATCAGCCCTCTTTGTACAACAAAACGTTGATTAAAAAATGCTGATCTCCGGCAGATCAACATTTTACATGGTTAAGGGTGGTATTCCAACATATTTAAAACACTATTTTGATCAAGTTTTGCTTGGTTTTTTTTAGTAGAAACAACAATAATGGCAGTTTTTAATGTTCTTCTTGAATTCTAAAGTAAATTAATAAAATATTAAAAAAAATTGAACATGACATTGTGTCCCTTTAATGGACGGTATCACGCAGGAATTCAATGCATAAATCGATAATATCAATACATGGAACAGAGACGCGGTAAGTCGTAATAGCTTTGATCAATATGGCGACGTCCATACATGTGATTAGGGTGTTTTTTCTAAAGCCGATTTTGCCTTTACGCGGTACTTTAAAAAAAAATTAACCTACAGATGTGGTCTGTATAATAATAATGCTATATACGGTATCTGAGCGCTAAAGTTCCATGGCACGGATGACGGACGACTCTTTTCCAAATTCACTCCAATTTAACTCTTTCTGAGACTCTGAGTTGCAAAACCTACAACCAAATAGTGAGATAACATTCGCCTGGAGGGGTGACAATGATTGGACCGGCTATTTCATTTGAAATCCACACACCTCCCCCCGGGGGGGGGGGGGGGGGGGGGCACTGACATTGGAAAAGGGTATAGGTATGTGCCGCGCTGAAGACCCCCTTTTTCACCCTCTGCTGCTAGCTCTTACGACCCCCCTTTTGAGCCTGGATCAGTTCTTAAGACCCCCATTTTATTGAAAATTCAAAAATCGCGAAATTTTGTGTTCCAAAACCCCAATTCTCCGAAAAATTTGCATTCTAAAACAAACAAAAATCAAAAATGTGCGTTCTTGCTAATCAAAATTTAACTATAGGCCAGTTCTCAAGACCTACTTTTTTGAAAAAATCAGTTCCTAAGACCCTATTTTTCGTCATAAAATCCACTCAGTTCAGTTCTATAGCCCCCCTTTTTGATACCCTGTGCGGCACACCCCTACCCAAAAAAAAGTTGAGTGCCCCCCCCCCCTCCTATGGAAGATTCCCCCACTATTTGGTTGTAGGTTTTACAACTCAGAGTCTCAGAAATATACACTCCCTGTATGCAAGATTAAGGTCATGTTTGTACGTCCTCCATAGAGGGTGTATGGATTTCCAATGTATAAGTTACAGTCCATCAATCTACTGTATAGCTCGTATCAATCGTGGGGAAAATGGAGAATTCAGGAAGCTCCTTTGCACTATTATAAGGAAAACTAAGTGTATGGAGAAAATTTTAGTTATAACGATTTGGAGGCAACTTTCCTTTACTTATAAAAAGGAACCCTTTTTTGTAATTTCCTATCTTGTCAAACAATCTCGGAAATGTACGTTTAGTCCCTGACCCGCATTATTGACCTGTCTCTTCTTGCATTTAACATATTTAAGTATAAGATCATAACGGACCGATCACTGAACCTGCAGTTGCTCTGCTTGATGCACGGTGGGTGCACTTTGAAGCTTGTGTAAATTACAATATCAAACTCACCGTGTGTACAATGGTAGATTCATATTCTGAATGGTCATACGTCCACCCTACATCACACGCTATGGTATCGTTGGTCCTGATCCCACCTGCGCCATCTCCTACAGGATATATGTCTTCTAAACTGACATTGTACCTCAAGCATTGCTCGTAAGTTCCGCTCCCAGTCTTTGGGATAAGCAACTCTTTCTTCGCCTCGTCACAGGTGGTTCCCGTTGGCAATGTCCAGCGACTGCAATTGCTGCGTTGAATTTCCTGCGGAAATGCGCACCAATGATTTGAATACGCCGCGAGGAAGACCTGGGCGAAGGCGTGCATGGACACCGGCAAAGCCATGCAGAAAACCACGAGAAGCATTCGTCTCTGGTATTTGCCAAACTCTCCCAGTTGCTGGATGATGCTATCGAATGATGACTCGGCAGACATCTTGAATGCTTGTGTGATGGTGGTTATTTTATGATCAGATAATGAAAGTGAGATTGTAGTATTACCGGTTGTCTGAAGAATTTATGACAATTCAACACCAAACCGAACCAAGATCAAAGACCCTCCAAGAGAGTTGCTGATGTATATAATGTAATTTAGATCGCAGAGTTTCCATTTATGTGAACATTGCCTGATGTTTCCGCCCTCCTATTGCCATGAATTCACTATTACGATCATTTTCAATTGGTGGATTGTTCAGCGGTTCACTTTGCATGCTTATATGTTTAATGCGTTGTACTTTTTATTTCCTCATTGAATAATATATCAAAATACTAGCTAATTCAAATCCGAGGGGGCACACCCATATAATATTGGGGATACACACAGCGGCGTAATTAGGGTCTTCAATTTGGAAGGGGGCATGAGGGGGACTCAGGCCTGTAATCGGAGGTGGGGCCATAACCGACTATTTTGTTGTTAAAGGTATATTATGTGATCTTTCCAGGAAACGCCCTCAACATCGGAAAAAGAATTGTAAGCAGATTTTCTTGCAGATTTACATTTCTGATCATAAATCGTACATACATTCCAAGTTACAGGGCGATACGATTCTTAATTACTTCAAAATCATGGTTTTGGAGTGAAAATAAACTGTCGGATTTTCGATTTTTGTCCGAAACTTATTTTACTCTAGTCTAAATTCACTCTAAAACCATGATTTTGAGGTAATTAGGAATCGTATCGCTCTGTAACTTGGAATGTATGTTCGATTTATGATCAGAAATGTAAATCTGCAAGAAAATCTACTTTCTAAAAAAAAATCATGAATAGAGGGCGCTCTCTGGAAAAGATCACATAATATGCCTTTAATATACACAGAGTCTGTTGTTTCATTTTGGGGCATCAGGCAGGGGGTAAATGCCCCCTGCCCCCTCTAGTTACGCTCCTGATGGATACACAAGGCTGTTAAGCATATTCTTTTTTTGAAAATTTCACCCGTAAAACACAATATTTATATATGTATAATGTCACTCAAAAACTCCCAAAGATAAAGACAAAATAGGCCTATGTATACGAGGCGTTAGCCGAAGGACATAGTCTGGTTTTCTAGATCACAATTCAACGCCAAGTTGCGACATACACACAAACATAGAGACAGACAATAGACGACAAGTTTCTGTAACCTAGGAATATGTGTGTATAGATACAGACCGGGATGCTCCCCTACTCTTTACAAAGGAGTCTGTGACCTTTTAACATGCTCGGGTATTGCTCTTCCGATGCACGGGACCACCATTTCTACGTGACTTCCGAACCATGAGGCAATTGAGACTAAGTACCTTGCCCAAGGATACAAACAAGTTGGCCGTAGCGGGGATTAGAACTCACAACCTTTGTATTGTGAGTCCATCGTGCTATCCACTAGACCACACATGCTATAGCAAGAGTACACATTTGTTGAAAGCATTCACTTCCCGATATAGTATATCTCAACAACGTAACCCTAGACAACCAGTATGTTCCGATGGGTTATTTCATGAGGAACCCAAATATGCATAGTAAATTATGATTGGGATGGGTATACAAATATTATTGAGCTTTGATCAAAATATGAATATTTCTACATTTTTTAAACATTGTTAATTATAATATGTTAGCATTAGGTCCTATGTAAATTCCAATATTTGGATTCCTTGTGAGATTTTCGTTCAGAAAATACTTTTTATGGTGATGGTATAAAATGTACAAATCTGGAAATGCAAAAAGGATGGCGAGTTCAGAACACATGGCCATAGCTTTGTATTATCGATTCCTGTCAGTCCCTGTGGCAGAATATGCCACGTGTTCATTATGGTTATTTACTGGCATTTTAATTAAACAAAACGCCTAAAGTTATCAAACACAGTATACTTTAGACATGAAAACATTAATAATATTTTTCTGCAATAAAAAGTGACACATGTTGATGTTATTACATGCTGTCTTTTTAATAAAAACAAAACTCATTATCCAATCATTTCAATTATTTACCAAACACACACACACACACCACGGCTGTTTGACTGTCCGTTTTATAATTAAAATTATGGGATAATAAAAATTCCATTGAAATGGAATGGGGG
>CM069456.1:44023423-44075115 GCA_035610835.1 Ophiura sarsii | reverse complement strand
GTCTTTTTAATAAAAACAAAACTCATTATCCAATCATTTCAATTATTTACCAAACACACACACACACACCACGGCTGTTTGACTGTCCGTTTTATAATTAAAATTATGGGATAATAAAAATTCCATTGAAATGGAATGGGGGCGATCCAAGAGAAAGAAGCATGTTTTGTAACCATTTTCTGAAGCATCTGTTGCATACCAAAATACCGGGAAATGGTGTAGGCCTATGTATTTTCCATAATTCAAACCAAAAAAACAAATCAAAACACCGCAGTCTAAAAATAGAACAGGAAACCAATAAAGTTGATTTGTGTGCATGGAGGGGGGGGGGGGGGGGGGGGGGGGGGGGGGGATACCGTCTGAAGAACAATCTAGGTATGACATTGTACTTGGTCTAAAACGTTGGTCCAGGAATTGCTATACTAATTAAAAATGGCATTCCGCGATCATGGTTATCCATATTGACATTTCATTAAATCAACCCAGGAATTATTATTATATATAACCCGAAACTCAAACATCCACAACTAACCTCTTATTAGACAACCCCACAACAATTGGGAGATTTCTCTTTAGTCAAACAAGATAAGCTATTATGTCTCTCTGTGGGAGTCTAGTAAACATCTCTCTGATTGAATCATCAACCGTCTATGCATCAACTAAACAAATATAGCTTTGACTCCATCACAGTCTGCAGGACTGTTAAAATAAACTGCATGGGTACATGTAATTTACAAACACTACAAACATGGCGGCCCCAACTTATGTCTAGAAAGACCTAAATGTATAAGTTTTTGCAATCACATGCTAATACGGTGGCTTCGACCCAAAAAAAGTGTTCTGTATCGATTGTATAGCGAATGCATCGTACGGGAGTACCAAGTCTGCCATAGGACACGTGTATTAAACAAGTCTGCGACGCCAGTGGTTTTATATAGTGGGGTCTTTCTGTTTTATCATGATCCATGCACGCTCTCGCAGGTTTTCTCCGGGATCTCCGGTTTCCTCCTGCTTTCAAAATCGGTGATAAATTATTATGGTTATCAAAAACTTCCTCACCCACAATGGAATTTGGGGAGCTACTGGCAGAGCGTTCTATATACAGGGTGAGTCAAAACAAATGCAATAGTGGGAAGAAGCCATCTTGTATTCAAAACCGAGTTGATGTTTGACATTTTTAAAACGTTCTAAGAATAACATGTTTGTGACTAATTTCATGTGAAAAAGATGAAGACAATCGCATTTTTCGTTTGCCTTTGTCGACCCTTTTTACCCATGAACCCATTTCACATGCTTGTCACCAAAACATGCATAAGATTGCAAAATGTGTCTCTTAGTAAAATTTGAAATGTGAGTAAATTTGTGACGTAATTGGAATTTAATACATCCATACCTGTTAACATGGGAGGTAACATAATCGATTTACATCCCATGCTATGAATTGCTTATAACATGTACTAGATCTGAATATATAAAAATGAAATTATTCCAAATATTGGTTGGCGGGCTATGCAAATGTGAACAAACAAGTAAATTGGGTATATGTAGGTATACGCTTTGTTCTATTATTATATGATCAAACTATTTATAGACAATAGAATATATTAAATATGCGAAATTGCAGTCAGTTAACATGGTTAGGGAGACGTCAAACTCGACCGCCCGTTGACCGCCGGTTACGTACGGTTCCGCCCGGTTCTTCAGGTCAAATGTTTTACTGGTATATGAATATTCACGCATGCAACACTGAACAACCGCCGGTTGACTTAATGCTGTAACCGGACCAATTTACACTATCAATCTGTTACTTTGCGGTCATAATAGCTCTCTCTATAATCGTTCTATAAAAATAACCATTCATAGACTTTCGGTATTGATTTTAAAAAGTTAATTGAGCTATAAACAGATTGAAAAAGCCAACCCCAGCGAAAATCAATAGCTGCATTGTACTGGTTGTCAACTGAGACTTAAACAGCCCATTACCTCATGATTGTATTGCTCACGCGTGTGACGAGACACTTTTCCACCGGTCGTGTTCACCAGAGTGTAACTATTTGACCTCATTATGTGTGTATATTATAACAGACGACACGTTTTGTGAGAACCGGGCGGAACCAGCCGTAACCTGCGGTCAACGGACGGTCGAGTATTGACGTGATCCCTTAATGTGTTTCAAAAGACCGTGGCAGGTGGCAGGTGCAGCGTGCAACTGACATTTTTTTATAGTTTTTTACGATTTAATCATCTTTTTCTTTATATTATAGGCCTACTACAAGTTCATCATCGGTATTTACTCTCCCCCCCCCCCCCCCCCCACTCTCTCTCTCTCTCCCTCTCTCTCTCCCTCCCTTGCCTCTCTCTCTATCCCTCTCTTAACAGTTTTAAAACATGCTCAATATTACGGAATCTCCATGACAGTATATAATTCAATAAACAGAAGCACAGATATTTACCAACTTAAAACAATAATGTATAAGGAGTAGGACAAGTAATTAATTAATGGACGGTATTGATCACGCAGGAATTCAATGCATAAATCGATAATATCAATATATACATAAAACAGAGACGCGGACATCTCGTAAGTCTTTCGTCATAGCTTTGATCAATATGGCGACGTCCATACTTGTGATTGTTTTTTTTTTCTAAAGCCGATTTTGTCTTTACGCGGTACTTTTAAAAACTTTAACCTACAGATGTGGTCTGTATAATAATAATGCTATATATCTGAGCGCTAAGTTCCATTGCACGGATTTCCTTTATTGACAGACGACTCTTTTCCAAATTCACTCCAATTTAACTCTTTCTGAGACTCTGAGTTGTAAAATATACAACCAAATAGTGAGAGATAACATTCACTTGAAGGGGTGGCAATGATTGGACCGGCTATTCCATTTAAAATCCACACAACTCATATGCAAGATTCCCCCACTGAGTGAGTGTGAATTCAAATGGGGTTAATAGCATGGGCAAATCCATTTGAAATATACACTCCCTGTATCATGTGTATGCCAGATTAAGGTCATGTACGTCCTCCATATAGAGGGTATGGATTTCCAATGTATAAGTTACAGTCCATCAATCTACTCCTCAAATGTTAACTCTCTGTATAGCTCGTACCAAGCGTGGGGAAAATGGGGAATTCAGGAAGCTCCTTTGCACTATTATAGGAAAACTAAGTGTATGGAGAAAATTATATATAGTTATAACGATTCGGAGGCAACTTTCCTTTACTTTGTAATTTGCTATCTTGTCAAACAATCTCGGAAATGTACGTTTAGTCCCAGACCTGCATTATTGACCTGTCTCTTCTTGCATTTAACGTATTTAAGTATAAGATCATAACGAACCGATCACTGAACCTGCAGTTGCTCTGCTTGATGCAAGGTGGGTGCACTTTGAACCGTGTGTAAATTACAATATCAAACTCACCGTCTGTACAATGGTAGACTCATATTCTGAATGGTCATACGTCCACCCTAGATCACACGCTATGGTATCCTTGGTCCTAATCCCACCTGCGCCATATCCTACAGGATATATGTCTTCTAAGCTGACATTGTACCTCAAGCATTGCTCGTAAGTTCCGCTCCCAGTCTTTGGGATAAGCAACTCTTTCTTAGCTTCGTCACAGGTGGTTCCCGTTGGCAATGTCCATCGACTGCAATTGCTGCGTTGAATTTCCTGCGGAAATGCGCACCAATGCTTTGAATACGCTGCGAGGAAGACCTGGGCGAAGGCGTGCATGGACACAGAAAACCAAGAGAAGCATTCGCCTCTGGTATTTGCCAAACTCTCCCAGTTGCTGGATGATGCTATCGAATGATGACTCGGTAGACATCTTGAATGCTTATGTGATGGTGGTTATTTTATGATCAGATAATGAAAGTGAGATTGTAGTATTACCGGATTTCCAAAAGGTACATGCCTTTGTTGTCTTATGAAGGATTTATGACAATTCAACACCAAACCGAACCAAGATCAAATACCCTCCAAAAGAGTTTCGGATGTATATAATGTAATTTAGATCGCAGAGTTTCCAATTATGTGAACATTGCCGGATGTTCCCGCCCTCCTAGTTGCCATGAATTCACTATTACGATCATTTTCAATTGGTGGATTGTTCAGCGGTTCACTTTGCATGCTTATATGTTTATGCGATGTACTTTGTATTTCCCCATTGAATAATATATCAAAATACTAGCTAACTCAAATCCGAGGGGGCACTCCCATTTAATATTGGGGATACACACAGTGGCGTAACTAGGGTCTTCAATTTGGAAGGGGGCACGAGGGGGACTCAGGGCTGTAATCGGAGGAGGGGGCCATAACCGACTATTTTGTTGTTAATATACACAGAGTCTGTTGTTTCATTTTGGGGCATCAGGGGCGAGTATATCAAAATACTAGCTAATTCAAATCCGAGGGGGCACTCCCATATAATATTGGGGATATACACAGTGGCGTAACTAGGGTCTTCAATTTGGAAGGGGGCATGAGTGGGACTCAGGCCTGTAATCGGAGGAGGGGGCCATAACCGACTATTTTGTTGTTAATATACACAGAGTCTGTTGTTTCATTTTGGGGCATCAGGGGCGAGTATATCAAAATACTAGCTAATTCAAATCCGAGGGGGCACTCCCATATAATATTGGGGATATACACAGTGGCGTAACTAGGGTCTTCAATTTGGAAGGGGGCATGAGTGGGACTCAGGCCTGTAATCGGAGGAGGGGGCAATAACCGACTATTTTGTTGTTAATATACACAGAATCTGTTGTTTCATTTTGGGGCATCAGGGGCGAGCCATCTGGCAAGGGGGGGGGGGGGGGGTAAATGCCCCCTGCCCCCTCTAGTTACGCCCTGGATACACAAGGCTGTTAAGACTTTCTATTCCTCGCCAACGAACATATTCTTTTTGAAAATTTCACCCGTAAAACACAATATTTATATATATGTAATGTCACTCAAAAGCTCTAAGATAAAGACAAAATAGGCCTATGTATTATAGATGAGGTGACCGTTGTTTACATTTAGGACGCCCTCTGTTGATTTGAGACAAAACACACCGGGCAAGAGTTCCTATAGTTTACATAGGCCAGATCAGGTTTTCTAACTAGATTGTGGTGTCACAGCAAATTGTTATCAAAACTGTCTTTAAACTTGCTTAGGAATGCTATAAGCTATCGCATTTCACACAAAAAATTAAAAATAAATGAGTTTTACAATTCATTAGAAAGAAATTTCATGTTGTCTTCATTAACTTTACTGTATATTCTGCCTGGAGGGAATCAACAGAGGGTGTCCCATTTGTAAATACATGACGTCACCGGTCACACCATCTATACGAGGCGTTAGCCGAAGGGCATAGTCTGGTTTTCACCGCGGGCCTATAATTTGAACTGTGACCCGAATAAAAGCAGTCGATATTTGATTTATATACCAAATATATAGATTGTTATCATTTGATTTGTTAAAAGAACATTTCCTATAGACTTTAGGCCAACCAAAATTACATGAAATGAAGGTACATGAGAACAAAATTTCATTGTTCTGTTGCCATTGATAGAAAAGATGGCTGAACACGATTACTAGTATTTCGTGCAACAATTATTATATAAATCATGTTTCACATGGGACACTTTTTTGACACGCACTGTATTGCTAATATATAGCACCCGTAATTGGGTAAAAACATGATTTGACACCACGGAAGTGTAAGATTCATCGCAGTCTCGAGTCCAGACTCCATTTTACATGAACGAAAGCGGATGTGGAGGAGACTACTGCACGATGTATATACAATCTCAGTAGTAAAATACTGCACAATGTTGAGCGAAAATCCCATGCGGTCCGGCACCATCGGTTATATATACCGTGGAAGTAACAAATGTCTGTTACTTCCATGATTAGGGGAATGTGGGGCAACTGGTCCTATGGGGCAACTGGTCCGAAATGAAGGATTTTGTAATTGTATGGGCATACTGCTTTCTTTTGAACAGTACGACTTATGTTGAAACTTGACGTATATCCTTACCTTCTAGATTCCAAAACATTTGCAACTTTAGGGTATTTATACATGTGATATACTCCAGATCTTTGAAGCCACCTCCTTGAGTGACTTATTGAAAATTAATAGATAGTATGGGCGATTTATGAAAATGAGTTTAGATCATATTTGATGTATTTTATATGATTGATAGATATTCAACAGTAAATATATACATGCAGTACAGTCATCTTAAGATGCTTAGTGCATATTGCATTTGATGGGTGATATTGGAGAGCGTGTTGGCGCAGCGGTAGATACCCTCGCTTTGCACCAATGAATCCCGGGTTCGAAATCTGTGCTCGGTCGGGCTTTATGTGCATTTGGTTTATCACGATCCATACACGCTCTCGCAGGTTTTCTCCGGGATCTCCGGTTTCCTCCTGCTTTCAAAATCTGTGATTAGTTGTTTCGGTTATCAAAAACTTCCTTGACCCAATGGTATTTGGGGAGCTGCATTGAAAAATGGTGGATGTTACAATCTAAGTGCGGATAGGTTTGCGCTAGAAATTGGCAGCACCCTAGTTGATGCGACCTGATTCTGATGATTCACCAGCAGCGAAATTACAGCGCTTTGATCACGTTGGGAAGGCGCTATATAAATACTAATTATTATTATTATTATTATTATTATTATTATATATATCATAGTGTGCTCAGGGACTTTTCGAAATATGATTAAAACTATAGGTTGTGGTTGTAACGACCGTAAAATGGCGCATGTTGCTAATTTGGGACATTGGTGTGGATTTGCGATCAAAATTATCATTTAAAGAATCCTTCAACTTAACTCATTATCACGGGTATTCATTTGGCAGAGTTATTAGCTTATAAATTTGCAAATAACAAAGTATACTATTTCTTATTTTTATCTAAAGACACTCCTCTACTTGTAGGACCCGAACGCCGTTATAATTGCGAATTCAAAGATACTCGCTGGCTACAGAAAACTGCGTTATGGCTAAAAACTAAATGCAGTTTTGTCTTTTTTTCTGAACTGTTTTGGAGTTATTGATTATTATGACAAATGGTAGTATTTTTTGCGTAAAATGTATTACGTCACCGGCGTGCTTGAATAATGTTTCATCTCGACAAAGTGCTGAATCATTTGTTGGGGCAAGTGGTCCGAAGGGGTATGGGGCAACTGGTCCACCTGCAAAAACTTAATCAAAATTGTAAAATTAATTTTGAAAATTAGTTGTTAGTGTCAATAAAACACGACTCGGTATTGAAATGTGAATAGAATATGAAATATTTCACATTCTTTCTAGTTCTTAGAGATTTTGGGGTATTTTGGATCTAATACCACTATTTCTGCTATTGAATGATTACAATATGATACGAACTTGCTTTAGAATGGTTTAAAACCTCGGTATTATGAATTACATCTGTATTATATTTTAAATGGTGTCTGTAAATATATTTTTAATGACGAAATATCATGATTTATGTATTTTTTAACCGCATGCTTGTCTGTGTCGAAAGTGCTGTTGGGATTTTTGTGACGATGACATCACAATATTGTGATGTCATCGTCAATAAAACCGCCTCATCAGCAACAGTTCGCTGGACGGTATCACGCAGGAGTTCAATGCATAAATCGATAATATCAATACATGAAACAGAGATGCGGACTGTTTAGTCATAGCTTTGATCAATACGGTGACGTCCATGCTACTCAAACGTTACACGGTGACGCACACCCGTCAATTTGTAGCGCCCTCAAGTGAAACGGGCTCTCGTTCCGGAACTGACTTCTAACGTACACACGTCATATCGAAACGATAGGCTAAATCCTTCCCGTCTTCACAATTTACACACGACCCCTGAGAGGGTGCTTAATTAATGGTCCGCCATTTTCAAAGATGGAGCCCAAATAGAGGGACATGTGACTGTTTTTCTTTCTAAAGCCGATTTGGTCTTAACGCGATACTTTTAAACACTTTAACCTACAGAAGTGGTCTGTATAATAATAATGCTACATATCTGAGCACTTAAGTTCCATGGCACGGATTTCCTTTAAAACTCAACTAAGTGAGAGATTGGGTTGTGACGTCCTAGTTGTTAGGCTAAGTATGGGGTATATTTCTGTGAAGCAGAGGACAACAGATCAAAGGTTACATGCAATACTAAAAGCTATAGCTTTGGGAATAAGTAGAGCATACTATACAAGGGACTGGTCAGTATTACATCAGTAAATACGAGGGTTATTCAATAAGTTCTACCTCCTCCCTCATAACATTGCTAATATAAATGTCAGCCTTATGACATTGTCATGATTATAGCTCTGAATCATAGCTACTAATATTTAGTAAACGGCAATTGATATCTTTTTTTACTTTTGATATGATGCGGTCAAAGCCGGAGAGAGATTTTGGACAACGGAAACGGAATTTACCTGAAAAATAAATATATGTTTTTCGAGATTTTTTTGTATTATAATGTTAGATATAAGAGCATGATTTTAATACTGAAAATTGAAATCAATGAATGATATCTCGTAAAATTATAGTATTATCATGTATGAATAAGATTGTAAGCAATATTAATCGGTGTAGGCTTGCAAATAGTGCGATATCAACTCAAATGTAATGCTATGCCTTTGGCATACTGGAATTCTGCTAATCAGTATAATGTTCGTTGTTACAACTCAAGCCACAGTGATGCCTCGTATGTTAAATCTTTAACATAATAGTCACCTTTATGAGTTTTAATTATGTGAAACCTTCGGAATAGTCGATCAGGTAGTCAATGATAGAAAATTATCTCTTTGGGAGATTTGTAATCCCTCTATTTTAGTCCGGTATATTGAAAATCACTTAGTTCTTATGAAAGTCAAATATGCCTTTTGCAGAGATCTCTAGGGGAGGGGTAAACTTATGGTTGTCCTGGTCTGGTTCTGGTTAATCAGAGGGCATATTGTTTCCAAATAAATCAGTCACCTTAATTGTTTATAGTCTGTTGAAGAGATATCTTACATTTAGAATGGTTATAATTGACCGATAGGTATGTTTTGCTTCTTACAATAGACCAAATGATTAGCACTTCGGCGATATTTTGCTGTTTTTCATCCGTTTCCGTCACACTAAATGTAAGTTTGGTTTTCAGTGCATCTCCAGAAAAGTACAACCAGTACTTAGATAAATTTATGAATTTGTAGCTGATCATGTTCCAAGCTACAATTGTGTGAAATTTCATAAGACTGGCTTATAATAAAATTATGAGGTAGGAGGTAGAGCTTATTGAATGACCCTCGTATAGATATGCTAAACAATACATACATTAATTATCTTATAATCGTAACACTTTGAAGCTTGTGTAAATTACAATATCAAACTCACCGTCTGTACAATGGTAGACTCATATTCTGACTGGTCATACGTCCACCCTAGATCACACGCTATGGTATCGTTGGTCCTGATCCCACCTGCGCCATCTCCTACAGGATATATGTCTTCTAAACTGACATTGTACCTCAAGCATTGCTCGTAAGTTCCGCTCCCAGTCTTTGGGATAAGCAACTCTATCTTCGCCTCGTCACAGGAGGTTCCTGTTGGCAATGTCCAGCGACTGCAATTGCTGCGTTGAATTTCCTGCGGAAATGCGCACCAATGATTCGAATACGCCGCAAGGAAGACCTGGACAAAGGCGTGCATGGACACCGGCAAAGCCATGCAGAAAACCAAGAGAAGCATTCGCCTCTGGTATTTGCCAAACTCTCCCAGCTGCTGGATGATGCTATCGAATGATGACTCGGCAGACATCTTGATTGTTTGTGTGCTGCTGGCTATTTTAAGAATGAGATAATGAAAGTGAGATTGTAGTACAGGATTTCGAAAAAGGGCCTGCCTTTGTTTTCTGAAGGAGATATGACAATTCAACACCAAACAGAACCAAGATCAAAGACCCTCCAAGAGAGTTTCGGGTTTAGTGTAATTCCAATTATGTGAACATTGCCGGGTGTTCCTGCCCTCCCAATTGCCTTGAATTCACTATTATGATCATTTTCAATGGGTAGATTGTTCAGCGGTTCACTTTGCATGCTTAGGGAGCGATCATTTAATACGGCAGGGGGGAATGGGCATTATCCAAAAAAAATTTCATCCAATTTTTTTCGGATTCCCCCTTTATTTTCTGTCACAAATTTGGGGTTCTCACAAAAAAAATCAGGTTCCCCCTCAACAGTTTTTTAGAGAACTAATTTTACAATACATTTGGTATGTATTTGTAAATTGTAGGTCACTCTATCTACCTGGGCATGTTTTTGGCAATAATTAAACTATTGGGGGAGAAAAAAGGGTCACATTTTTAGGTGCGTGCATTTCTGACACTCTACCAACTGTGATAGCAAAGGAGCCTTAAAATCTTTAAAAGCTTTGCTTGCCATTTAATAGATCGCCAGAGTGTGGTACGAGACGGACCGGGGGGGGGGGGGGGGCGTGGGGGAAAAGATTGTAGCAGTGTAGGTTTTTTGTGTGTTGTAGGGTTCATTAGTAGAATATTGTTCATGCTATTTTAACATAATTTATGCTGAAAATGCTTTATGCAAATAGCAATTTCTTAGCAATATAAATCATTATACATATGACAAGTGACCTGATATAACAACCAAACATATACATGTGCGCTTAGCGCACGGAAAATTTGATACTTAACACAAATTTGTCCAAGATTGAGGTATATTTTGGCTTTTAAAAGAAGCTTCAAAGACTAAAATCCATTTATTGTATTGGGGGACACATGCGCGCGTAAAAATGCTATCTTTGTACTTATTTGAATTAGGATTCCCCCAAATGGTTGAAATACAATTCAGATTCCCCCTCAAGTTTGTAAGAAAAATTCGGATTCCCCCTCAAAATGCCCATCCCCCCGCCCCCTGCCGTATTAAATATAATATAATATAAATATATTGCTCCCTACATATGTTTATGCGTTGTAATTTGTATTTCCCCATTGAATAATATATCAAAATACTAGCTAATTCAAATCCGAGGGGGCACTCCCATATAATATTGGGGATACACACAGTGGCGTAACTAGGGTCTTCAATTTGGAAGGGGGCATGAGTGGAACAGGCCTGTAATCGGAGGGGGTGGCCATAACCTACTGTTTTGTTGTTATACATAGAGTCTGTTGTTTCATTTAGGGGCATCAGGGGGCGAGCCTTCTGGTAGGGGGTAAATGCCCCTACCCCCTCTAGTTACGCCCTGGATACAAAACTTTCTATCCCTCGCCAACGAACATATTCTTTTTTGAAATTTTCACCCGTAGAACACAATATTTATATATAATGTCACTCAAAAGCTCCCAAAGATAAAAACAAAATAGGCCTATGTACAATTTTCATTCAAAGACCCCCCCCCCCCCCCCCCCCCCCATCCCTTTTTGGAAAATTTTGCACATCTATTTCCCAAAGAACCTGCTTTTTTGAGAGAAAATGTGGACGTCCTCCCGGGCCGCCCTCTTCTCATATAGTCACCGAATGTCGTATAGTTCTGAGGAAGTGCCAGATTACTCCCGTAACCATTCATACTTGGGTGCCCCCGCCCCGCACACTGTTCTCGGCAATATCACTTTGAACTTGAACCCGACTAGTTGGGGGGCTTAGGGATATTTTGGTTCAGATTTTTCTAAAAGCACCAACTTTGGCCGAGATGTTGTCATACTAATTTTGATATTGAGATGAGGTCATACTAATTTTAATTTCTGACGCGCGCAAAAATCGGCACCCGATGGGACAGCCATATTGGTCAAATCCAATATGGCCGCCACCCGGGCCGAGGTAGTCTACTATTATACCTTTTTCCTTTTCTTTGTCACGCTATGAACATGTACCGATAGAGGGCTCACTCCCATCCTCTGATCTCACCCCCGGAATTTGGGTAAGGGTCGTGTGTTATACAAGGTATACTTGGTCGGTTCTCGGATGGGAAGTATCAAGGGGGTGTTGTTCGATTGTGTGACTGTGAAATTATACAAGGTATACTTGTATTTGGTCGGTTCAGGGGATGTTGTTCGATTGTGTGGACTGTGAAATTATACAAGGTATACTACAGTCGACTAGGGCCGAGGTAGAGGTATGTAGTTCGAAAACTATAAAGGTTAATAGAATAATAAACTATACCAATTTTTAGGTTTTTGGGGGATCTGTCTGGAAATCTGATTCTGATGTTATCTCAATGATTTGAGGTCAACTTTATCCTTAACGTCACTTTAAACATGCTGCTAAAGGTCAAACATGCTAAAGTCATTTTGGGTTCAAAATCAACATTGTAGGTTTTTTCTCTCAAGATGCATAGGCTTACACTCATTCAATAGATTTGTGTGATTGAGTAACTAAAATATGGCCATATGTGTATGATTTTAGGAGACATTTAATTTTTAGGTCACTTGAACCAGAGGTCAACCAGTCAACCTAAGGTCACAGGTAAATTGCCAACAGGACAAGAATCACAAACAATACCTATTTTCAAAATTGACTGAAAAAGTTCGAAACTTTGACATATTTGGTCCAAATAGCAGCACTCCCTGCCACAAATTAACAACTTTAGATTATTATTCAGAAACAAATATTACTGACACATTTAGGTCTTAGGAAATGACATCAGGAGTGACTAATTAATGTAGCTAATTGCTATAACGATGTGTGCGTTAAATCAGTGGATGACCATACGCCCACCTATAAGTCGGTGACCCATGTTTTTTTAATTTTAATTTCATTAAATGATAGCGACTGTTAATGGGTAACTTTTTTATTAAAATTACAGCAGAATCTATGGAGCAGGTTTTGTTTTAAAGATACAAACCTTTTTGGCATAAAATTAAATTTCAATAGGATTGTGTACTAAATAATGGTCATGGATGGATACAAATTAAGTCGATGACCCCATTTATGATTACATTTGTTTATAATCGTTCAAACTTTGTTCACAGTTATTTTAAGAACATTCTATGGAGAAACTTTATTATGGTGCAAACACCTTAAGGTGACAATGAATACGAGAAAAATGTTGGCCCACAAGTTGGCCCACAAGCGTCCTGTTGTTACTTCTTTAGTTTGACCAAATTTGGTTATTATCGAAGAGGTAGTTCTTGAGATATGGTGATATTTACAGAAGAATTGATCGACTGCGAACACCTTTTTTTAACGTGTTGTAATCAAATTTATTTCATGTCAATAACGACTGTCAATTACAAATTCGACATTGACACACTATCAGAAATTAAATGACTGCTAAAGAGGCCAAAATCACAATGTTTTTGTTCGTAAGTTAAAGGAACATTAAGTGGTGTTGAAAATTTTAAATGTTTAAAAATTTACTTCAGAATTCAAGAAGAACATTAAAAATTGCCATTATTGTTGTTTCTACTAACAAAAACACAGCAAAAATTGATTAAAACAATATCATCGCTATTTATTGAAAAACACCCTCTATGCAAATATGGTTCGCGTTATGTATCACGCGTACTGCAGGGGGATACTGTCGGACGTAAAATGCTCGTCCCGGCTGTACGAGCATTTTTGAATCGACGTTTTCTTGTTCAAAGAGTGCTGATTTTTCTTAATCCTTATAGGCGTAAGTTCATACATGTAATACAATTATAAAAATATACTAATCCCAGTTTTATCATAATTGAGGGCGCAGCCTCCAACACATCTCTTAGTGTCCCTTTAAGTTTGACCTCTTATATTAACACATATCGTTCAAAGGTTCCACCCTGGATAATTATATTAAAGTATGACTGTCTTATCAAATAAAAAAAGTGTCATAATTTGTTAATATCGACAGTCAGACAACATCATTACTATTTTTATTTAATAACAAAATCGATATATACCTGTATTTTACTGCTATTTTCACTAGTAAAAAACCAACCACGAAGTCAACAACGCACCCAAATTTGAACAGCTACTGAATGACTTTTCATGTTCATATAATGTTATTTACGTAATCTGACAACTTTGAACTCTGTAGAAATTGACACAATATAATGTTACAAATGTATGCACACACTGCAAAAAGGTTGCTTAAATATTTACTCAACATTTTACACAACGTTGTTCAAGTATGAAACCGCTCAATTGTTGAGTAAAAAATTGCCCAACACCGTTGGATAACATGTTTTCACAAACAGTTGAACAATTCTAGTACCTCAAAAGTTGGGTAGTTATACTTAATTGCACGCCATAATTGCAATATTTACGAAAACACGAAATCCAAAGTGTTCCAACTTTCCAAGTATACAGGAATGAAGCCAAGTCATGCAAGTTGATGGATGTTACCACTACTATATTGCGGTATTAGTTGTTCACACAACATAACACAATTTTTACCTGTTGACATTTTATAGATAAAATTAACATTTGATAAATAGACCTAATTTAAACAGTTTTCTTGAATCTGTGATAATTAAAACGACATTGCATGCAAAATATTGAGATATTATGACATAATTGCACAAACATATTCATAATAATTAATTAAGTACGCACTTTTTTTTAACGCAAGAACTGTTTAAAGAGATGAGATCTGTTAGTTCTTCTCTCGAATCAAGTTAGTTTAAAATGATGATTTCTAGATTTTTAAAATATATATTTTAATAGCAATAGGCTAGGCCTATCTCAATAATGCTTGTTACGTCCCTTATTGCCCGAAAACGATTAAAATTTAACATAGCATTATAGATCAAACGAATTATTGGCAATCAAGTAATGTGAATGACGAGTTGTGTGTAAATACAGGCACTCTTTACAAAAATTATGATTGACTTTTTCTCTTATCAAATTAAGTAAAATAATGTTTTAACATTTTTTGATCGCACTAATCTCAACAAATGGAGGATTTTTGTCTCAAATTTCATATGATTGTGTGATGGTCTGGAACTGGATTTCATATGTCCACCTCTTCCTTCAACATGTTCAACGTGTACCCCACCCAAATCAGCAAAATAATTTACTTTCCTAATGATCCCTTAACTTGGACAATGTTGGAACAGATTGAATTTCACAGAATTTGGGAGAAAGCCCATATCTCTCGTTTAGAATAACCAATTTGAACGAAATAAAATTCAGGTTATAGCTAACAATGTGTTCTTGCTGTGCATATCATCAAACATATTCATTTTTGTATAAGCACTCGTTTAAAACACCAGTGAAATCGGGACCTGAATATTTTGACTCACCCTGTATAGTGATAAATTATGTGTTATCATGGTTATACTGTACTATAAGTATTATTTGTTCCAAAATCGGTGTCTAAAGAGCAAACCTGATATTGAAAGATTAAAACGTATTATTGACTCAAAGATTAAAGATGATAAAAGCTATTTTTATAACACAAAACAAAGCAATTTTGAAAACAAGTGGAAAGGATTTATCTAGTCTTGTCTGTATTTTGTTTTATTGTCTCTTAAGTGAACACGTCACATGGGTTTGTTGTCTTTATACAATTTTGTGTTAACATGCTAGCTTTAAAGTGTATTTTGGTATAACATTATTTGTATGTTGCACACCGTAACATTTTTAACCAAAAAAACCAAAAAAAAACTACCATGTTTTCATTTTCAATGATTTGTATTTTCTATCAACTCAGACGATAATTTGATTTGGTGACTTTAGAAAGATAGAGGGTAGAATATTTTATTAACGTTGGTTCCAGCCCAGCAGATTAACGACCCAGAATATAATCGACGTTTTGAAAAACAATATTTATAGGCAAATTATTTGATCGACGTTGTCAATTGCTACACCTGGTGTTTACTATCTCGCAAAGTCTTTTTGAAATGGAAAAAAAATCATGTATGCTACTGTCTGTAATAATAGTTTCACTTAATGACTTAAGAGGAAGGAAAACCATGAACAAACTAACGACCCATCGACTATCGATGTTTGGAGAAAAATAAATAAAATAAGGCCAACAAAATTTAAAGCTATGTGCTATGCGATTTTTTTTATTTTTTTTATTTTCTTCATTTTTGTACCAAAATAAGTTATTTTTTTAATAAAAATATTCAAATATAGTCGATAGTTATACATTTGTCTTTTTATTAATAAAAGTAATCATATATGATCAATGCACACTGTATGCTTGTGTCCTCTTTATCTCTTAAAGGTATATTATGTGATCTTTCCAGGGAACGCCCTCAACATCGAAAAAAAATGAATGCAGATTTTCTTGCAGATTTACATTTCTGATCATAAATCGTACATACATTCCAAGTTACAGGGCGATACGATTCTTAATTACTTCAAAAACATGGTTTTAGAGTGAAAATAAACTGTCGGGATAACACGACAGTTTATATTTTCACTCTAAATTCACTCTAAAACCATGATTTTGAGGTACTTAGCAATCGTATCGCTCTGTAACTTGGAATGTATGTACGATTTATGATCAGAAATGTAAATCTGCAAGAAAATCTACTTTCTAAAAAAAATCATGAATAGAGGGCGCTCTCTGGTGGTAAAGATCACATAATATGCCTTTAACTTCATAAGTTAGTTGAATGTGTGTTCTCAGCCACAAGGTTGCCGATCGAGTATCACCGAAACTTACTAGTTTCGTTTTTTAAATCGAAAAAGCAAATCCAAAAAAGAAGAAAAAAAGAATGGCTGCCGCGCGTAGCGCTACGCGCACAGTCCCATTTTAAAAGCAATGCATGCGGTCCGCTGAGAAAAAGTATTTAATTTGTTTGGCCTTACGTAAGGTTTTTATCTATTGGTATTAAATAAGCCTGTATGAAATATTCTACAAAATCTAGCTTTGAATCTCAACTCCCAGGGTTCAACTGACCTATAAATGAGTTTTCTGTGTTTTCAACATTGCATTGGACTGCTGTATGCAAAATGATTCTATGATTTATTAGATGTACATTGGTTCTGATTCAAAGAAGATTTCTTGTGCAGTCCAGCATGCTTAGCAACATGCCGGGCTCTTCCCCCAAACAAACAGTGCCAAACATGCGTTAAAATAATTCACACCTGCAGGTTGTCTGAGTTCCACCCAATAATGCATGGTAGAGATAGGCATAACTTAAAGGTATATTATGTGATCTTTCAAGGGAACGCCCTCTGTGGTGTATTATTCTATACTATGATATACTTGTACTTGTACAGTATCTAGAAACACTGAGTCACTGATGCCTTATGAATATGTATGAAGGGTGTGACTTCACCACTTCAATACTCATTGTATATAGTCCAATGTATGTTAATAAAAGTTCTCTTTTACCTGTTAACCACTGAACCTACAACACGTGTGTAAACCTGAGTATCTTCATTTATTGTTATTGACAATACATAACAACTGGCGACGAGGATGGGACTGTGTTAACTAAGGAGCCATGAGATGGGACATGTGAAAACACCCTACAAGTAAATAAAGTTTGAAAAGTTTTTTCAAGTGGAGAAGTTAAAACTAAAGTTATATTTGAGTTTTAACAACAGTGATCATGAGCATGGACATGAATAAAAATACCAGTTACTAACTTTACGACAGTGAAAAAGTTAGTGTGATCGAGTTGTGAACAATTCGTCATGGCTAAGTCCTTACGTTTTGAAAACTTTGATCCAGAGGAGGAGGATTTCGAGTCGTATACAGATCGTCTCGAACAATATTTTGTCATGTCTGACATTAAAGAAGAAAAGGAAATGGTAGCCACGATGATATCCATGATTGGACCAAGATGCTACTCAACCTTGAAGGACATTTCGGCACCGACAAAGCCGAAAGATTTGAAGTTCGAAGAAATATGTACCAAGCTGGAGAACTACTACACTCCTGAACGTCCAACCCTTGCAAAGCGGTTCCAATTTTACCAACGCAAGCAAGAGAGCGGCGAATCGATAACTGATTTTTTGGCAGCCCTGAAGAAAATGGCCCAGAAATGCAAGTTTTCTAACTTTAGAGAAACGGCGATTCGTGATGTGTTTGTGTTTGGACTAAGGAATGCGACGATTCAACTGAAACTGTTAGGGAAAAACGACGACGAACTAACTCTGGAGAAAGCAGAAAAGACAGCGCTGACGATGGAGGCTGCGGACCGGAACACTGAAGAAATTCGGAGGGCAACCAACCGTTCTGCTGCTGTGAAGCATGTAAGCGACGATTCCAAGAAATATGGACAATATCACTGCTACTGCTGTGGAAAAGCCAATCATATAAAGAGACACTGCAAGTTTAAAGACTATAAATGTAAGAAATGTGGAATAATTGGTCATTTACAAAACATGTGTCAAGCTGAGGGTAAGCCAAGTAGTACTAAGATTAGCCATAAGAATATGAAATCTGAGCATGCTAGTAGTAAGAGTAGTAGTAAGAGTAGAAGTAAGACTTACTACAAAAAGTCATCAAAAGTAAAAAACGTACAGAGTGATAGTGAGAGTGAAAGTGAATGTGAGTATGACTCTGATAGTGATGAGAGTGATGACCATAGGTTGCATCATTTGTATGTAACAAAAGTGGGCAAAAGAAAAGATGACCCACTAATAGCCAAGATGTGTGTGAGTGGTAAAGTGATTGAGATGGAAGTAGACACCGGGTGTGGCAAGTCACTTGTGTGCTACAAAGAGTACAAGGAGAAATTTTCGGACATACCACTCGAAAAGACCAAAATAAAACTGAAAACACTAACTGGGGAAAGTCTCAGTGTACACGGTACAATTTCAGTTAATGTAAAGACAGACAGTGGTGTCAAAAGTTTACCATTATGTGTAGCGGGAGATAAGAAATCATTCTACCCAAGCCTACTAGGTCGAGACTGGCTGAAAGACATAAAGTTAAATTGGGCAAAACTATTTGAAGTGAAAAAGGTCAAAAGTTCAACAAGTAGTGACAGAAGTGTGCCTGTAAGAAAAAGAGTAGAGAAATTGATAGAAAAGTATGATGTGTTCGACGGGAAACAAGGGTGTGTAAAAGATGTTCAAGTGAAACTAGAAGTAGAAAAGAATGCAGAACCAAAATTCTTCAAGCCAAGACCGCTACCATTTGCTCTCAAAGATAAGGTAGCAAATGAATTGAATAGAATGGTTAAAAACAAAGTTTTGGAAAAAGTTGACTACAGTGATTTTGCAGCTCCTATAGTCCCTGTGAGAAAGCCGTCAGGCGATGTTAGGATTTGTGGAGATTACAAAGTCACTGTAAACCCAATTCTAAAAGTGAAAGAACATCCCTTGCCAACTCCCCAAGAACTCTTGTTAAAACTAAATGGAGGTGAAAAATTCTCTAAATTAGATTTAACAAATGCCTACCAACAGGTAGAATTAGAGGAAAACTCAAGACAATATGTGTGCATAAACACACATCTGGGATTGTTTCGATATACAAGACTACCATTTGGAATTTCAAGTGCTACTGCTATATTCCAAGACATTATGGAAAAGATTTTGTCAGGTATAGATGGTGTTGCATTGTATGTCGATGATATCATTGTGACTGGTACAAATGATGAGGATCATATGAGAAACCTAGAGAGTGTGTTACAGAGATTGAGTGAGTGGGGTGTAAAGTTGAAGAAATCAAAGTGTGTATTCCTTGACAAATGTGTGGAATACTTGGGATTCAAAGTAGATAAAGTAGGAATCCATCCCACTCAAACTAAAGTAGAAGCCATTCTGAATGCGCCTGAGCCGACGAATGTACATGAGTTACACTCGCTATGCGGGGGGATTTCGTACTATAGGAAGTTTATACCAAACCTAGCTACGATCATGCACCCTCTGAACGAGCTCAAGGGTGATGTAGAATTCAAATGGAGTGATGAGTGTCGAGATGCATTTCGCAAGGTCAAAGAACTTTTAAGTTCTGCTGATGTTTTGGTTCATTATGACCCAAAAAAGAAATTGACAATGGCAGTTGATGCTTCTCCCTATGGTGTTGCCGCTGTAATATCACATGGAGATAGTAACAAAACTGAACGACCCATTGCATATGCATCACGAACACTTACTAAAGCTGAGAAAAACTATTCTCAACTAGAAAGAGAAGCGCTAGCAATCATTTTTGGACTGAGAAAATTCCATCAATATTTGTATGCTCGCAAATTTACACTTTGGACAGATAACAAGCCAATATCATTAATCCTAGGCTCAAAAAAGGGATTACCAGTACTAGCAGCTTCTAGAATACAAAGATGGGCAGTAATATTAAGTGGGTACACCTATGAGATCAGACATAGGCCAGCAGAGAAAAACTGCAATGTAGATTTTCTTTCTAGACTCCCACTGGTTGAAAACAAACATTCAACAAAAAGTGAAAGGGAAAGTTTTGATGCATTTTGGACAAACGAGGGTACCAAAACCAACAAAAGTCAGATTGAAAGCCTGCAAATCACCAAAAAGCAACTCAAATCTGCAACACAGAAAGACAAGATTCTATCTCGTGTTATACATTATGTACAATACGGGTGGCCAGAACAAGAATTAGATAGACAGTTCAAACAGTTTGTGAGAAAAAAGAATGAACTGACTATCGAAGAAGGGTGTCTGCTATGGGGACTTAGGGTTGTAATTCCACAACAATTACAAGCTTCAATCCTCTCAGAATTACATCAGCAGCATCCTGGTATTGTCAAGATGAAATCCTTGGCAAGAATGCATGTATATTGGCCAAACATTGATGTTGATATTGAGCAAACTGTAAGTAACTGTACTAGTTGTCAACAACAATCTGATCCAAGCAAAGCAAACCATAATCCATGGATTTGGCCAAACCATGCTGGTGCCAGAATTCATGTAGACTTTGCCGGTCCTTTTGAAGGGAAAATGTATTTTATAGTGATAGATGCACATTCAAAATGGGCAGACGTGGTTCCTATGAAAAAGACAACCACTCAAGTAACAGTTCGGGCACTTAGAAAGATTTTTGCGGATTGGGGGATTCCTGAGCAATTAGTCAGTGACAATGGCCCACAATTCATAAGTGAGGAATTTGAAATGTTCATGAGAAAGAATAACATTGAACATATCAAAAGCTCACCCAGACATCCCGCCTCAAATGGGGAGGCAGAAGCATTTGTAAAGATATTCAAATCTGCTATGAAAAGAATGAGAAATGAATCTGGGGACATTTATCAGAAACTAGCACGTTTTCTGTTATCATACCGTACTACTCCTCACACAACGACAAAAGAAACCCCAGCGAAATTGTTTCGAGGAAGAGAACTCAGAACCAGACTGACTTCTCTCAAACCTGATTTGAAAAATTCAATCAAGAAAAAGAATAGTCCTCAAGTTCAAAAACACAGAACAATCGAAGTAGGAAGTAATGTGTTGGTGAGAGACTATCGAATTCATTCTGATAGATGGACACAGGGTCGAATAATTCATCAATTAGGACCAGTAACTTACCAGGTTGAAATTGACAATCAAATTTGGAAAAGGCATATTGATCAATTGAAAGCATTATCCACTCCAAGATTGACAAATGTGGAAAACAATTCAGAAGTTCAGAACACAACCAATTTGGAATCAGAAATTCAGAGTGACATTGAAACTGAAGAGCTTCAGAAACCATCCTCTAACAAGAGCAAAACAAGTCATTCACAAACTGAACATCCTGAGCCAAGTCAATCAAACAAAACGAAACAAAAAGCAACATCCGAAATAGAGCCAAGAAGATCAAAACGAATTAAGAAACCAGTTGACAAACTTAATTTGTAAAACCTATTTCAGACCAAATGATATGTGATATGACCATGGAAATGTATCTGACCACGATTAAAGAAAAGCGATTTATTGTATTAACTTTGTAGTATATATAATGTAGATTGTATTAGTTATAAACTACTAGTGTTACATGATTTGTATCATTGTATATTGTTGAAATTATGCTATGTAAAGAAATCATAAAGATTTCAAAATTCATCAACAAATGATTGTATTAAAGTAAAGTTAAAAATTGTTTTGGGTAAATCAAATTTTGCATTTTTAGATTTTACTGATATACCAACTTTTAAAGAAATTGAGACATAAATCTTTGAAATTTAACAGAGGAACCGAAGGTTCATTGACCAAAAGCATAGTGCAACAATTACTTTTATATTTATGAGATATATTGTAAAGGATTTTAGGTTAGAAACTAGTTTAGAACGCAATCAAACAGGTTCTAAATAACCACTATATATAAATTGAATTTGACATATTCCTGTAACACCTGCCAATTATCAAGTTCACACACTTAAATTGAACAAGGTTATCAGTCCCAGAGCAATTCAAAGTACAAATTTGATTAAAAGTTAAACCTAAAGGCTATTATAGAATCAACTTTCGGTTAGATCTAAAGCACAAATATTTGTTGCTAGAAAATCTTCAAGAAGCAATAAATTACCAAGTACTTTGACCACTGTACTGACCAACAAATGGCATAGCCGCATTATTATTTCATTTCACACTTTCAAAAAGTTCAAGTTCGTATAAGTGTGTTTAAAGGTCATGAAATTGCCAAATTGAAAGTAACAGTCAAGCATTGGAAATATAATGTTAAAGAAATTATATTGGATTTAACAATTATTGATATTACTATAGTTAATCAACAATTAATTTTCAGGGGGGATAGTGTGGTGTATTATTCTATACTATGATATACTTGTACTTGTACAGTATCTAGAAACACTGAGTCACTGATGCCTTATGAATATGTATGAAGGGTGTGACTTCACCACTTCAATACTCATTGTATATAGTCCAATGTATGTTAATAAAAGTTCTCTTTTACCTGTTAACCACTGAACCTACAACACGTGTGTAAACCTGAGTATCTTCATTTATTGTTATTGACAATACATAACACCCTCAACATCGAAAAAAAATTGAAAGTAGATTTTCTTGCAGATTTACGTTTCTGTTCATAAATCGTGCATACATTCCAAGTTACCGGGCGATGCGATTCTTAATTATTTCAAAACCATGGTTTTAGAGTGAAAATAAACTGTCGTGATAACACGACAGTTTATATTTTCACTCTAAATTCACTCTAAACCTTGATTTTGAGGTAATTTGGAATCGTATCGCTCTGTCACTTGGAATGTATGTACGATTTATGATCAGAAATGTAAATCTGCAAGAAAATCTACTTTCTAAAAAAAATCATGAATTGAGGGCGCTCTCTGGAAAAGATCACATAATATGCCTTTAAAAGAAATAACTTTCAAAAATGTTGAATCCCAACTAAAAAATAAACTAGGGTCTTTTAGAAAAACAAGAAAGGACTGAATTGATGTCACGTCAATTGTTTATTCCTTGCAGCAGGATTTTCTTAAAGACCCTTGTTTATAACAAATAACAAGCCTGTCATTTACCTGTAATGTCAATGGGGAACCCGTAGATGGTGACAGATAATGGACATTGTTTGGAATTCTATTCTAGTCCTTTAGACGTTTTACCTATATAAATGACCTTAGGTTGACCTCTGATATTCAAATGACCTAACACTAGATTTCCTCTAAATTCATATTCATGGTTATATTCTGGTTATTCAACCATGCATGATACCTTTGAATGGGTGGATGTTTGTATATTATCTTGACAAAACCCTAAAATTGTGATTTCGAACCGACCAAAAAATAATGACCTTAAGAGTAACTTTAAGATGAAATTGACCACAAATTAACAAAATAACACCAGAATCAGATTTCGCAGACCTCCAAAACCCCTAACAATGGTATCAATGATTACTTTAGCTCTTATGTTTTCAAACTACAATACACCTAGCATGCCTCGGATGGATCAAAATTTACCATAGGCGACATATCTGGGCCAGATCCGATGCTTTTAGAAAAAATGTAAACCAAACAGCCCGTATAATGCCCTAACAGCCCCAACTAGACGGCACTAAGAACGGACCTACGAGCGAGATGAGTTATGGCTCAATGAGATATGATTCAGTTGGAGTTTCATCCAAGAAGTGGAAACGACTTAAAAGTGTAATTGATCCAGAACATTATATTTATGCAACTTTAAATATACCGGTTATACTTACACTGTATGATCTAAGTACAACCAAGCTACCAATGTCACGGCACTTTCTGGATTCTCTTAATGCGTTGATTTTTTAACTGTATCATTTCCCTTTAACATCACACACTGTATAATTTCCCTTGAACACCACATACTGTCTTTTCTCCTTAGCATCACATCACATACAGTGTCATTTCCCTTTAACACCATTATACTGTATCATTTCTTTTTAACACCACACACGGTATCATTTACCTTTAACCTCACATACTGTACCATTTCCATTTAACACCGCATACTGTATCATTTCCTTTTAGCACCACATACTGTATCATTTCCTTTTAACACCACATACGGTATCATTTCCCTTTAACACCACATAATGTATCACTTTCCTTTAACACCACATACTGTATTATATTTACACATTCTGGAAGCCGTCTTTTTTTTTACCTCATTTAAAAGGGGTTATTTCTAGGGTCAGGCTACACTGCAAAAAGGTTGCTTAAATATTTACTTAACATTTTACACAACGTTGTTCAAGTATGTTTTCACCAACAGTTGAACAATTCTAGTTACTCAAAAGTTGGGCAATTATATTCACTCAACAGTTGTTCAAATATGCAAAAGCTCAACTGTTGAGCTTTTTTTAACCATTTTTTAACCATTTGTTAAGTGTTTTATTGTTTATTGGTTGTGGGCTTTTATTTAGTGATTTGTTGGGTATTTTAAACCTATATATACGAACATGACGAAATAAGCTTAATACATGGACGACCACAGAGATTTAGACCGATCTATCACATCATCTTCTTGACAGACCAAGCTTCAAACATTCAAAACCTGACTCACAAAACGCCTGTCAGATGTCACAAACTCTGATGTTGATGCGGATTCACCGCTAGATTATAATGTATCCAGATCCACAGATCTCAGCTCGTGCAAACAGTTGCTCGTGCACAAGACGCCATAATAATTGAATGACGCAATTGGCTTTTTTGGACAACAGTTGCCTAAAATTCACATGTACGTAACTTGCATCAACTATTGCGTGATTTTCCTCAATGCTCATGCAACAGTTGCCAAAGTGGAAATATTTTTACGCAACATATTTTAGCAACAGAAACAGTTTCCACCAACATTGAGGTCAACAAATTTCGCACGGTCAAAAAAAATCGCACAGTACATTATGTACTATATGTACAATTTTGCCTTATATTTGACTATTTGGGCTGAATAAGCCCACACATAACCAGTACCCCACACGCAATCTCGGTCTTTTATCATTTTTTTCCTTAATTTCTTTTTTTCCCCTTATTCATTTTTTTTAGAGGGTGGGGAGCGGGGGCACAAATGGGTTTTGGGGGCGGGGGCACAAATGGGTTTTTCCCGTCAGGAGGGGCATTTGCCCCCCCCCCCCCCCCCCCCCCGAGCTACGCCACTGAAGGGACACAATGTCATGTTTGATTTTTTTAATTTTAATTAATTTACTTCAGAATTCAAAATTAACATTAAAAATTGCCATTAATTGTTGTTTCTACTAAACTAAAACCCAGCAAAACTTGATTAAAACAATGTTTTAAATATGTTGGAACAGTAAAATGCTGATCTGGCCAGATCATTATTTTTAATCAACGTTTTGTTGTACAAAGAGGGCTGATTTTTTTCTTAATCCTTATAGGTGTAAGTTCATACATGTAATACAATTGTAAAAATATACAAATCCCAGTTGTTATCATATATTTTTGTAATTGAGGGCGCTGCCTCCACCACATCTCTTACTTAGGTTACTTTAAGTTACGTTACTTAGGTTACTTTACGTTAGGTTACTTTACGTTAGGTTAAGTCCCCCCCCCCCCCCCCCCCACATTTATTGGGGGGGAGGTAAAAAGAAGCTTCACACATGTCAAGACAAATTAATTTTTACACTTTAACACCTTTAACATTTCCTTTCGTTTATGAATAATTTGTGAAACTATGCACCCCATTGAAACAGAATTCTTTGTTTGTTTAAGCTGAGGCGTTGTCTTTTTAAAAGACATTTCTTGTTTACTTGTATCCTTTATTTAACAGGGGACACCCTGAATGGTAGCACAACTTACTTTTCGACGACAGGTGGATTCCAGTAATTGATTTACGCATGCGCATTACTATTATACCGGGAGGTTTGTTCTCCGTTTGCCTAACTTATAAATCGTTACACAGATGACTGTAAAACACAATAAATTGATACATATGACATCAGGATTTAATAAATAATAATATGCATTATTCTGAATAAAAATCTTCTTTGAACATCATTTTCTTTGAACATCATTTCCCAGCTTCGAAGTGGAACTTTTTCACCTGAGTTTAAGCGTTTTCTTTTACACGGGAAAACAGGTCCACGACGTTTGTGATACGTTTGGGAAATACCCAATGATGTCATGGTGTAAAAATAACGAGCCAATCAATCAATCAAACCACAAACATGTGATGTAAATCCACCAATCATATCGCACATTGTGACCTAGATTTTGGATAGGAAAATACGATACTTTTCATTTACACACACAGCGCTAAAGAAGTGGATGTGAGTGATCGTGAATGCCCGATAATTTCGGAAATTTGTGCTTCATTTCCACGGTAAGAATTAAAGAGTTGAAAAGTTTTAAAGGAAAGTGGAGTTGCTGATATCGTGGACCAACTAAGGCTTAATAAAAGTATTGAAAATAGCGTGAAAATCGTTGAACATCATCGTCGCGTAGTGTTGAATATTGAATTGAACTTGAAGTTGAAGTTGCATATCATATTCATAGCTAACTAAAAATATAAGCTTCCTTGCCATTTTTGGTCGGCGTGTGTGAAGTAGTACGCGTTCATCACATAACAACGCCACACCATTTGACTGTACACCGATACATTACAATGGCCAGCGATCCAAGTGATATCTTTGAGTTTGACAGCTTCAGCTATTTTGATGATGCTGAATCCGCGCCAAGTCTGTTTGACAACTTGGAAACTCTTCATTTGCCAACAATTCCAGAGTCGTCATCTACTACTACTAGTTTGACTCTTGCTGAACAACTTGAACCAAACTCACCAGGTTTTCAGGATGAATTGATGAGTCTTGGCAGTCCGACAACAAGCGAAGACACTACATCGTCACCGTGGATGTCAAATCTTGTTGATCACACGTACACGTATGAACATGACACGAACAATAACTCCAAGATTGATTTTACGAACATGCCAGAATTGGCCTCCCTTCAGCACGGACGAAGTCCCTCTCCCGGTGGTTCACTGACCTCCCAAGAAGAATCAACAGATCTTCTCCACTACTTGATTAACGAAACCGGGATCAACATTTCGGTAAAAAGAGAAGAAGAAGAAACCAAACATCCGTCAGAACCGGTATTCGCAGTAAGAAATGTGAGTAAGGGTAAGAAGAGACAGTTGTCGCACGAAGAAGAGGACGATGACGACAGAGCTGACATGACTGGCAAAAGCCGAAAGAACGCCATCGCGGCTCGCGAGAACAGACTGAAAAAGAAGAGATTCATAGAGGGTCTTGAAAAAGAAAACAAGTCTCTGCTGTCAGAGAATGCTAAGTTGCACAAATCGCAAGACAAATTGGAAAGCAGAGTTTCATCTTTGACGGCAGAAGTAGACTATTTGAAAAGTGTTCTGTACAATCAGAGCGCCCTTTCTGGACTTCTGAAGAAGATTGGACCGGAAGCGCAAGTGCGGTTGTCGTCGTCGTTCAACTCACGAGAGCAGAGATTGCAAAAGGAGCTTTTTACGCCTTCAAGTGGTGGTGTTTGTCTGCATGTAAATGGGAAGGATGCATCGCTCGAGTTTTGTGCTCGATGTTCACTCATGTCAGAGGGTGGGCCGCAGCAATAACTGAAGACAATGCAAACGGCTCATTGTATAGAAATATGTACAGATTGTAAAATATTTTATATTACAAAAACAAATTATCATGTCATGTACAGTACTTACTCGTTAAACATCATAAAACATGGAAAGTAAAACAGATTTAGACATCTATTTGTGAGTGAAAAATGCATTAAACAACAAAACAATTGTTTAAAACAATTGTAATCTAATTATAAATGGTAAAGTTGCTCGCCTGTCTAGATGAAGTGCGTCATAATGTATTGTGTACTTGGATGAAGTTTTAATATTGAACAAACTATAAATGGTGAGTTGTAACTTTAATTTGTGTACAGAGAGGTTTCTTTATAATCAAATGGAATCATAACACTAACTCTACTACACCACCACACGGCAACTGTGCGGAAAAAATGTTTTTATAACAAGGCGAATATACTCGTCGACTGACAGCCGTGATGTAGTGGCTAGGATCTGGGTTGGGGTGCTGGAGATCCGTTGTTCAAATCCGGTGTGGGGGGGGGGGGGGGTCGGGTGACCTTTCTGGTGAATTTTGGGTGTCGGAAAAGAAATCTGTTGCCGTGTGGTGATCTAGAGTTAGGGTTAAATTCCCTGCACCAAATATTGTAAATTTGATAAACTTGCAATTGTTTGAGCGGGTATTTATAGTCCCAATAATTATGCCTCTATCTTTCCAATTGCATACAGAGGCATAATTAATGGGACTTTGTGAAATGTATGTAGTGTACATGTATGACAGTAGAATAAGAAGTCTATTATTATATCAAGATACTAACGTTACCTGTCAGAGGAACTCAAATGTATTTTTATTTTTTCAGGTACACCATGTAAAGTCTTCCTGGTGTCTGTCCACGAGTTCCTGATTTCACGAAGCGGTTTGGCGTCTCTTATCTCTAGCCCCTCTGCTGGCCTGCACTATCTGCCGGCATTTCCCTATATTTTACTTATGGTAAGCTAGCCTCACCGTCCCGATGTTCAGTCGCATTGTAATTTTGCATGAAAAGACCTTTGAATTTGTCTGAATTATAAAAAATCCCAAAAGAGGGTTTTGTCCCATCTTTACCATCAGGGCTTGAATTAATCGAAGGCAATAGCCTTCGATGCCCCACCTAGTAGCCTTGATGCCTTCGATTTCTGGCTGTTTTTACTCCATTCAAAAGTACATAATGGCATTGGATAAAGTTGGTGCCCCTTTCAAATTGCCTGCCCTTTTCATTTCTTATTTAAAGACCTGTTTACCATCCACACATACAAGCTTTTATTGTAACCATTGCAAAGTGCAATGACAGAATATTCGCACATCTGTTTACAACTTATAGTTAAAGAGTCAACTTTTCAAAAACTTGGAAGAAAAATACAAAAGACATCAGATCATTAAAAAAAAAAGTGAACAGTTTATATGGCTACATGTATATACACTAGGGATATCTTCAAAATCCAAATTTAACCGATTTTGGAATGTTGGAACAACATAAAGCAACCTTTTTTCATCTAGGGCAAAATGAGCGATGAATTTATAATTATTGTCAGAATGTGATATTTTGTTTTTCCAAGACCACAAGCAAGCTTTAGGCCTGCCTATTCTGACATGTAAACGGTTTGGTAGTTCACTGATACCAGGTCCAGTGATTACAAACTACTTACATTTAAACAGAGACATTTTTGATTGATATTGAATGTTTCTTATACAGATTGTATCAACAATTCTTATTTTGGTGTATTACTGTTATTGGCCATTTTCAAATTAAAATCATGGAAATGGCTTCAGTTTAATTGATATTTCAACTGAAAGTGATAACAAAAGCCATGTAATTGTTGAATAGTTGCCAACATTTTAGATTTCAATAAGCTTTTGGGTTGGTGGCTTCTGAATGTTGATACAGTCTGTAATTAAAGCATTGCCATGAAGATAGAAACACTTTACTATTAACTTATCCTTCCCATTTTTCCCTGCCCTTTGGTGGTGAATGCTGTAAAGGTGGAGAAGAAACTGGATTGCAGCCTGTGTATATTATATACAACAACTCGGTCATTTAGATTAAAGGTATTGTAGTGGTTGTGTGTATGTCAATTCAGACGCTTAAAAGGTAACAGAAGGAATGAGAGACAATGGATTGTGTTTTACAATTTAAAGCAACCCATAGTTTGAAGGTATTGTGTAATGTTTAGATATTTACCCTGAAGTACGAACGTGTGACATCAACGTATTCCAGTGATATAGGGTGATTGCACAGAGGGTTATTATTTCAAATCCTCCTCCAGAAGAAGTCGTCGCAATATTACGATAACGGCGATACGATACCAACCCCCTGTTAAAATTTATTGATCCAAGTGATTGGTATTGTACTCAATCCATGCATGCCTTCTTCTGGAGGATGGTTTGAACTTATGACCTTCTGTCATATAATTGCCCTGCAATCGGACACAATTCATGCAATCGAAGTCCAACAGAAGCATGTATAGTGCTGCATTTTGATCACTGGAAGATATATGCACTGATATTGCATTCGTAACTCAGGTGGAATGGTCATAGAGTAATTTAAAAAAGAAAGGTACAAATTGTGTTTACAAGTACAAGTATGGCACAAATAGTGTTTGCACAACAAACCTGGTGAGCTGTCTTACTCTGTTTCACTTTACGTTTGGAGGTGAAATCAGCACATATTCCCATCACTAGCGCTGAATTTCTGCATCAACATGAAAATGATTCTTAAATCACGCAACTGCATGTGTAATCGCAAAAAAAAATGCGCGCACGTCCATGTTATGAGAATGTTCATAACAATACATGCTGATGTCGCCTCCCAAATTGTAAGTGACACAAACTCTAGTAGAAAGTTATCCTATTATTGGGTGATCATGTTTATCAAATGCTTGGAGCACAAACAGCAGGTAGGTGAGGCGTTGAAAAAGAAAAACCCTATTCTACTGGTGAACGGATCTCTCAGGAAGGGTCGGTCAGGCATTTTTTGTTTTTGAAAATGTTGGCGAATTTTCAACAATTTACAAACCTTTTTTAAAGGAAAGGGTTTTTTAATTGACATTCTTCAAAATATTTAATATATTTTTAAATGGGTTGGTCGGGTTGGGCCCATAGAACAGAACAGGGCGAGTGGGTTTTTTTCGTAGCCTGAACGTGCTGTTTTCATAACATATTATGACTACTAGTTGGTGTGAAAATCTGGTAAGGCCACGAAGAAAAAAACCCGAGCGTATACAATCTTCCCGTAATTTCACATTCCAAAATATTATTAGGGTCAGGATTCATTTGCATGCAAACATTTATTTCACCGATTTAAAAAAGAAATGGGTCGGTCGGGCCCGTACGTAGAACATGGTTTCTTTTTTTCGTCACCTAATTGCCATGTTTGTTTTGATAATAAAAATGATGTGGAAATTTAAAATACCCCATGTATTTCTAGTTGTCAAACTTTTCCCCTCAACATTGACTGAATGCATTTGACCTGATGTGCTCCAAGCATTCAATAAATATACATGTACCAGAGTAAAGGAGATGGGGGTTACTTGAAATATTTGCATGTAGTTGGAACATTGAGATGTCTTTCAGGCATACAATTAATTTATAAAACACTACCACACCAATGTACCATTTAGATTTATAAGCTGCCATGATATCTAAGAAGAAGGGGAAAAAATAATGTGTTGCCCTCAGCAACCGACCCTAAAATCTAAAAAATCAGGGTCGCAATTTGGCAATTTGTTTAATCTTAAAGATTTAAATGTTACCAAATTTGTCAACATTATTACTATTTTCTGCTTGAAATGAATAAGTTTGCTTGAATATTTAAAAACCATTATCACACTAGAAACATTTGTCAAATTGACATTTACACGTTTTGTCTTGTCATGAACCACGGTCTGTCAGTAATATTTGTAAGAACAAGAAAGGGAAAATCGCCCGACTTCCAAGATTTTTGGCACTTGGCAACAACACAACAAAAAATGTTTTGCCTACATGGATAAACATGATTTTATGGATCATTTAAGGCCTGGTAAATACTATAAATCAATTAAGGCCTATTGCCTGAAAGAAATCTCAATGTTCCAAAGTAGCCCCCATCTCCCCTATAATTGAACAAATCAAAGCTTTTGATCATGTAGCTTTTCTTTAACTAAAAATTAAGTGTTACTAAATGAAGATATATTTCCATAACTTTAGAGGAAAATTATTTTCTTGGCGGACATGCAAACATGGAAATCACCCATTTTAAATCTGATAATATAGCTCCAATTTTTATCCATGTCCATTTGTGTTCATGTCTTCTAATTTGAACTTATGATGTACCGTGCATTACCAACAACCACTCTATGATGGTTTTGTACTGTCAGTAGAGAATGGATTGTTTCAAAAACTTGACTACATTGTGCATACCACACATACAAAAAATGAATGTGACAATCTTTATTTTAACCCTGAGTTAATTATTAAAAGTAGGGCTGTAAATTTCTGTTTAATGTTCTGACCGTTAAAACTACTAAAGAAACATGCGTTTCAACGCAAACTCAAGTCACATTTTTTGCCTGCAGGCACAGAATTTGGCACCCAGGAATTGAAGTTGCAACCAAATTTTACGCCGTAAAATAAGATGTATCTATTTTTCATTCCAATATTAGGTAAAATCTTGAACTATGTATATATCCTTGTTTTAAGACATTCATAAGTTAGTCATATGTCAAGACCCCATTACAGAATAAAGCTGTAAAATCATTTAAAGGTAGATGACCCGATCACATTCCAATTTTCAACTTGAAGTTTTCTATTCTACATGAAAGGTCATCCTTAAAAAAGTCGTGTTCCAAAGTTTGAGTTGCATAGCTCTAATGGTTCTTATTTTAGACGCACAAGATGCTGTGAACTGTACCCATTGAGTAGTACACAAACTATATCGGTGGTTACCACCATTCGCGGTAATTCGACGTTATTTCATCGATTTCTCCGTAATTATACCGATTTAGGCCGTCAAATTTCAGTATGATGATGAGAAAAATACGAGCTTTCATATGATATGAAAATCTCCGTATGTTTGAAATAATTCTGTGTTACGAAAATGTGATCGGGTCATCTACCTTTAATCCGTACCCCATTACAGAATAAAGCTGTATAATCCTTTAGTCCGTTAATAAAGGATTTTGTGCTAGGTTGGTTTTATGCTGTCTTACACCGAGGATAAACCGAACAATTTTTGTATTTTAGGATGAAACAGTGAGCATTTGCATACAAACTTTCTGCACTTGCCACTGCACATTTTAAAATTGTAATTTGGGCTTACGTTTAGCCTTTTGGCGAATTTTCTAAACATTTAAACTCAACTTCAAAAGTTTAAACATTTACAATTTTCAGCCCTACTTAAGAGGACCTTAATATCATTAATCAAGTGACACCTCTTTAGTTATTTAATTGGGCTCAGACTGTGTTTTGTTTTCATGAAGAAAAAAGGATGATACTTAGAATTATCACCCATTTTCATCACAATTTATTTTAGTTTATAATTTTTGTTAATTCACATGGAAAAATGAATTTGAACCGGTAATTTTTCTCACTTGAAATAAGTCAACAATGTCTTTTTTTGTCCCTCTCCATTAATTATAGGCCTACATGAATAAAAAACGGAGTCACTTGGCGATTCGGGACAGTTCATTCTTTGTGAGCTAGGGTTGTTATATTATTATCACGTTGTTATGATATGAACACTTTCAAGTGACCGGTCGATTGATTGTCCAGGATTTAGTACCTGAACTTTTACCTTCTTTTTACACATGAATTGTTAATGTGACAAAATAATAGTTGGGTGAAGTACTTTATTATCCCTTTCAGTTAGTTATAGATCAGTTTCTTTCTTTCTATTTGAAGACAAAATACTAAAATAGTTTTCCTGGGAACATTTTCTGCATGTACAGAAATGCCTACTTTTTGATTTTAGGGTGACATACTTATTTATTTGATCCCCCTGTTTAACCTCCCCTCTAACACTAAGGGCCCTTGGTGCTTAGTTTGGATAATATGGTACACCTTACAGAATTTTGAGACATTTTGAATTTTTGTTTTTAAATAAATTGTTTCTTTCATTCCTGTGCAGTGACGTCAAAGTGAATTAGAACGGTTGGCGCAGCATTTGAGCAAGAGTGCAGGGATTTGTTGTTTTATCATGTGGGTCAAAGTACAGGGTGAGTCAAATAAACTACAATAGTGGAAAGAAGCCATCTTGTTTTAAAAACTAAGTTGAAGTTTGAATTTTTTTAAATGTTATAAGAATACCTTATTTGTTACTAAATTTGTGTGAAAAATGAAGTCAATATCATTTTCCGTTTGCCTTTGGTGAACCTTTTTACCAGTGCACATTTCACATGTTTGTCCACGAGATACCCAAAATATGCATCAGATCGCAAAATGTGTCTCTCATTCAAATTTGGAAACTTAAGTACATTTGTGATGTTATTGGAATTTGATGCATCCTTTCATGTTTACATGTGAGTTAGCATATAAATCAATTTACCATACCCATGCTATGAAAGCTTATATGATGTTCTAAATTTTAATAACATATTTTCCAAATTTTTGTTGGCGGGATATTCAAATATGAAAGTGCAATGTGTGCCATTTCAATTGAAAATCACTGTGCTCGTGGACAAACATGTAAATTTGGTTGTGCAGCAAAGAGGGTCACCAAAGACAAACGAACAATGCGATCGACTTCATTTTTTCACACAAAGTTAGGATTAAATACATCATTCTTGCAACATTTAAAAAGTTTTAAAATTCATTTTGGTTTTGAAAACAAAATGGCTTCTTTCCACTATTGCAGTGTTTTTGACTCACCCTGTATGAAGGCCAGGGCTAACAGCCACACACCTGTTTACACAGATACACTCTGGCGTCACTACACAGGAAGATAAGGGATCTCATGCACCCTAATGGTAAAATTCAATTGGTTTCACCTATGTTAAATATCGAACTACAGAGGCAAGTGTGGGTCTTGATGACATCATAATAAACTTCTCAAAAAGAAGTTAGGAAATATTTTTCAATCGACAATTTTTCGAATACTTTGTGGCATTTTCATATTGTGTTTGATATCATTATCAATGGAAAAGCTGATGTGTTTTTCTTTCCAATGATACCTCGTTTGCAGCAATCACTTGTTTCAGTGCTCAGCTACCAGCTTGAGAATGGGAGGTCTCACCTCATTCAAAATGTGCCTAATTCACCACTGTTTTGTGCTCAAAAGAAAAGAACCAAGTCGTATATTGACAACTACTGCAGTGTAGAGCAAGGGTCGCTTTCTTGCGCGTCCTAGGACCCCTCATTTTCTTGTGGGAAGCGTAAGTTTACACATTGAACTTCACTAACGGGTCCCAATCGAAAATGAAGGGACCCCTTAAATCTGACGATGTATGGATGTGGAAACTTTAAGACATTCTGAAAATTGTCAATCTCCTACATTGTAAATTTGTTAATGTCCGTAAAAGATAAATACAATGCAAATCCTGTATTTTAAAAAGTTTTTAAACACATTAAATCGCTTCCGAATTGCTTCCGCAAAAGTTTCAAGCGATTTCCAAAACATTCTATAAGTATCTTCCTCTGATTAACATGTGCGTATCTGTGTTAGCGACTGTTTGCAATGAGGGTCACAGACTCACAGTTCAAATTCAACGGGGACCCCTTATATTTCTGGGGGACCCCTTAAATTTAGTTTTTGCAGTCCTGAAAAATTAAATGGGACTCCTCACATTTTTGAGCCAGTGCTACCCCTGGTGTAGAGTGATACTCTATTGATGTTAAGAGCACAAAAATAGTGAGCAAAGTTTCAGATAGAGAACTCTTCATATTCTCAAGCAATAGGCTGAGCACTGAAACAAGCGATTGCTATAAATTTGATATAATTCTAAAGATGAACATACTAACTTTCTATTTATGTACAGAACCCTACGAACATCGACAAAATATACGAAAAAGGGCGATTGAAAAACAAATTCTGAATTTTTTTCAGGGGTTTAAACAAGTTCTAAAATTACAGTATTTAAATTATGAAATAGAAGTGGTATCAAAGCAGTAGTCAAAGGTTATTTTCAATAGCATTTGTTGGAAAATCTACTAAGTATTCTAATGTGTGTCATGTTTAACAGAGATGTAACTTTTCAGGTAATTACCTGAAATCCGGTAATTTTGTCCAGATTTTCTTAGTCTCAGGTAAATTTTGTCTGTAGAAAGTAATACGAAGGAAGGTTTGTACAAAATATAGGAAAATTAAAAAAAAATCAGGCTTTTTCAGGTTATTGTGAAACCACCCAGTTACATCTCTGGTTTCATAAACACGTAACAATATTCTATTTTTACGAACAACTACAAATTTTGTTTTTGCCCAAAAGTGTTGAAACTTGTGTCCAAGACAATTGTCAGTGTATATATTGTATTGTATATTTTTGTAATAAAGTGATTACTGTATATAAATTTGAAATAACAGAAAACTTGCTTGTCTTGTTTTTATTATTTTAAGCAAATTATTAATTACCTGTTTCAAGTTTTCCATATCTATTATATGTGTGGTGGCATGGGAAATCCCTTCACATGGTCATTTTCTAGCAACTTGTTTTTTTTCTTTGGCAGAAAGCTTCATACTCTACTGAGTATAGGGCTGTTTAAATGTTTCAGAAATTCCATCTAGAACTACAGTTATAGTATTTTAAAGTCGGCAAGTTTAAACGCAACACTAACAACTGAAACTGACAATTCAAAGGTGTACACAAAATCTTTTAAATGCTCTAATAATAATAAAACTACATTATTATATCACACAGAATAGCTTGTCATATGAAAAGGACTTTTGATATGAACCTAGTTTTTTGCGATATTATTAACAATTGTGAGTTTTTCACTTTCAAAATCTTTACAATGCATTGTCGGAATTCACAAGTGGTTACCATGGTAACAATGTCATTTTACGTAAACATAGCATTTTACACATAAAATGTGATAAACAAGGTTCAGAAAAGTACTAAAATAAACTTAACATCTGGAATTTTGCATAAAAAACTCCTGGAGACTAAAGTTCAAGGTATAATCTCTATCTTGGGACCAAAGTTGGAAAATTGACTTGGAACTCATACGTTAGGAATATTTTGGTATGACCCAGATATCTCAATATTAACACTAGCGACTTCCGACGGGTTTTCCCATACCACCACACATATAGGGTAAAGTCGCTTATTTTCTGTCACTGTTCAAAATCATGTAATTGCATTGGTCGTCGCCATTTTAAAAGCAATACCGGGCATCAACTATGCGGAGGATTTTTTGTCGTCAGTTTATAACGACGAAGTCATTTTATTACACGATTTGGGCCAAGTGACCGAAAATAGGCGACTTTACCCTACACCTAGCACATAAAGTCCCTGACCAGGTGCTTTGAGGTTGGCTAATTTTAAAATAGATAATCAGTACCAAAAATCTTGAGCTATACATTAAATGGGAAATTTCTTCTCCGCAGTTTGATACATCATTCAACACAATCAAATGGATACTTTTAACGTTATGGCGATTTCAATGACCGCGCATAACAACAGCAAAGTTGCACTAGGTATAGGAAATCATTGATTTGTGTGTGATTACTGTCATAACTCTGTGCTATCTGAACGAGCCATCCTAGGTATCTGGATGAATGGGTCTGGAGTGATAACTGCAATTTGCGGGACAATGGGTGTGACTAGCTGTGAAGAATGAAAGTCTTTGCTATCTTTACACACACAATTTCAGTGCGTAATCACACAAATCAATTATTTCCTATACCTAGTGCAACGACAACCTCAAAGCACCTGGTCCGGGACTTTTGTTGCTAGGCAGGCCCGTAAGAAGGGGGGGCGATGGTGGCGATCGCCCCCCCCCCCCCCCCCATGAAAATCTTCCCCGGAAAATTTGTACACAGATGAAAAAATTTCGCACGCTACGCGCACATTTGTCTTCCCAAAATGCAATATTCTTTGCTACAAGCTTGTTTAGAGCCAAAATGTACCTCGATCGTGCAAAAAATAGGTGCAAATTTGACTCACATTTTTGTTGTTGAAACGCCCCCCCCCCCCTTTGAAAAAAGTGTCTTACGGCCCTGCTAGGTGTAGGTATGATTAATGGTACCAAGGTGTTACACATGCAAGCCTCCAAATAAGCGGGCACCCAGTGACCCAGGAGTTTTTCAAAGTTTACACAGTAAAGTATAGGACCTGGAACTATTTTTGTCGTAAAAGTTTAAAAAAATAGCTCCTGGTCCATGCACGCTTATTTTGAGGCTTGAAGCCTCCATTTTAAGCATGGGGTGGACCAGGAGCTACTAGGTAACTTTTGTGACAAAAGTACCTCCTGGTCCTCTACTTTACTGTGCAAAATTTTGAAAACACCAAGAGCTAAAGCTTGGCAACCAGGTGTAAACAGCTCCCGATTAATTTGAGGCCTGTTCACATGAACAGTGCTGTATCATCTGAAAATCTGTAACTATAGATTTCATCAGGCTTATGTCACAACAGCCATCTTTACGGCCTAAATAAACTCCATTCCAAATTTTCAGGACATGAAATTTCCATTCACCAGCATTCCTCCGATCGGTCCCATCAATTTGCTGGGGTCAAAATAACTTGGAAGGTGAATGCAGATTATTTTGGTTCTAACCATGTTACAAACACTTTTGTTATGAGTTGTGCATGAGAAAGCCTGGCGACCTCTAATTTGAAGGCATAATTATGCGATCTTTTCTAGGGGAAGCCCTCTATCCTTGATTTTATTTTCTTGCAGATTTACATTTCTGATCATAAATATATTCCGAGTTACAGGGTGATAAATTCCTAATTACTTAAAAATTATGGTTTTAGAGTGAATTTAGAATGAAAATAAACTGTCCTGCTAGCAGGTAAGTTTATTTTCAAAATAAACTGTCCTGCTAGCAGGTAAGTTTATTTTCACTCTCTAAACCATGATTTTGGAAGTAATTAGGAATCGTAACTCTGAATATATTTATGATTTATTCCAAAAAAATCAAGGATAGAGGCGTACCGTGGAAAAAAAAATCGCATAATATGCCTTTAACCATATAATTTAACCATAGTAAGACATTTATGCAACAGAGAGAGTATGAAAACCATGGGTTAGGGTGGCTTGCTCGAGATGGTCGTGGATAGCACTGTATTAAACTCGCATCCCTTAGACATTTGAAATTTAGGACATGATAGGCTATTATAGCAACCCCCTCTTGTTCTTTAATCGCCTACAAATTCAGCTTTGTTGAGTGGTGGCGTAATTCATGCATGGCATATCTCCGCCCGGCCACAGGCCCATGTCATGTTGATTTTTTTTAATTGTAATTAATTTACTTCAGAATTCAAGATGAACATTAAAAATTGACATTATTGTTGTTACTACTAAAAAAACAAACCAGCAAAACCTGATAAAAACAAAGTTTTAAATATGTTGTAAAATGCTGGTTGCGGCTCTACCAGCATTTTTGAATCGACGTTTTGTTGTACAAAGAGGGCTGATTTTTCTTAATCCTTATACTATAATAGTAGGTGTAAGTTTATACATTGTAAAAATATACAAATCCCAGTTTTTGTAATTGAGGGCGCTGCCTCCACCGCATCTCTTAATGCCCCTTTAATCCCACTATGGCCTCTCGCACATTAAAGACATAGCGCGATTGTTGCCTCGTGTCCGCCCGCGTCCTTCAGACTCAGTATTCATTCAGTGCTAGTGTAAGGAGGCTTCGGCAATTTGGAAACTGATCAAACTTTAATCCGGGGGGGGGGGGGGGGTCGGTGAACATACGAAGCGGGTACGCATCCGCGTCCAAAAAAAACGTCGAAAAGGGTCCAGATTTCACCACACGACGTCATCAGTGGCGTATCCAGGGGGTGGCCCAGCAGGCCATGGCCCCCCTATTGAAAAAAGAGTCAAAAAAATAAGGAAGAGGAGAAGGAGGAAGAGGATAAGAAGGAGAAAGAGAAGGAGGTAGGGGAGGAGGAAGGGTAGACTAGACCTTTTTAATGTTAAAATGCCAATTTTTGCGCGTTTTGCACATATTAGTTTCAATGTTTCAATATTCAAGCTTAAAAAGAGGGCTTCAGGATCGTTTTTTCTGGACCATTTTAGTTCAAAAACTGGGTTTTTTCGATTCGCGCTCACTTATTCAACAGGTTTCAACATTATAATGGGTCTCAAAACACACTAAATATTCTAAACATTTTGTTTGGACATTAGTTTGAATGTTTCATTATTCAAGCTTAACAAGATGGCATTGCAGGACAGTTTCCCATGACCATTTCAGTTCAAAAACTGAAAGATTTTGCGCGCTCCGCGCGCATATTTTCTACAGATTTTAACATTATAATAGTCCTCAAACCATGCCAAATATTCTAAAATATTATGTGGGAACGTTAAAAACGTCATACTGGACCAATTTAAGTGTTAGAAATGTCAATTTTTACGTACTTCGCGCATTAGTTTCAATGTTTCATTACACAAGCTTGACAAGATGGCTTCAGGACAGTTTTCCATGACCATTTTAGTTCAAAAAGTCAAAAAATGTGCGCGCTTCGCGCGAATATTTTATGCAGGTTTAAACATTATATTACCCCTCAGACCAACCAAATATTCTAAATATGTAGGGGACGTTAAAAACATCATACTGGACCAACGTTTTAATGCAAAAAAACTACATCAAAAATGCTAAATATTATGTGGGGAACGTTTTTATCATTATGAACCATCAGTGTTAGAATGCAATTTTTTTCCCGCGCTTCGCCTGCGTATTACTTTTAATATTTCATTATTTAAGCTTAACAAAGTGGCTTCAGAACAGTTTTCCATGACCATTTTTCTAGTTATAACTCAAGAATTTTGCGCGCTCCGCGCGCATATTTTCTACACGTTTGAACATTATAATGGCCCTCAAACCATACCAAATATTCTAAATATTATGTGGGGGACGTTAAAAACATCATACTGGACCATTTAAGTGTTAGAAATGCCAATTTGTGCGCGTATTAATTTCAATATTTTATTATTTAAGCTTAACAAGGTGGCTTCAAGACAGTTTTCCATGAACAATTTTAGTTCACTTGAAAAACTCAAAAAAATTTGCACTCCGCGCGAATACAGGTTTTAACATTATTATGACCCTCAAACAACACCAAAAAGTCTAAATATTATGTGGGGAAGTTATACTGGACCATTAGTGTTAGAAATGCAATTTTTTGCGCGCTTCGCGCACGTATTGGTTTCAATATTTCATTATTTATGTAGGGGACGTTAAAAAAAGTCTTACTGTACCTTTTTCGTGTTAAAATCACAATTTTTGCGCGCTTCTCGCGTATAAGGTTCAACTTTTAAATATTTAAGATCAACAAGATGGCTTCAGGTTTTTTTGGCCCACCATCAAAACAGTCCTGGATACGCCATTGGACGTCATCGACGTCTTTCTGAAAAAGGGGTACTTTTTAGGGGCATCGCACTTTAGGGTATCCATTACAGCATCGAGGTATCGCCGTTTAGGGTTACTAATTGCCAGGCTCATTGTTGTATGTGTGATTTTTCAATAAACATGCAAAAAGTTGAAAAAAGCTTCAATATTTCCCTACTTTTTGCATGCATTATGTCACATGCAGTGTTGTAGGAGTCCGACTCGAGTCCTTTTTTTCAAAGACTCGGACTCGGTCCCAGTACTCAAAGACAAGGACTCGAGGACTCGGCTTCGAGTCCTCATCGAGTCCGGCAAAATTGGGTTTTTTCAGGTGTTTTATTTTCATTAATTTATCTGAATTTTGTTTTGCTGAGGGACTAAATTTTGCAGTCCGCCGCTAGCAAAACAATAACTTTCATAAGTAACACAGAGGGTGCTGTTGTACCAGACCAGCAAGTAGCGCTACCATGGAACGACGCATATTCAGAAGAGGGGGTGGGGTTGATCATGCGGCCACATCGCGCTAGATTCAGTGGCGTGCGCAGGATATTGTGACTGGGGGGGCCCACTTTAATAGGCCTATTGGACAATTATGAGCGTTTTCATCATTTTTTTCCATAACATTTCCTTTTTATACCAACCTGGTGCATAAATTTGTCGCCTACATGTACAATTTTGCCAACTATTTGTCTATTTGGATTACACCCCCTCCACACACACAAAAAAATCTAGCGACAGTCCATCCCCCCAACTTGGAAGTAGTTTCCCCCGACTGGCAGTAGGTTCCCCCGACTGCAGACCAAACTGGGGTGGGGGGGGGGGGGGGGGGGGCCTAGGCCCCCCATCCCCCCTTTGCGCACGCCACTGGCTAGATTACCCCCCCCCCCCCAAATGGTGCAGATGCTGATGTTCCTGAAGTGCAATGAGCATCTTCTTTAAATTCAACATATAACATTAGGCCAACTCAAAACTGATTTTGATGATTGATGAGGCAAACTCAGGTGTTGTCAAGGTGTTGTTCATTTTCATAGCCTTATTTTACTGACATCTTCTTTCAATGTCAGTACTCCCAGTTCCAAAGATATCGTCGATTTAGTATTGCTTTAAAAACAATGAAATACAAAGAACATTAAATTATATCCTGGCTTTTATCAGAATTATTAGCCTTATATTAGCAATAGCAATAATTTACTTCTTTAATTCGATCTGTTGTTGTTCGTCCATCGCAAAGCAAAGACGACAAATGACAACAAAGACCAGTTACATAGTTGAATTTGACCTATGTGTCAGAGGATGACTAACAAGACCAATACGGGCAAGGAAGCAACTCCAACATGTGTGGCCCTTGTGATTCAGTATCTGGCGTTGCTGCTCTCGTCTTGCGGATCTTTTCCTCTATACACTCTTTCTAATTTAAGTAATTTTGCATGCAAATAATTGCAAATAAGCAGTAATTAAAAGAACAACCACAACAGGGCCGTCAGAAGGGGGGGTGCGTTGGGTGCGGACGCACCCCCCTTGAAAATCTTTTTTTTTTTTTTTTTTTTAGGGTAAAAATCTAGGAAAAAATCCCCGGGGAAATGATGTCAATGACATTATTTCCCCGAGGATTTTTTCCGAGATTTTTACCCCCAAAAAACCTCATATTCCAGTATATAATTCAGTTTTTTATAATATGCTGGTTCCCTGTAAATATTATAGGCTACTCGCGATCGTATAAGGTCATGTTTTTTATACTGGGTACAATTTGTGTTACATGTCCCTTTTTCCATAAATTAGGTTCCTTTTTCAGTTAATGCATTATATCTGAAAAAGTTTACATTTTAAGTTGGTAAAAGTATACATATTCTGAAAGCATATACTGTAACGGATGCAAATAGCATACAACCAAGTTGATTATACAGGGTGGCCCGAAATTGTACAGGGTGTAACAAGCAAAATCTTTTAAAAAAGAAGGGTTTCAATAATTACTTCCACTATGCATATGAAGTGATGAGAGAAAAGTTCAGTACAGATTTAAAGTAGTTTAATAAAATACCCATCCAGACATATGCAAATTAAATTTCATTATGAATCTGAAATTCTACATACAGGGTGTCTAAAAATGTGTTTATTTAGTTCTGGAAAAATGCTTCTATTACTACATACATACAAAGACTAGTATTTTAACCAAATTCAAGTAGATTTCAAATACAAATGCATCAATTACATGTACACAAAGATTGATTGATTTTAATTTTAAACATATAGGGTGTTTAAAACATTAATTTAGGTATACGTGATTATCCACAAATCATTAAATTGAATGAATTTAAATTTGCATCAGAAACATGATTTTACATTCCAATTTGAAGTGGCAAATGCTTAAAGTGGTATGATTTTCAAATAATGTTCAATAAAAAGGGGCCCTTTAACTACAGGGTGACTCAAATTTTCCCAATGGCACATGTTTAGTGGCATACAATCAATTGCATTCATCCTTCTTGCACCTTCATGATGTGCAAAGCACATTCAAATGAACAAATTAGGTTAGTTTCCATAATGTTTGAACCCAGTATTCAAATTTCAAGAGTCTGATTTAAGATTGAATTATAAAATGTTATCGTTTTAAGTTGTATTCAACATATAGGGTGATCCAATGTTAATTGGCAAACTAGTAGTCACTAGTATCGTATCAACTTACTTTTCAGTTGCATTCCTAAGAATTTAATAATTCTCCTGAGTTTACAAGCTTGATGAAAACCAGCAGTTTTTTACTTATTTGGTAACACAGTTAAAAACAAGTAATAACACCACACAAACGCATTTAACAAAATGTGCTAATTAACATCCAGACAATACAGAATACATAAGGTTAATTACATATCTTCTTTTAATTTTTAATTCAATAGTTAAATTTATTTATTCAAAAGGGTACCTCAACCTTTCTATACTTTTAAAATGGACAGTTTGGTGCAGGCAAATGTTTGCATACATTTGCAGACTGCGACCAACTTACGTTTCTTAACAATTTTTTGAGCTTCTTAATGCTAATTAATGATTCCTTAAGAGAGCACCACACCAAATCAATGCGCAATTCGTGTAATCCTGCAGTAGTTCCGGAAAAGCACGAAGACTAGATTTGTTAATGTGTGGTTTTCGGGCAATTTGTTTCTCCGGGGATGGTATGTTTGTATTTAAATGAACAAGTGGGACCTATCCGTTGGACCTACAATGATAAAATACGATATTTTTTAATTTATCGACCTAAATAGTGCCCAGGGCGTAAGCACCTGCCTAAATAGTGAACAGGCATGCCAGAAAACGTGAAAAAGTGAGGGCGCTGTGTGCAGGTCCGTATCGGAAAATTTAGCTTAATAACCGCTCATGAAACAAGGCTTAAATTAAAGTTGAGATGTTACTGAAAATGGTCATAGGTGACAAGTATGCAATAAATGTAACCGGAGGGTAGAAAATGTGTCTTGAAATATGGCACTTTTACACGTATTTCAATGAGAAAGATATTTGGTGTGGTGCGCCCTTAATTAACTAATTATATTTTTAATTCAAATATGCTTCAATAATGTTATGTTTTCAATATAGAATTGTACCAAGAGTGAAACAAGTGCATTTTATGTTTGCCCAATGTATATTGCACCATACTTGTTCAACTATGCACTCCTCCTCCTCCGCATACTCCTCCTCCACATACTCTTCCACCCCTGACTAATGAGGTTTAACGAACTATTGTAATTAACAGAACCATGGTAGTTTATATTTTTCTTTTTAAAATAAAGGCCAAATACTTTCTCATCAAAATAAGACCAAATTTGAGTATGTGTGATAAAGAATAGCCAAGATATATGCATGCAAAGTAATAATATGTAGTGCAAATGTAACAGATCCACCTTTTTTGGGTACCTAGTATAAAAAACATGACCATAAACTAGATCTTTCGTACCTAATAGTAATAATAAATCTCTCAGCTTTCTAAGACTATCGCATTTTATGTTGAACCTTCCGCTAATCCAGTTACAGACACAAATAAAGACACGGCCGCTGAGGGCATAAATGTTTTGACCTATCTGGCCAGACGACGATGGACATGCGGAAACCTAAATTTTGAATCGTGGCCAGCGTCGTCTGTATCTGGCGATAACTACTAGTTCAATAGTGCGGGGCGAAACGATAAAATAAATGTCTAAGCAACCAGCAACACGCTAAACCTTTCATAATAATACATGCTGTAATTTTAAAGTTATGGTTGTTGACCCGAGTCAAGAATTTACATTGAAGTATATGGGAAATTGCACTGTTAAAGTTCACTACTTATGGGACACAGGTAGTGTATATATAGCAACCAGTGATCGAGGGAGCACAGCACAAAGACGCTCTCCATAGACTCTACTGTTAGGAAAGGCTTTCTTAAATGGCTCTAGTTTCTATATTAGTGCGTTTGGTTCAATGAAATTTTGATATGTTTTACTCACAAGGGTATTCTACAACATATCTGAATATGAAGTAGAGATCACCGTGCACTTTTTTTGATATAAGCCGCCGCATAACAACGTAGTGATATGCCTACCTAAATTCGGTCTCCGGTCTGGATATTACCGCATGTGTAAATCGGTCCGTGAAATTAAAATTGACCTCAAATCACCTAGTTGAAATGTCAGAACATCAACTACACATTTCAAACACAACATATTAGTGAACAATTATATCATAAACCGTCAAAAAATAACTCTCTTTCCCGCCAAATAGGAACTATTGTCGTACTCAACTTTGATTGATCGCGACGATAGCGTGTCGCGATACCTATTTAGGTATGTGCTCCCTCGAGTCATATATGTTTGCAACATAGGTCAGGAAAGGTAATTATCTTTTAATAAACTTAAGTAACCCGTCGTATTGAGTGACGGGCAGTTTTGGACCAACAAAAAAAAAAAAGTTTACAGAAGTGCGTTTTATTATGCCCAAAACTAAATATCGAACGTAAACTTACAGTAAATTGGATTAATAGTCTAGGCTCTGCCCTAGAGACCTGTATACACTTGCTGAAGAAGAGAATTTGAATGTTGATTTAGGTAAAGGATACATATAGCTTCAAAACGGCATAAGGTGTTTAATTCTAAACCCGGGCAAACTCTGGTTATGGTCAAATATTCAAAATGGCCGCCGGCGGCCATTTTGAAAAACATAAAATGTTCTATTTCTGGTACTAGATGAGCTAGAATGATGAATGAGGTGTCATTTTCTACTAATCTTGGCATTATAAATCCAATGGAATGGTTATTGAAGAGTTTTAGGGGTCAGATGACCCCTAAATCCAAGATGGCTGCTGTCCGCCATCTTGAAAAACCGTCAAATGATATATCTCAGGCACCAGATTAGCTGGGAAGATGAATGATATGTCATTTTCCACTTATTTTGATATCACAAATCAAATGGGGTAGTTGATGTGATGCTAGGGGTTATTCTGACCTCTAAATGTAATATTACTGCTGTCAACCATCTTGAATAAATAAAGGACACATTAAAATGATTATATATTCTGCTTAATTTTATTTTCATAAACTTATTATGAATTAAATACCAAAATGTCAAGTTGTACTTTCACTTTCATTGTGTTTCCTCTTTTAATTTTTAAAGATTTGTATTGTCAAGTAAGATGAGAGACATGAATGTTGTTCAATATGAAGTAAACTCTATTTATTTTGGCAGACAGATTCTGTTGACTTGTGACAGAATGCTACACAGACCAGCTGTGCTTTGGTACATAGGCACCGTTTGGTGTTGCATTTGCCAGTACAGTTGCACACTGTAAGCTTTCCTGTTGGAAGAGGCTTTAGGCCTTTCACTGGCAACATGATGCCATTATTACTAGACCAGCCATAATTAGTTGGATCTAGTATGGGACTGAAATCATTTAATAAACTCAAGACTTTGTGTATAATGAAAAATGATCGCTTAATATGATCTTGAATGACGCTTGATGTAGGAGGCAGCTGTGCCAATGGCTTTGGACTTGTGATGTGATTTTGAAGTCTAAGCTGGTCAAATGTTTGAGAAGATGTCTTGCATCTGGCACCATTCCGCACACGAACTAGATACTCCTCAACCTTCTGCATGGACTCTTGACTCAAATCCTGGGACTCTGCAAAGGTTTCTAAATATTTCTCAGGCTCGCATGTGATCGCGGCATGTTTTGTGCCGATTTTGCTTAGAGCATCATCCCCAGTGAGAACATGTACCTTTACCAAAACTTGGACCCCAGCCTCAAAGCAAGTATGTGCAGTGGTAAATATCGCCTACGCTCACCAGAGCCAAACTGCACCCAAAGCTCATGCAGACCTTGTTCTTGCCAGTCTGTGATGAAACGAAGTAGCCCTACAATTGTATCTGTGTCATTTGAAATCACCAGAAGTCGCTTGCAACCACGAGATACCTCCCATGCACAATGAAGTACAAGTCTATCATCAGCTTCTTCTACACTCCCCGTCAACGTATCAATGCTAGGAAGCGAAGCATCTTCTGTTGAGTGAACTAACTGAGCAGGAACCACTTCCCCATCAGCTATAAAGCCGCTGAGAATGGTGAGAAGATCAGACTGCTGTTCAGTGGCGAGCAAACATGTAAGGCGTTGCAAGTTGTTCTTGTTGATCGCCGATGGCCAAAATGTCTCCATTTGTTTAGGTATTGGGTCATCTGGACCTATAACAGCCATGTCAATAGCTCCAATACCAGCAGCACGCCGAGCTCTCTCTCCCCCTTTGACAGAGCATTCCAAATAGCTGTCAAAGACAACATGGAAGCTAGTCCTGGTACATAGAGGTTGACCTGCAGACAGCACACATTTTATAGCCTTTGCAAATGTCCCAAAAGAAGAAAGGTTAGGAAAAGAGCGGATTTTAGACATAAAGTCAACTATGACAGCTGCATCCCCGTTTGGGAAGACCTTTTCTTCATGCACTAGATGTTTTTCAATCTCAGCTATCAGCTTGCTTTTGTCTGGCTTTGATGCCAAGTCACCTTCAAAGATGATCGAAGTCGGCAGGATATCATGACAGAAGATAGATTCCAACGACATCCCGCGTTCTCTCAAAATATCAATGTCACGCTGAGCAGAAGCTAGTATCTTCTCTGAAACAATAACAGTAGAAGCTTTGATATCGCAGGGTGATTCATGATCTAGTCTAGGCAGGTTTCTTTTTGAGATGGTGACGGAGAGTTTGTGTTTCTTGTCAAGAAATCGCTCCTTGTGAAACTCCTTATACCATCGGTTACCATTCACGAGCGCCTGGAGTAGACGCGCTGTAACATCATCATCTGCTAGCTGCTTGGTGACCAAATTATGGAGCTTGATTCCAGGCGCTTGGATGATAAAGGGATTGCCTTTGCCACACACAAAGTCTAGAAAGATGAGCTGCCATTCAACCACAACAGCTGAGTTTCTTGTCTGACCTACAATTCCGCCTTTGCTCTTTGACGCCCTCTGGACAGACTGCTCAAGCTTCATATCCGGTGCCACAGCGTTAAAGGAGCCAGCGTGGTCTTTCACAACAAACTGGCTACACATGAAACGCCGGAAGATCTCTGGGTGAGTATTCTGTACGAGCTTGGTTGTTTCAAGGTAAAATGAACCATATCGAAGGTAGTTCAGGCAATCGCCTTCTCGGAAGATGGATAGAGATTTCTCTACACATGCAATATGCAGTGCAAAGTTACCTTCACGATCAGAAGATATGAGATGTTTGATATTAAGAGCCATCTGCTGGAAGACCTGCCAGTATTGGCATACCTCAGACTTGGACTCACACTCCTTCAGGAATGACTGAAACATATCTTGAATAGGATCCGAAAATGCAAGCAGCTCAGAAAACTTCGCAGTTGACTTGCTCTTGCTCTTCTCGCACAGAGAAGCCCTTAGTTCAACTGCACAGGCCATTGCATCACTGTCAACCTCAAGTCTTTGCTGAGCCAACCACAACCAGAAGCCCTCCCACATTAATGAAGTAATGACATCTGAGACAATTGATATACCGTGGAATGATCTGACATAATGAGTTCCTTCCAACACAGAATTTAGAGTCAACTTGCCAAAGACACCTTTTTCAATGAGGCCATCTTCAATACCCGATCCTTTCAAATAACGTCCAGCACACTTCAGAAGTACTTTCACCCAATGAAACATTCCCATCATACCATGAATATCTGAAAATGTATGGCTCGGCCATCAAGATATCAGCGAGTGTGTGGTAGACACCTTCATCACAATATACTGGGATCACAGACTGGGATTGGTTAAGTTGACGGCGAACACTCTGGAAATTTTGAAGAGACTTACGGACAGTTGCGTAGTCAGTAACAGGATAGGGGATCATCGGCAGAAATCCGACACGCATTAAGGGCACCGTAGCAGTGGATATCAGAGCGTGAAAGCCGCTCCAGGTAGGCAATACACCAACATCAGTGTCATCTTTTTGGAGACCGCATCTGATGGAAGAGATGAGAAACTCTCGTTTGGTAGCTAAGGTGACGGCAAATACAGGGTCAATAACATCAAGGTCTAGGTCTTCTACAACTCTGAAATTCGGTGGAAGAATAGGTCTAATTGTTTATGTTAATAAATCATTACCTGATTTATACATCTTTTTGCCATCATTTTATTTGCATTTTGAGGCGTCAGGTGGAGCCTGTAATTGTTCTACTGGGTTGATTATGTTGACATTAATAGAAAATAACTCATAGTGGCAAAGATACAACCCATTCCAATTTTCTCCTTGATGGTGGGCAATGCTGCCTTCTTTGAGTTTCAATCTATGTAACTATTCCAGTGTTATTTAATACACCAGAATCAATAAAAAATTAAACGTCATCCATCCTCATACATAAAACCATTGCCACAATATTAAAGTTGTGTTTTCAACGATGGTCGAAAGCAGCCATCTTAGATTTAAGGGACTTTTGACCCATTAAACTCTTAAAGAACTGTTGCACGGGATTTAGGATGCCAAAGCAAGTGGAAAATGACACCTTGCTCATCATTTTAGCTCACATTGTGCCAGAGATATATCATTTTACGGGTTTTCAAGATGGCGGACAGCAGCCATCTTGGATTTAGGGGTCATCTGACCCCTTAAACTCTACAATAACCATTCCATTAGATTTATAATGCCAAGATTAGTAGAAAATGACACCTCATTCATCATTCTAGCTCATCTAGTGCCAGAGATAGAACATTTTATGTTTTTCAAAATGGCCGCCGGCGGCCATTTGAATATTTGACCATAACCAGAGTTTGCCCGGGTTTAGAATTAAACACCTTATGCCGTTTTGAAGCTATATTTATCCTTTACTCAAATCAACATTCAAATTCTCTTCTTCAGCAAGTGTATACAGGTCTCTATGGCAGATCCAGGACTATAAATGTTAAGTAAAATTCCTTGATTTTGCAATCGGACCGCCGCGTCGAAACGCACCATAACAAAATGAATTCAGCGGAGAAAATGTTTGTGGATCGTACAGATCTATATGATCTATCGGAATTGGAGAAAAATAAGTGGCAGTGGTGGTGGTATGGTTAGAACAGAAAGACTTTCATGGTGATTATTTCTCGACTTAGTTTATGAAACAATTGTGACAAATTTGTTAAAATTATCGGTTTATGTACACAAAACATAGAGCAAAAAAAATTACATTTTGTGCTAAAATTAGGTGTAAAATTCACCATTCAAACATCTAAAATGTCAAATTTTTCTTCAAGGGGGCTCTGCCCCCTTTGAACCCCCGCCAGGGGCTCTGCCCATGGACCCCCGCCTGGGACACAAATGACCTATAACCACGCCGTCGGCGTGGGACGCTGCCTGCGGCAACGTTTAGTACATTTTGCAATATCGGAAATATTTCTTTTCTTTCAGTATTTTAGTGAAAACGCACCCCCCTTGGGCAAAAGCTGGTGACGGGCCTGCACAAAGACAACACAAGCCTAATAAAGTAAGTTACTGAACTGACTGTGATTATACTTTGATAAGTAATTATTATATAACGCATGGAAATATTCTAGCCATCTGATTGGTGGATACTACATCATAATAACACAAAATAGTTTGGTCCATTTCATGCTTGACGTAACTTTCCGGTCTTGTTTTGTCTTTCAAAAAGTACTATTGACCGCGTACTATTGACCGGGCAAAAAATGCCATGCCTCGTACGATTTTGCCATAATGGCATGGAGGATCGACTCGCCTGTAAGATCTTTTTCATTTTTTCATGTTTTGATCAAAATCCCACACAAAAATATTTTCATGCGTTATATAAATCAAAATGGACTGCTCTTTATTCGTGAAATGGG
>CM069456.1:44016856-44023323 GCA_035610835.1 Ophiura sarsii | reverse complement strand
TATTTTTGTAATAAAGTGATTACTGTATATAGATTTAAAATAACAGAAAACTAGCTTGTCTTGTCTTTATTATTTTCAGCAAATGATTAATTACCTGTTTCAAGTTTTATTATATACACCTAGCAACAAAAGTCTCGGACCAGGTGCTTTGAGGTTGGCTATTCAAAAAAGATAATCTGTACCAAAAAGCTGAGATGTACATTAAATGGGGAAATTTCTTCTCCGCAGTTTGATACATCATTCAACACAATCGAATGGATACTTTTAAAGTTATGGTGATTTCAATGACCGCCCATAACAACAGCAAAGTTGCACTAGGTATAGGAAATAATTGATTTGTGTGTGATTACTGTCATAACTCTGTGCTATCTGAACGAGCCATCCTAGGTATCTGGATGAATGGGTCTGGAGTGATAACTGCAATTTGCGGACAATGGGTGTGACTAGCTGTGAAGAATGAAAGTCTTTGCTATCTTTACACACACAATTTCAGTGCGTAATCACACACAATTCAATTCTTTCCTATACCTAGTGCAACGACAACCTCAAAGCACCTGGTCCGGGACTTTTGTTGCTAGGTGGGTATGATAATGGTACCAAGGTGTACACATGCAAGCTCCAAATAAGCGGGCACCCAGTGACCCAGGAGTTTTTCAAAGTTTACACAGTAAAGTATAGGACCTGGAACTATTTTTGTCGTTAAAGTTAAAAATAGCTCCTGGTCCATGCACGCTTATTTTGAGGCTTGAAGCCTCCATTTTAAGGGAAGTGTCAACCCTAAATATATGAAATTTATCAAGCACTGTAACTTTTAAACTAATAATGTAATGTACATAAAAGTATACAATTTTTCAAATGAAATGAGTCGGAGAATCCATTTTTGGTATTAAATTTCGCCAAAAATAGTGATTTCTACATTTTGCCCAAAAATCACTTTTTGGCGCCAAAAATTTACGGACAACCTAACAAAACCAGTTTTTTTATTAAAAATTTCAAAATTTCACCAAAATCATCTAAAGTCAATTATCTAGGAAGCACTTTTTTTTTTTGGCTTAAAATTTTTAGTTTTGAAAATATTGACCAAAAATGTGATTTTTGAGATAAAAAACATTTTTTTGGCACTTTTTGGTCAATATTTTCAAAACTAAAAAAATTAAGCCAAAAAAAAAAAGTGCCTCCTAGATATTGACTAAAGTTGATTTTTGTGAAATTTTGAAATTTTTAATAAAAAACTGATTTTGTTAGGTTGTCCGTAAATTTTTGGCGCCAAAAAGTGATTTTTGGGCAAAAATGTAGAAATCACTCTTTTGGCGAAATTTAATACCAAAAATGGATTCTCCGACTCATTTCATTTGAAAAATTGTATACTTTTATGTACATTACATTATTAGTTTAAAAGTTACAGTGCTTGATAAATTTCATATATTTAGGGTTGACACTTCCCTTAAGCATGGGGTGGACCAGGAGCTACTAGGTAACTTTTGTGACAAAAGTACCTCCTGGTCCTCTACTTTACTGTGCAAAATTTGAAACACCGAGAGCTAAAGCTTGGAAACCAAGTGTAAACAGCTCCCGATTAATTTGAGGCCTGTTCACATGAACAGTGCTGTATCATCTGAAAATCTGTAACTATAGATTTCATCAGGCTTATGTCACAATAGCCATCTTTACGGCTAAATAAACTCCATTCCAAATTTTCAGGACATGAAATTTCCATTCACCAGCATTCCTCAGATCGGTCCCATCAATTTGCTGGGGTCAAAATAACTTGGAAGGTGAATGCAGATTATTTCGGCTCTAACCATGTTACAAACACTTTTGTTATGAGTTATGCATGAGAAAGCCTGGCGACCTCTATAACTTGAAGGCATAATTATGCGATCTTTTCCATGGTACGCCCTCTATCGCATAATATGCCTTATAACCATTATAATTTAACCATAGTAAGAAATTTATGCAAGAGAGAGGGTATGAAAACCATGGTTTAGGGTGGCTTGCTCGAGATGGTCGTGGATAGCGTTGTATTAAACTCGCATCCTTAGACATTTGAAATTTAGGACATGATAGGCTATACAGGGTGAGTCAAAATAGTCCGGTCCCGATTTCACCGATTTTTTTAAACCAGTTAAAATTTTAAAATGAATATATTTAATGACTTGCCTAGCAAGGTGGCATTACTACTAGCTATAACCTAAATTTTATTTCATTAACATTTGTTATTCGAAACGGGAGATATGATAATTTTTCTAAATTCTGTGAAATAAAATCTGTTCCAACTTATCTAAGGGATCCCTATGGATGTTAACGTTTAACGCGCGCCTTTTGAATAAGTCAATCGAAGGCGTGTTGGTATTCACAGCAATTACAATAGGAAAAGAGATTCTATTGTCTTTGCGTTATGTTTTCAATAGTTTTCGTGCGATCAGAGATAGCCTATAACAAACATTATTGAGTTTTAACAAAATGTTGACCAAAATATGTTGAAACTTGTTATTTTAATCGAACTGATATGAGAGAAGTCTGAGAGAAAACAGATCTTATATCTTTAAACAGTTTGTAATTTGGCAACTTACCAGGCAAAGTGCATAGTCCATTTTTATGAACATATTTGTGCACTACTGAGTTATATTATAATAAACACTTCAAAAGAAGTAAGTTCCCCTAATAGGGTTTCCCTTATATTTTCAAAAATATACATTGGGTTGAAATGGGTTTTCTGTCAAATTGTTATGAGGTTCATACCAATATTTGACCAACATTTCAAATCAACAGGTTCTGTCATGCTTGAGTGAGCTTGTATTGAATGACAGAATGTCCCATTTCAAAAGTTGTTAAAATAATGTTTAGTAGTGTGGGATCCACCACGTTGGTGTATCAATTGACGACATCGATTTCTCATAGTGTTGATATAGAAGTCCAACTCTTGTTGCTAATCAGTTCTTGAAGGATTAAGGTAGAGAGCGTTTGGTTTGGCTCGCGAACTCCCAGACTCAACCCAATCGAGCATCTGTGGATCAGTTAAAGCGGGCCGTGGATCGTAGAGTGATGATCACACTAATCTTGCTAATTTACGTCTTCTGTACAACAGAGTGGGGTGCCATCCCACAGCATCGAGTGGCGCGCCTCATCAACACTATGAGACGTCGATGTCGGCAAAAGCGCAAGTCATACAACAACGTGGTGGTGCACCCGCTACTAAACATTATTTTAGGAACTTTTGAAATTAAACGTTATTTTAGCAACTTTGAAATGGACATTCTGTCATTCAATACGTGCTCACTCGAGCATGACAGAACCTGTTGATTTGAAATGTTGGTCAAGTATTGGTATGAAGCCCATAATCATTTGACTAAAAACCCATTTCATTCCAATGTATTGTTTTGGAAATATAAGGGAACCCCTAAAGGGGAACTTACTTCTTTTGAAGTGTTTATATTTAAATACTTTGCATGCAATCGTTCAATTTATCAGAGATTCAACAAAAAACATGATATTTTGGTATAAATTGCAACAGTTACACAGTGTGTTGTGTTGTATGAATAACTAATATTACAGTAGAATTAACATCCACCACCAAACTTGGAACACTTTGGATTACGCGTCTTTTTGTAAAAATGTTGTAAATCTGGCGTGGAATATGATATTGTCTTGAAAACATCACCAGGTATGAAGAAGTATGTCTACTCTCATAAACAATGAAAACAATTACCAATTTTGTACAAGAAGTATTTTCTTTGATTTTTAAACCATTTGGTGTGTATCTCGTTTAAATTGGCCCACTAAAAACGTCTATTACAGTGACAAGTAATAGTATTTAATCGATTTTTGAGAATGTAATATCTATAGAGTATAATATTGCGCGCTTTAGGCAGTTGCCTCCTTAGCAATCAAGTAGAGCACTGTCTATGAATGCAAAGGTTGCACGTTCGAATCCGCTTAAAATCACCTTTATTTTAAATAATTAATTTAGCATTTAGATGAGCTAACCAACACAAGTCACCGACGAAAGGCATGATGTACCGACAATACTTTTTACAGACTCCAAAAAATAAATCGTAAAACGTGCACAATTTTCCCCGTCAGCAGCTGAAATCTAGATAAGTGGGGCACTGGACCCCCCCCCCCCCTGGGTACGCCACTGATTCAGCCGTATTGAGACTCCAACTAAATTTGTTTACAACCATTTATTTTAATAACAGCGAGGCAGCAGAACTACTGCTCAACCCAAACAAACATAGCAAGCCTCGACCCACTGTGCATTGGATTCTAAAGCTTATACCCGATCTCCTTGCCTAAAAGTAATCCAGAGTATGTGTGCCAGTGCCAGTACCAAGTCAGTCCTACTCCACTAGTTAAAGGGACACAATGTCATGTTGAATCTTTTTTATTTTAATTAATTTACTTCAGAATTCAAGATGAACATTAAAAATTGACATTATTGTTAAATTGTTTCTACTAAAAAAAACCCAGCAAAACTTGATAAAAATTAAAAACAAACAATGTTTTAAATATGTTGGAATACCCCTTAACCATGTAAAATGCTGGTTGCGGCTCTACCAGCATTTTTGAATCAACGTTTTGTTGTACAAAGAGGGCTGATTTTTCTTAATCCTTATACTATAGTAGGTGTAAGTCCATTATACATGTAATACAATTGTAAAAATATACAAATCCCAGTTGTTATCACATATTTTTGTAATTGAGGGCGCTGCCTCCACCACATCGCTTAAGAGCACACACTTTGCCTACTTTGCCCCCCCCCCCCCCCCCCCCCCCACTTACGTGAAATTCACGAGGTAAGTGACTAGAATTTTTTGGGGGCAACCTTTTACGAAAATTTTAGAAATCTTGCCCCCCCCCCCCCCCCCCCCCCCCCCCTGAAAACATCCTAGCTACGCCACTGGGCCTAACACCTTGAAAATACAGACTTCTTAAGGGTCGAAAGAAATTTCGTTTCGTTCTGTCATATCAACTCTAAGGTGTCAAGTTAAGCGTAAACAACCAACACAACCATCAAAGGTCAAGCCCATATTTTGAACTAAAAAATGCTGATACACTCTTAGAAAAAATGGTTCGTTTAAGAACCCTTTTTTGTCCCGCGGGGAGCACCTTTTGGCCTAAAAGGTTCTAAAAAGAACCTTAGAATGGTTCTTTGAAGAACTTTCCATTTTAAATAAGACATAAAGGTATATTTACTTTTTGTTTTTATGTAATATGCAAATTCAGAGAAATGTAAACAAATTTAATCCTTTTCAACTGTTAAAAATCATTTCTTCTTGGCTAAAAACATTTTTTACCGTTTTACCAAGAACCATTGAGGGTTCTCCATAATTGCTAAATAGAATGCTTAGTCTGGCGTCGTTCACTCTATATAGATCCAGACATATCAAGATCACTGATAATAAAAACGTTGATGCATTTAAATGGTTTCTGTACGAATTAAGATGGAGAATTAGTATATTGAGACATAGTGAAAATATGTGGCATAAGATTGGCAAAAGCCTACATAGCACAGAGTAAATAGTAGGTTCTGATATTCTTAAAACACATGTACATATTCGTAAAACACATGTATATGACAGCCCATATTATATATTACTTTGCTTGTCAACTCACCTGCGAAAATCATGTGCGTTGATGATCATTAGCCATCTATCTTCATGCTAATGGTAATTGTTGGTACATGCTGTTCGCTGGTAGGGTCATACTTATTGATACCAGTATGTTTAATATATTGTTATTATGTTATATAACTATGTATATAATGTAGAGAAATGAAAAATAAATAGAATGAGAAACTGAAAAAAAAAAAAAAAAAAAAAAAAAAAAAAGAACCATTGAGGGTTCTCCATAATTTTTTCCCAAAAGGTTCTTGAAGCTTGAGGAACCATTTTCTTGGCTAAAGAACCCTTTAGAACCTTTTTTGGTTCTAAAAGGAACCCTATAGAAATTTCATTGGGTTCCTTTTAGAACCAAAAAGGTTCTAAAGGGTTCTTTAGCCAAGAAAATGGTTCCTCAAGCTTCAAGAACCTTTTGGGGAAAAATTATGGAGAACCCTCAATGGTTCTTGGTAAAACGGTAAAAAATGTTTTTAGCCAAGAAGAAATGATTTTTAACAGTTGAAAAGGACTAAATTTGTTTACATTTCTCTTGAATTTGCATATTACATAAAAACAAAAAAGTAAATATACCTTTATGTCTTATTTAAAATTTGAAAGTTCTTCAAAGAACCATTCTAAGGTTCTTTTTAGAACCTTTTAGGCCAAAAGGTGCTCCCCGCGGGACAAAAAAGGGTTCTTAAACGAACCATTTTTTCTAAGAGTGTATCTTTTTAATTAAACAACACAAACCATCCGTTCAAGCGGAATATTAAACAAGTGTTCTATCAATTTCGTTTATACAATATCAGATTTTTTTTAAATGATAGGAAGGCACTTCCAAGCAATATATATTTGTACTTTCGTCAT
>CM069456.1:43879356-44011856 GCA_035610835.1 Ophiura sarsii | reverse complement strand
TCGGATTTTTGCTCTTCCGATGCACGAGACCACCATTTCTACGTGACTTCTGAAGTTGAACCATGAGGTAATTGAGAATGAGTATACCTAACTTCACGTAGCTATTGTTTGCAATAGCTACCTGACATAGGCTAGCCCTAGCTCTGTTTCATAGCTCTCATACGTCGTGATACGACTCAGTACACGCGAATTCTACCCCGCGATCGATCGTGACGGAACCCCCGCGTTGTGTGGTGGCATATAAACCCAATTTTCAGTGGTATGCACTTACCGTCCAGGCTACATTTGACGTCTTAGAAAATGTCACTTGGGCTTAGCAAATACTTCAGAGTTACAAATATAATTCAAACATGAAAATCGGTGGATTACATCGTCGTCAAATTGTATTTGAAGAAAATGGTGTGGTCGGAAAAAAACATGATTCGGCGACATTGTTTTGATAACGTCACGAGGTCTCGCGATATTATGCGAGAATTCACGTTGATTCGGCGACATTGTTTTGATAACGTCACAAGGTCTCGCGATATTTTGCGAAAATGCACGTTAAACGTGAATTCTCGCAAAATATCGCGCACATGTGCGCGATATTTTGACAGTATTTTGACAGTACTTGACAGTTGTTGAAGAGACACAGGTGGTACACACAAAGGAAGTCGATATCTTAATCCGTTTAGACGACATGTTTTCACGAATTTTCATTTTCGCACCTCAGATAATGCGCTGTTTTTCTGCTTCCGTTTTTCGGTTTAAAAATAAGGTAGGTAGAAATGCTCTGTAGGAAAACGTATTACTGATAATCTTATTTGCAAACGTTTTACCTTTGCGGTGTTCAAGAAATATTTTTATGTGAACTATTCGCTGCTGTGACAGTTTTATCGGCTTTGAAACCAGGGGCTATTTCATTTGGTTGAATCATAGATCCAACCAAATGTAGTTAGTTGTAACGACTCAGTATGAGAGCTATGAAATGAAAGCATATGTTCGTACGCTGGCGATTTTCGTTTCTAGTTTGCCTATTTCTAAAACATTTGAATACACTTACCTGGGTTATACATGTGCTATGTACTGTTATTGCATCCTAGATACATTTTCAGCTCCATAAATGCTACTCAAAATGAAATATTAATGATATAAAATCGGCCCTAATCACAGCGAAATGAAGACGTCGTCAGCAAAGATGGAAGTCAATTCGCGGTAGTTTACGATTGGTTCCGAATATTTTCAATTAGTCTCGTTCCACGTTTTACTCCTCATGGGTGTACGCGTGTGTGCAAACATAGTAAATCACTAGGCGGACAACCAATACTACGATTTACGAATGCGATCAACTGTTAACAACAGCCTGGTTCCAAATTGTTGGCACCAGGCTGCTTTTAGTGAGATTCCGAAGAACGCACGTGACCTGTTTTCCGAAGATTTCTGATCTCAATTTTAAATGGTCTATTACCAAACTATACAATGTTCTAACATATTTGACATTTAAAACCATCCAATACGACAAATTATGTACAATTAGGGTCCTGGGTATTCAGTTTTCATTACGTAAATACAAGAAAGGGAATTAATGCGCTGTGCAAACGAAAGAACGCTATTTCATATGAACTCTCCGTATCGACCCTAGGTACATCCCCAAGTCTTCAAAATTACCGTACAAAAGCTGTACAAATATAGCCTGCAAGATAGCGACGGAGAGTTAGTCTAATCGACCCTGAATTGACCCCTATTTCTAGGCTGATTCCCGGTACCCAGAATCCCTTTTGGATGAGTTGTGTGGAGCCCATTGATGCAGGGACCAAGCAAACTTGACGGCATTGAAGAACGGTAATCATTTAGTCGTTAAAAAACCTCTAAAATCTCCAGAATTCGTGAGCGTAGAATTACATCGATGGTATCAAAATAATCCGTAAGTATAGTTCTATAAGTAAGGATAACTTAAATTTAACTACCAGAAAATTTATTTTTGTTTATGAAACAAATACGACGTAGGAAGTCAATGCTTGTTTTTGTAGCTAACATAGCCCAAGCCCCTGGTTTCAAAACCGATAAAACTGTGTCACAGCAGCGAGTAGTTCACATAAAAATATTTCTTGAACACCGCAAAGCCTAAGGTTAGACGTTTGCAAATAAGATTATCAGTAATACGTTTTCCTACAGAGCATTCCTACCTACCTTATTTTTAAAACCGAAAAACGGAAGCAGAAAAACAGCGCATTATCTGAGGTGCGAAAATGAAAATTCGTGAAAACATGTCGTCTAAACGGATTAAGATAGTGACTTCCTTTGTGTGTACCACCTGTGTCTCTTCAACAACTGTCAAGTACTGTTAAAATACTGTCAAAATATCGCGCACATGTGCGCGATATTTTGCGAGAACGTGAATTCTCGCAAAATATCGCGAAACCTCGTGACGTTATCAAAACAATGTCGCCGAATCAACGTGAATTCTCGCAAAATATCGCGAGACCTCGTGACGTTATCAAAACAATGTCGCCGAATCATGTTTTTTTCCGACCACACCATTTTCTTCAAATACAATTTGACGACGATGTAATCCACCGATTTTCATGTTTGAATTATATTTGTAACTCTGAAGTATTTGCTAAGCCCAAGTGACATTTTCTAAGACGTCAAATGTAGCCTGGACGGTAAGTGCATACCACTGAAAATTGGGTTTATATGCCACCACAAAACACGGGGGTTCCGTCACGATCGATCCCGGGGTAGAATTCGCGTGTAGAGAATGAGTACCTTGCCCAAGGATACAAACCTGTTGGCCGTAGCGGGGCTCGAACTTACAACCTTTGCATCGTGAGACCTGCAATCTATCCATTAGACCACACGCTCTCATGCAGGATTGAATGAATGTTTTGATTTTGATTTTCAGAATGATTACAAATATTGTTCACATCTGAGCTATAGGGATCCAAATGTAGCGTGTATGACTGTACTGTTTACAGTGGCGAAATCAAGAGTAAGAGATGAAATTTAAATAACAAAACAAATTAAATAGGCCTACAGGCTATGGACATTCACTGACAATTTATTCAAATCTGTGCAAAAATTGTACACTCATAAAATACTGATCAAATCTACCCAAATATCGACCATAAACAGTCCGGGAAATTACGATTAAATGTCAAGTTAAATCCGTCGATCGTACCTTGTGAACTTGATGAGGAAATACCTTTATCGATGTAAACAAGAGCGATATCGTTTATCTTTTCAAAAATCTGCTTTGAACACTGATAATGCGAATTGCTTGTAAACACATGTGCTAGAGTCTAATGTTCCCGGTATGTTATTTTTACCATGTTACGCTATTGCATTAAATTTGGTACCACCCAATTAATTAATTGAGTTCGCACATGTGTTCGCGCATGGAATGACGTAATGCCTAGACTGCGACTTTGCCGCCCTCAAACTTCACTGTATTAAAAGTACAGTGCAAGGGAACGTACGGTAATCGTGAAGACCAACTGGATGGATAATGAGGGAGCGTGTTGGCGCAGCGGATAGTTCTCTCGCCTTGCACAAAAAAAATTGCACTCCTCAAAAGAATTAGGTGTGCTGTTATATGACCAAATCGGGATCGTGGAATCAAAACAAACTGCACATTGCGTAAGGTTGGGAGCGAGTCCCTGGTAATTGATCTACATTAAGCAACAACAAAATAAGGTAGATTTGCCATTCCTGGGGGCTAACTGTTAAGACAAGTAAACTGTTAATGTATACATACACTTTCATTTTCAGTGTTGAAAAATCATACATTTTGATAAGAATAATTTAGTAAGATCTTAGATTAGGAGTTATTATCCCTAATGGTGTGGGTCAAGGGGTATTATGTGGGTTATTAAGGGTCAAATACGAGTCGTCTAAGGTCCTGTTTTTGACTTAAGAAAAAGAAGAAGAAAAATTATTTTAAAAAAAAAACTCGCACGCCTCAAACGTGAAGGCCTGCTTGGTCATATTTTTTAGAATTTACAATGGCAAAATCCCCGTCACAAAATATTTTAACATATATATGTAGGCAACATTACTCTTTTGAGGGCACATGCGCGCGCAGCGCGCGAAAAAAAGCTGTCTTTATACATCTGACCGTCATAGGCCTATGAAATCTGGCTATATCATGATGATTGATTTTTAAAACAAATTTTAACCACTCTCGCGCCACTTTGGGTGCCTTGATGCGCCACAAGTGGCGCGCGCGCCACCATTTGAGAATGCCTGGTTTAGTTATTTCGGTTATCAAAAACTTCTTGACCCAATGGTATTTGGGGAGCTGCATTAAAAATGGTGGATGTTACAATCTAAGTGCGATAGGGTTGCGCAGGAATTTCACAGCACCTTAGTTGATGCGACTTGATTCTGATGATTCACCAGCAGCAAAATTACAGCGCCTTGTCTTCTTTGTAAAAGACGCTTTATAAATCTCGTTATTATTATTATTATAAAGTACGTTTATGAATAAAATGGCTGCGCGCAGTGATGAATGAAAACAAACTTTATTTGGCATAAAAAAGGTCAAAATACGCCAGAAACTAATTGGAATATATTGAAAATTATTAAACTTCTCTGCCTGGATTAACTTGCAGAATTAATCAATTATGTTGTCATGCAGGAAAGAAAATCGGGACTAAAAAGTAAGTTTATTTACTTTCAAAAATGTCACATCGACGCACACATTTCCGCTTGGACGCAATTTTTTGCCACCTATTTGGCACAGATGGGTTTCAATAAGTTAGCAAGACAGATCCTATTATCAGGAATATTTTAAGACATTAATCTCCAAAAAGGACTTTAATTTGACCTCACAATCACTGTTGAAAATGACAGTTCTGATTCTGCGGGAGTTTAACTTGGTTTTAGTACCAAAAGTGTGCGGTTCAAAATTGTGAAGTTTGTTTGGGTAATAATTGACATTTAAACGGTTATTCACCTCAGTGGCCTTTCTGCTAACGCTGGAGATCCTCTTCACGAGCTCATGTTTTGTACATTTTCCATGCTTTCTATGTATGGATTTCAATTTCATGGTTACTCTAGTCATTCACTTCTTATGGACTCTCAGATGAGGCTGGACAGCTTGGTGTGCGTGGCAGTCTACGGAATTGATGTTTAAAAGCAAAACATGTGTGTACATGAAAATGTTGTGAGTCAACGCGAAATTCACAACATTTTGATGCACACAAACATTTCAGCTTTACAGTATTTTCATATTCCCTCATATTCGAGGCTTCTGGGCCCTGGGATACTTTTTTCACCACAACATTTCATATGCAAATGTTATGTATTATGTTTAAGTATAGTAAGGCCAAAATATCGAACCTGTGTTTCTCGATTGCCAGTGACATAGGCAGCATACCACCGTCCATACGCACGCCACAGGGGTAGAATTTCGGCGCGAATCGATTCGCGTGAAGATTCGCGTCAAATCACTACCGCGCGAATCCAGTTGGATTCCCGCAAAAAAAAAAAAAAAAAAACTTTTCTTTTTTGTAAGTCCTTAACAGGACATTAGATGACTGGTAGTTGACCCTTAGTCAACAAACATGCCGAATTTGGAAGTTGTGCAAGCTTATAGCCTTATTCTGGATATTATTTTCATTCATTTCGCAATAATCCATGGATTCTCAAAATTGGCGAGAATCTGGATTCTCGCAAAATCCTTCCGCGAGAATCTTAACAGATTCTCGCGGTTGGTTACGAAATTCTACCCCTGCGCCACAGAGATCGACGAGTTTATCTGTGATAGTTTTATTATTTAAATTTTAACCATTGATCCATTTATTTGCAACGAACAGATTTTTATCGTGACATTTTGCCATTTTATACCATATTTCAGGGGTAGATTTAACTTTTTTAACAACTTGTCCGTTGAAAAAGCTTGGGCCAGTTGTTGTATTTTATTTGACAACTTGCCCGCCAGCATTTCAGCTTGCCCTTAGATCGAACTACCATGCACTTTTTTCTTGCGCGCACCAATATGTCAGTTGTGTAAAGTATGGTGATTAGCTGATTCTCGATACCATCAGTGTGTTCAGGAACTTGGTTAGTCTGTTGGAGCAAATAAGATCGCGAACTGGGATATCCCTGCTTTCGAATGACATCATTACTTCTACGAGGGGGATTCCCAAAAAGATTGATCGCGCATTCCGCAATTTTGAAAAAAGGTTTATGAAAATTAATAAAATGTGTACAGTAAGTGTAGAATAATTAATAGAATTATGTGCTTCAGTCAAGGAATTTTTAGGGAGATTGGCGTTCTGTAGGTGAGTTTGCATTCAGTTCAAATTTACCCTCATAATAAGCTTAGATTGACAACTGGACACCAGGCAAGTAAAGGCTGTACTACAACTTGCCCGACGCATTTACAACTCTCAATTGCCAACAGGCAAGCGTTAATTTCCAACCCTGCCATATTTCTATGTTACTCTCACACAAAATGTGTTTGTAATGTAATTATAGTCCTTAATTTTGAAAGAACGGTAACAAACTGAAATTTTCAAACGTGCAAAAACGGCGTCATTTTTACACGGATTTTCAGTGCTCGACTGGATGTGGTATGACATGTTGCATTATTCATAATATTTAAATCAACGCTTGACGTAGTGACTGACGACATATTTTTATAATTCTACAGAACACCATTTGTGTCAATATGATTGCTGTTTGATACATGTACACACATTTGACGCATGCAACAATTAATTTTTGTAAGGGGACGATGCTGATTAATGTGGATATTTACTCGCTAGTTACTATTCTGGTGTTACTCGCCAGTTTTGTTCTCAGAATTACATCGTTAGTAAGTTACGCCAGTTTGATGCACTCGGCCGATAATGTTGTATACAGTATACTCTTTGTTTTAATAGCACAATTATCCACCATACAAAAAATGAAAAAGAAGATTGAATCTCAGTGAAAGCACCCACAATTTGAACATAAAGCTGTGCTCAACTGTGCACTTTTGTTCTAAAATCACCATACAAAAAATGTGGCTAGATTGTGGTAGGTTCTTGGATTTGCATCTCCTTAGTGTTTTAAAGGGTGGAGTGGATATGTGGGAATAAGTCAATTACAGGGCAGTTGTGTTGATTAGTTTGCAAATTAAGATGAAAATATCATTTAATATACTGTACAGTCTGTAAAACAAGTTAATTTTGTGGCAACTTTTTTTCGCGAAATTGTTAATCATCACTAGTTTCGCGGTAACTTAATTTCGCGAATCTCAAATTTCTACCATTACTATCAATCATCTTCACACACATTAATTCGCGGAAATATAATTTCGCGAATTTGAGCCTCTCGCGAAATTCGCAAAATTAATTTGCTCGCGAAATTAACTTGTTTTACAGTATATTTTTCAACATAAACATTATTTAAAGGTTTTAAAAAAAATCTCAACAAAAACAGGGGTGGGGGGGGGGGGGAAGCATGGGTTTTTGAGATTTTATGGGTCGGTCGTTTTTTGGGCAAACAAATCTTTGTATTTAGGCCTGAGAGTGATTTAGCTGACAAGTTTTCTTTTAGTACGCTTTCTCGATCTCGGGTTTTACAACAACAAAAAACCCATTTCGTATTTGAATTTTCAGGCTTGCTACTGGAAACAAACTCTTTTTTTTCCTATACAAAATCTCAATTCATATACTGCGTAATAATTTGACTCACCACGAAAAATTAAGCACACAAAAATATTTGCTTCCATAGAAGATTGAACAGAGCTGCAGCGTTTATTTGATTTAGGTAATGATTAAGGCCCAGATCAGATGTCCTATCTTACACATGGTAAACTTTGTGTGACTCCTAAGCCATCAGTCATCACTGGAATCTCCTTATATGTGCATACTGTAGAATAGGTCTGCAGTTGATGATATTATCTGGTTGATTTGGATCTAGTTATCCCATGCTTTGGTCCAAAGGACAACGCAAAAAAAACTGTTGTGGGTGCTCGACCATGCCCCCCCCCCTTTTTTTCTTTTGTGTACAATGTGAAAAAATTATTCAAATGTTCAAAATGTTCACAAAAATTACCCCTCTCCCAAGGCTCAAGATAACAGTTGTTTTACCTGGAGCTACTTTTTTCTCCAAAGTAGCGCCCGGATCATGGGATTTATTGAGAACTAGGAGCTAATTTCAGTCTACCGGGAGCTAACTTTTTATTAAACCGTATTGTCAAATCGAAATTCGATGTTTTGGGCAAGCTTCCCGATCGTCAACGGGCGCTGGTTTTGACAAAATATCAGCGCTCGGTTGTCTATTTTTCAGCATTACCGGGCGCTATGGCAGGAGGACCGAGGGGTAAAAATCGCCCAGCGCCCGCTTATCTTGAGCCTTGCCCTCTCCCCCCCCAAAAAAAACCCCAGCCAGACTGACCCAACCTGAAAGGTCTGTTTGCCCGTAGAACAGGTTTTGTTGTTTATATCGCCTAAAATCGACTTGAAAACAATTGTGAATTCATCTGAGGGAGGTTGTAGACTTGTAGTATGAAAAGTTGGAAATCATGATCACACAAAATAAGATTTTAACAAAATAATAAATGTAAAACAATATATATATACACCTAGCACATAAAGTCCCTGCTCAGGTGCTTTGAGGTTGACTAATTCAAAATATATAATCGGTACCAAAAATCTGAGATATACATTAAATGAGCAAATTTCTTCTCCGCAGTTTGATACCTCATTCAACAAAATCGAATGGATACTTTTAAAGTTATGTCGATTTCAATGACCGTTCATACAACAGAAAAGTGGCACTAGGTATAGGAAATCATTGATTTGTGTGTGATTTACCATAGACGGTAAAAATCAATGTTTTACCCGTCTATGGATTTACGCACTGAAAAACTCACAGCTTATCAGCTAAGACTTGTATTCTTCACAGCCAGATACACCCTTTGTCTCGCACATTGCGGTTATCACTAAAGACCCATTCATCTGTCACGTTCAGATAGCACACAGTTATCACACACAAATCAATGATTCCTATACCTAGTGCCACTTTTCTGTTGTATGAACGGTCATTGAAATCAACATAACTTTAAAAGTATCCATTCGATTTTGTTGAATGAGGTATCAAACTGCGGAGAAGAAATTTGCTAATTTAATGTATATCTCAGATTTTTGGTACCGATTATATATTTTGAATTAGTCAACCTCAAAGCACCTGAGCAGGGACTTTATGTGCTAGGTGTATATGTTTTGGTGTGACTATCATATTTTTATTTTGTACTTGGAGATTATTTTAATGCATGGTACAAACTTTCTTGTTCTAGTGACATTCTTGTTCTGTAGATAGCGGGATGTAGGAATTGTAAAAGTTCATAAAACTGTAATTTTTGCCTATAAAGTTCTATGTGCAAAAGTGACATAATTTTGTGCAGGGGTAGCACACCCCCCCCCCCCCCCCCCCCAGTGGCATGTGCAGGATATTGTGAGTGGGGAGGGGGCCTCATGGCCATAAATGAAATTCCCCCGACTCAGATTCTTCTCAATTCCCCTGATGTACAAAAAAAATTGTAAAAAGGTAGCCCCAATTTTTTTTTGCAGTCACCTCGTGAATTTCATGTAAGTGTGGGGGGAGGGGGGTTCAAAAAATCGCACAGTCACAAAATTGTACGTCACAAAATTAAACAGTCAAAAAGACAGCACCGTGAACAACTAATGGACAATTAAAAGCGTTTTCATCATTTTTCTCTATAACGTTTCCTTTTTTTTACCAACCTGGTGCATAAATTTGTCGACTACATGTACAAATTTGCCGACTATTTGTCTATTTGGATTAAACCCCCTCCTCACACAAAAAACACTCTAGCGACGGCCCAGCCCCCGACTGGCAGTAAGTTTCCACTGACTGATCATTTTCCCCCCGACTGATAGACCAAACTGGGGGGGGGCCCCCCCCCACCCCTTGCGCACGCCACTGCTACCCCCTTAAAAAAATAAAATAATAATAATTGAATACAAATTAAATTTTCACCCCTCATATTGATTGGGTTCGTTTTGAAAGCTCAAGAGTGACAACCCCCCCCAACTTTGGGGCCTGTAGCCTATTGTCGCTATAATGGCAACATTATTTTCACACCCCATTTTTGGATAACCCGCATGCTTGGGGATGAAAACAGATCCCCCCACCCCCGACTTTTGGGCCCTAATGCTACCCCTGATTTCATGTAGCGTTGAATTTCTACTAAGGCGACGAGAAAAAGAAACCCTGTTCTATGCGCAAATGGACCTCTCAAGATAACAATTGTTTTTAAACTTTTTCCCTTGAAAATGACTTTAAGAATCAAACAAAACTGTAAAAAACAAACAAGTCCAAACAATTATTTGGGTATGTTTCTTTTTTTGAACGCCTAAGGATTGTGTACACCATGGCAATGGCTTATTTGACACTTACCCTGGGTTTGTTTGACCTGCAATACTTTCTTCCCTAACTTCAGGTTTCTATTTTTATGAAAAGACCTGCAGGGGAATAAGCTGTTAGTGTCCTCTGAACAAATATTTACCAACACACCACTCCCCCCCCCCCCCCCCCCCCCCCCCCCCCCCCCCCCGGCCACCCCACACCGAGATCCCCCATTGTACCCCAAACACACACCACATCTTACCTCCATCTCTCCTGCTAAAAAAAATCAATTTGTCAAACATTATCGTGGCTGTCACTACCACCCCTATGTATTGTAGAATTTTCCCCCATGTATTGTAGAATTTGTAGGTGAAAATTATGCTTACAAATTTGTTTCAAGAAACCATTTTGTACCATTCAATTCTAACTTATGTCATTAAATAGTGTTTTTTCTCTTTGTTTGTTTTCAGAGGGACAAATTAGGATGAATTCAGACATTTGAGATTGGCCTGTAAAAGGCACTGACATTCCTCTTCCCCATTCCTAGTACATTGTAAGGAGTGACTGCACCTGCCCGTCAGATACTCAGCATCCGGGCCCGGCACTATCCAAGCTGTGCAGACACCGAGCAACACCACACCACCACCACGGACCTGTTGCCATATTGAGAAAAAAAACAATCTGATTTGGTGCTTCCCTGTGAGAGGGGTCGAAAGCAAAACTGTCCTCCAACCAGCGCAGCAGAGGGGGCGACAAGCGAGGCACGACAAACATGTCGAGGGCGCCGAATCGACAGAACCCCCACGGACTGAAACTGACTAGTTTAGATCAGATATGGGACGACCTGAGATCGGGGATTCAGCAGGTTTACTCCAGAACTGGAATGGCCAAGAAAAGATATATGGAACTTTACACGTATCCTTTATTATAAGACAGTGTGTTTTGTCCTTCCTTACTCATTATTACAATTTGAGCTCGGCAAATAAGGCCAAAAAGTAGTTAGTATTGTATTGCCCACAGGAATCGACCATGAATCTTGTGGAAATAATATTGGAAGTATTGTCTTATAACTCTTTAGCAAGTAGAGAGTACAATACTTTGACAATTAGGAAAAGTGCGATTATATTTCAGGTATATTTTTATAGGTGAAAATGTGAGACTTAGCTGGAATCAACCTACAGTCCAACCCCAGTTATCCGACCCCTTTTATCCCGATAACTCTGTTGCTGAATGATCCCAAAGAAAATAAGTTTTTATACAGCCAAATCACCTTATTTTCACACTCTGAAACTTCAGGACACAGTCAATGCAGAATTACACACATAATTTGTTTATCCATATTTTCCACTTATCTAGCCAATGCTTGGTCCCATCATTTCTGGATAACTGGGGTTGGACTGTACTACACAAACTTCCAGTGATTTAACTTGATTGACATAAGACTGACAAAATCAATGGAACACTCTTGCCTTGAATGGAGTTGTGAATGTGAGTTTAAAGGTAAAATGACCTGATTTGGTTAGGTTATTACCTCTTAACTGCCCTGTATATTGGCACTTAGGCGGCAAAAAAAGAATCCCTGTTCTACGGACAAACAGACCTCTCAGGTTGGGTTGGTCAGTCAGGCTTTTTTTTCTTCTTCCCCCCCCCCCTTCAAAATGAATGCACTTCCCCCCCCCCCCCCCCACCCCCCTTCAAAATGAATGCACAACATAAACAAAACCTCTAAAAATGGCCATAATTTGACCTGCCAAAACAATTATTTGGGTCGGTATTCACTTGCATGGTAAAATTATTTTTCACCAATTTCTAAAAACATGGGTAGGTCAGGTCCGTAGAACAGGGTTTCTTTTTTTCGTCGCCTTTAGTGAAACTGTTTTTCTTCAAAAACAATTTACCTTAACTGCAATTCCCATCAGACATGTTTATAATTACTGCACAAATGTACACCAATTACAGCAAGCCCGCACCACATCGGCCAAGAATAAGAAGGGCCCCAGCCAAGGAGGGGCCCAGTTCGTCGGGCTAGAGCTCTACAAACGTCTCAAAGATTTCCTCAAGACGTACCTGGTTAACCTACTAAAGGTAAGGGGGTGAGAGGGGTGTGCCAGCGAGAGCTTAGACAGCCAGTCCCGTAGAGTGTGTTTTACACACCCAAATATGTAATACAACATTATACACACCCAGTTTTTGTCCATATGGCCTATTCTTTATACACAAATCCTTAAATTTACACACCCAGTTTTTGTCCATAAGGCCTATGCTTTAAACACAAATCATTAAATTTACACACCCAGTTTTTGTCCATATGGCCTATTCTTTATAAACACAAATCCTTAAATTTACACACCCAGTTTTTGTCCATAAGGCCTGATGCTTTATATACACAAATCATTAAATTTACACACCCAGTTTTTGAATTTACACAGATTTACACACCCACACCTTCAAATCCTCCCTAAAACCTTGTGTAAGTTTTGAGGAATTGAATGGTGATGATTGTGAAGTTGTAGAAATGTATAAAACAAGAAAAGTTTTAAAAACAAGAAAGATGATAAAATCAATTGAAAGAAGAAGAAAGAAAAAAATAGATAATAATTGTGAAGCAGGAGAAATGTCCCAAACAAGAAATCGGGATAAACAGCCAAAACAAATTTGCGAAGAAAACAAAACCTAAATTTACACCAATCATTGTCAGACCAGTTTTGACAGATCCCATCACAATATTGAGTTGATCAGCATATATTTTGGTAAATGTGACAAGGTACTCTATAAAACACTATATGTAGTGGATACTTTATTTTATGAATTTAAAATTAACCTGCTATTTTAGCAGGCACTTAATTTTGCGAATCTGGAAATGTTACTGTTACTTTCAATGCGAAATTGTCAGTTTTGCGGGTATTTAATTACGCGAATCTACATACCTTGCATAATTCACAAAATTAAATCCCTCGCAAAATTATGTGGTTTTTACTGTCACTTTTACAGTATTTTGGTCCAGGGGTCCCACTCACCCCTGAATTCTTTAGATGAAAAGGGCTATTATTCAGCAATATTGTTGATATAAATTCTGCAATCAATGTGTCTACATATGAACTCATTCATTTCTTGTTATCCAGATTTTGTTCAGGTCTAAATTGTCCAATTTTAGAGTAAAAAGACCACAGAACCCTGTTCCTTTAATAAAATAGCATGAAGTCTCCTTGGATATCCCCATTTTGATTATAAAGTTTTATTGATCTGCATTGTTGTAACTCCCCATTTCAAAAGTTGCTTTGAAATGAGCCAAAGAGTGGCTTTTGTTAAGTACTCTCAATAGTTAAACTGGCAGTTATCAAAATAAACTTGCAGTACCAAAATAATCAATTAAACTTGCAGTACCAAAATAATCAATAAACAACAAAGGGTTCTTGGGAGATCACCTTATGGTGCATGTAACCATGGTGTAACTGTTAACTGTTAGGCTCTCATTATTGTTACAGCTAAACTGTTCTTCATACTTGATGTACTTCAAGGATCAGTACTGAAGTAGACACAGTGGACCATTTTGTATGCATGATGAGCAGACATTGGCCTACTGATGGGGGGTGGGGGGATACCAATATTTGTTTTATGCTCCTAGAAAATGGTACAAAGATTTAATGCAAGATCATATCCGGTGGGGGGGTGGGGGGCACTCAACTTTTTTGGGGGTAGGGGTGTGCCGCACAGGGTCTCAAAAAGGGGCTACAGAACTGAACTGAGTGGATTTTATGATGAAAAATAGGGTCTTAGGAACTGATTTTTTTCAACAAAAAAGTAGGTCTTGAGAACTGGCCTATAGTTCAATTTTGATTAACAAGAACGCAAAATTTTGGAAGAATTGGTGCTTTGGAACGCAACATTTTCGCGATATTTGAATTTTCAATCAAATTGGGGTCTTAAGAACTTGTGCAGGCTCAAAAGGGTCATAAGAACTAGCAGCAGAGGGTGAAAGGGGTCTTCAGCGCGGCACATACCTATACCCTTTTCCAATGTCAGTGCCCCCCCCCCCCCCTGGGATCATATCTCATTGATCCTCTTTCCTATGGGTGTATTTTATGAGACCTTTGTTTTTTTAAACACAATTATTGGTGCCTCAATTGTAGTAGTTGAATATTCAAAAATTATGAAGAATGATAATTTAGTTATATTTAATTCACGCCAGTTTGTCCTGGTGTCTAAATATTATTTAGTTCAATTTGAGTTAAAAGTTTAGTCAACTGGAAATTGCACTTGGTACTGCAAAACCAGATATGTTTGTGTGCATTTAAATGTTGCTATTTTGTGAGGAGCACTTGGTCGCAAACATTTCATGCCACAAATATTTCCAATCTACCTTCTGGCAGTGCATTGTAAAGTTACACAATGTAACTCCAAAGTTTACATTCGTGAAATTGTCATGTTATGAATTAAGCCAGTATTACTTATTCGTGGAATTTTCAACTCACAAATATTTCTGGTTTTACAGTACTATACCTTTTGTTTGAAATTAGGTATCTTCTATGGGTAGCATAAAAATGATGAATGCAAACTGCTTATCCACAAAGTAGCCTGTGTAAGTTTGGTATCTTCTATGGGCAGCATAATGTTAATGTATTAAAATGATGAATGCAAACTGCTTTATCCACAAAGTAGCCTGTGTAAGTAAATGCAAGAAGTATAAGAGGGCTTGGCGTTTTGATGCTAGCACTAGCAGAATCATTACCATGTAGTTACAGTCAGTGTTCAAAAAGAAAAAATATCAGGTTTTCCAGCGAATAACCATGTTAGAAATCAGGTTATCCACCAATGTTTTTGGTTGTCCGCCAAAGAGTAATTACAGTACATTAGTACAAATATTAAAAAAAGTTTAGTTTAGTCATCCGACGTATAATCTACATTGTAATATAGGTCATCCGCCAGCATTTTTGGGCTTCAGAAAGCCCAGATTACCACTTAATTTGAACGCTGGTTACAGTATTCCATATGATCTGATGCTAAAAAGTAACTTAAATCTTGGAAGTGTAACCCATCTTTTTAACAAGTTAGAGTGAGGTAGTCTTAAAATCACACAAAATAGCCTCTAAATTGACCATTTCTTTGCATAGTTAAAAAAAACCATGAAACAACCAGTTAAACAAATTATTTGCACAGTTATTCTTTTGGACTTAAAGGTAGATGACCCGATCACATTTTCGTAACACAGAATTATTTCAAACATACGGAGATTTTCATATCATATGAAAGCTCGTATTTTCTCATCATCATACTCAAATTTGACGGCCTAAATCGGTATAATTACGGAGAAATCGATGAAATAACGTCGAATTACCGCAAATGGTGGTAACCACCGAAATAGTTTGTGTACTTCTCAATGGGTACAGTTCACAGCATCTTGTGCGTCTAAAATAAGAACCATTAGAGCTATGCAACTCAAACTTTGAAACACGACTTTTTTAAGGATGACCTTTCATGTAGAATAGAAAACTTCAAGTTGAAAATCGGAACATCTACCTTTAAGAAAGCCGATTACACCAATTTAAAACGTTGGTATCGATCTTTTTCCCCTCCATGTAGGATGGTTCTGACTTGATGGACGAGAGTGTATTAACATTCTATACCAAACAATGGGAAGATTATCAATTCTCCAGCAAAGTGCTGGACGGTGTGTGTGCCTACCTGAATCGACACTGGGTGAGGAGGGAATGTGACGAAGGACGCAAGGGCATCTACGAAATATACTCGGTGAGTGAGAGATGCAAACGATTTTGTATCGTCGCTGTTCTGGCAAAACTGTGTATGTTTATCCGGCCCTTTTCTACATGTATAAAGTCAAACTGCCCGATGGTGATGCATTTGAAGTGTTGCTTTATACATGTTCAGGGGCAAGAGTAATTTGTACAAGGTTTTGATTTGTTTTGTCCCTTGAACATGTTTAGAGCAGACTGCCCGAAAGTTATGCACAGGAAGTATTACTTATACATGTTGAAGGACCTTGGAGATTCAAGTTTTACAGAACAGCAGCGAAGATATTGCATGACAAATATTGTCTGTATCTTTACAGTCAGGGCTGGATCTTAAGCTTTTTTGGTACCAGCCAGTTGGGCTGGTAGCTTCAAAAAGTTACCAACCCGACAAGAAATTCACCCACCCAAATGTGTTTCTCGATTACACAGAAGCTGCTCATGTTTCATTATCATAATTCATATCATGTTTTGTTTGTTTGATAAGTTTCCTCATCATCACTATAAATTATTATTATTTAGGCTCCGAATGTCGACGCGAATCTGAAAATTGATTCGCGTAAAGATACACACAAAATTCCATTTAAGGCTTACCAAACATGCCAAAATGTGAGCCAAAAATATGCTTCAATGCAAACAGAAAAGTACAAAAATAATTATGTCTGTTCGTTGAAAATGAAAATAATAATTTTAGATCCCCAGTTTTACGTGGCTTCACTGCTGCGCATGACCCCTACACAAAAGAGATTGGGTCGGGTTCAGGCCAGTACAGAAATGAATCGTGAGATTTTTACCGCATGTGTGATGTTCGGGGAATTCCCTTCCAATTTAAACTAATGCAAATTCTGAGCGTAAATTTGTATGATTTAAACGGTGAACGCTGAGCCTGAAGTGAGAGATCCTTGCAATTACAAGTAGAAATTACAAGTAGAAGTTGATTGTCTCACTATTTCATTCGCGGAACCTTTGCTTGCATGTTGTACAACATAGCGATACTCAGTGCGATGATGTGATTTTAGTTCTTGGATCATTTATTATGGATAATTTGTTTGAAATGATCGTAACTTGTTTTGTGATCAATTTTGTTGCGCACACCAATTTCTGCTTAACTTTGAAGCTTATTCAAAAAGCTTGAGTTCGAAAAACAAACTTTGGGATTTCCTATTGTTTATTTACTTTTAAAAAATCAATCAGGCATTTTATAATGTTTTTATGATCTGAATGACTAAGTAGAATTAAGGAATCTTCACTTTGATGTTAGAAAAAAGGTACTCGCCAGTCGGACGGGTACTTTTGCAATTTTACCCGCCGGACGCAAAATTTACCCGCCATGGGCGGCGGGTGCTAAAGTCTAGCCCTGTTTACAGTTGCAACAATAAATCTAGCATTTTGTGCGAATCATGTTGAATTGATGATAATATGTTGTTGTTAACAGTGTTTTCATTCACCCTATGAAAAGGGTGAAATACCCTTCCCTTTTTATTTTCGCCCTTGAAAAATTTACTCAAGAGTGAAAAATGTTGTAAATTCAATTGTTTTACAGCCAAAAATATTGTATTAGCATTCTAGCCATCATTTTGGTTTTTTCACCCTCAAATATTTGTCCCAGAAAACTCATGTGTTAATATAGAAAATGAATATCGATGGCAGCACTAATGTTGTGTGGTAAATATTTGTTTCTATTGACAGCTTGCTTTAGTCACATGGAGGGAACATCTATTCAGGCCTCTAAACAAACAGGTAAGAACAAATCACAATAGTTTGATCAGCTCCAAATTGGTGAAGCCTCCTTACAGCATACAGCAGCGAATGAATACAGAAGGACGCGGGTGCACATGAAGGTAACAAACACACTGTGTACCAAAGGCATGATGCATGCGTGCGACCCAAACCGTGTGCGTGTGGCCGTATGTGCGCATGTACGCTTGGATTACTTATGCGCGCGGAGGATAAAATTTGAATATTATTTGGAACTGATTAACCTATAGTAGCATTCGATCTGATAGTTAGTCAATTCTGGTGTCCAAGATAAACCGCTTAGTCAAAACCAACATTCCTTTTACAATTTAGTATTGAATTTGCATACTGCATGATCCATGCACTCACTGCTTGGTTTAGCCTGCAGATTACCTCAAACTCCGCCCATACGCACTGAACCGCTGCGTAATATGTCTTAACGAAATGGGGGCAATCAAGATTATTGAATTAAGAAAGACAAAAGGAAGTATGCAAGTTTGTCACCTACATGTGCATTAATGTCACTAAAAATGGAAGATATTGTGAAAACAAACACGAAAAGAATTACCCATATGTGACCCATCACATTAAAATGGACATGTTGGAAGCCCAAGTCAAATCTGAGTTATTGGTAGAACTTGAAAGAGCACATTTTAAGCTTTGAAATGACACCGTATTGAAGGTAATGGGACTTTGTAATCACAAGATATGATTTTAAGAAGCATATTTGTTTCTATTATTTTCTTTATATTTCACCAAATATATTGGCCTCTATCTCAAAACTGTGTTTGCCGACAACGTGTCCTTTTTGACGCGACTGTTCACATAATAAAATATATCAACAGCATTGCACAGCTGCAAGTTTCTATACTCGGTGTTGTTTGAATTTTGGAGTATTGGACAATCTAAATCCCATCCATGGAAATCCTCTGACTGAAAAGCAGTTATTTTCCTTACTTCAACAGTTGGTTACACTAAATCAATTAAGAACAAGAACAGTCTCAGCCAGTTAGCAGACATAGTGGAGTGGACTCACAGAAAGTTCCACATTTGTTGAAGAAAAACAATTATTATCCATTTTCTCTCTTGTCGTTGACTTTGCTCAGGTGACCAATGCAGTATTAAAATTGATAGAGAAGGAACGCCATGGGGAGCCTATCAATACCAGATTAGTCAGCGGAGTTATCCAGTGCTATGGTAAGTGTCTGTATACAATCATAAGAAGGTATTGCTCAAAATATGTTACCAACACCATGGTTTTACCAGTCCAATTTGGTACAGAGATGTCACTTTTTGTGAAATTACCTGTTTCATGACATTTTGTCCAGAGTTGATTAATTTATGGACATTTTCCCCCATATTTTAGTCTGGTTTTTGTTTAGTGGGATCAATTTTAGTTTCATCTGGGATTCGTAATAAATCCATGACGGTTGCAAGTATCTATCTGGCTCTTTAGGTTATTGCTGTGCATGCAACAATTGAAACAAGTGTTTAGGTGAACATTGTGCTCTTTATGGACACTTGTGTTGCCATATCTTGGGCAAAGTACCTGTTGGTATTGGTGACACTGCACCCTGATACAAAACTAAAATCATGAAATGTAAAAGTGTGTGAGTCTTCCCTGATTTTAAATATCACACTGAAGTATCCAATGGCATCATTGTCACACAGGCTAATTTAAGTTTGCATGGCAAAGCCAGTACGTATGGCTCATATGTTAAAGTGACTTTTATATAAGACGTATACGATAGTTGTCATTGTATCACCATACGTTCAAGCATCCATAGAAATTGAACTGTGACCAATGTGAATATTTCTTATTATAGAAATATTTTGCTTGTACATATGGACATGGTGATGCAAAATATAAGTTCTGTCGTCTTACGTAAAATTGGTTCCATACTCACATCCACAATTAATACATGTCACTGTCCGCTTTCAGTTGAGCTTGGTCTAAACGAGGATGAGCCGACCAGCAGGGGACCAACGCTAACCGTGTATAAAGAATCATTCGAAAGCCAGTTCTTAGTGGAGACGGAACGCTTCTACACAGCAGAGAGCACCGAGTTCTTACTACAAAACCCCGTCACTGAGTATATGAAGAAGGTAAGTCGAATACATCCAGGATTCAGTGTTTATATTCACATCACAACTAATTTGTGCATGGATAGTATAGTATGGATAAGTTATTTATGTATAGAAAGTAACAGTTGAAGAGTATGTCCTTTATGTACTTGTAGGTAAATAAGGATGAATGAATGAACCAAAATTATCATTCTGTAGTACATTACCAAATAGGCAAGCAGTGTCACAGTGCTGATGCATTTCAACTAGCTACAGTGAAGTTGACCTACAAGTAGCGATGCACTATTATAGTGACGGCAAAGAAGTTCAGCAATTTTTTCTGCTACGACAGCATACTAAGCGTACACACGGAAGTGCGGTTCTCATTCATGGTGGAATAGAATAGAACACATTTGTTTTCAATTCCTTATGTGACACCCTTAACAACAGGGTCAATCTGAAACGTTGGGGTAAATCCAATAATGACAAATGTAACCTTTGCACGAACAGGACTACCCTCCACCACATTCTTAATCATTGTTCAATCTCTCTTGACCAGGGCAGATTTACGTCGTGCCACAATAACATCCTGCACTACATTAAAACGATGATGACCGGTTTTTCATCTCCAAAAGACCCTGACATTTTCTGTGACCTCTCAGAATTAAAAAGGGGCTCCACCGTTTCTGTGGTTTGCACCGTCACTAACCTATCCCTGATCTTTGCATGTTCAGAGATAAACAATTTCCTTGGAAATACCAAAAGCAGCTTCCAAAATCTCCATTACTTGTCCAAATCTACCTTTCGAATAATAACTAATGAATCAACATATTATCTTTCAATTACTACAGGCGGAGGTGAGGTTGATGGAAGAACGGCGTAGGGTGCAGGTGTACCTCCACGAGAGCACCCACGATGAGTTGGCCAAGCGGTGTGAGAGAGTACTCATAGAAAAACATCTAGAGATATTCCATTCGGAATTCCAGAATTTACTAGACGCTGATAAGAATGAAGGTAAAGCTAACAAATGCTGATTTATTGTTACGTTTCCTGTCACTTTTTCCCCCTCACCAATGAGTGGAGTAGTTCCATCTGTGGATCAAATGGATTGTTTCAATAGATGAGGAACGTAGGAGCCCTGGATGATAATAATTTATGGGGAAATGCTTTAGAATAATGGTGTAGATAGATAATGGGTTGAAGCCATTTCTGTAGCAAGTGATGTTGATATTTTCGATGTGAACTACATCGAAATTACCAAATCATAATATTTTACACAATAGACGGCGAATTAAGGTAAAAGATTTCAGATGGTAATTAGTATATGCCCAAGTATTGCGTAGGTGCAAAAAACCTAATTTCCAGGAAAATTGAGGGCGCCCTCCTACACATCTATCAATGCCCTTTTAAACTTGCAGAGAGCTTAGGTCAGTGCAAACAAAAGCCTGATTTAGTGTCTGCAGAAATGCTTGTAGTAGCTGCCTATTTGGTTGCACAACAACCAAGTAGGCGATCATTCCCCAAAGTCAATTTTACAAGCTTTGCACACAACTATACACATGTTTGCTCCATAAAACGCAGATACATGTCTGATGCAATCCAAACGCGGACGTCGAAAACAGACTTTCTATGCCTTACCGAGGATGTCGAAACAGAATTTCTATGCCTTACCGTTGATGTTCGTGTGTATTTTGAGTATAAATATGACAAATTGCAACAAAGTGTGGACAATGTACTACTACAACAAAAGAGGGCATCCTAGCCATATATATATGCAGCGATAGAAATACCCACATAACGTTCCACCAGGGGTTGACTAGGAATTATACACTTTGTGGACTTAAAATATTTCTAAACATATTCTAACCCAACTTTTACAAAAATAAATAATTCAGTTGAAAAAGTGGTCCTAGTGGGAATCGAACGGTGGACCTCTGCATTGTTAAGCCTGTAAGTGAACCACTAGACTAGCGAGGGGTGAACTGGCCAAGACATGATTTGAATCGCTCTTATTATTACGGAATGAAGCTATACTACTTTTATGATCAGTACATACAATATTATTAATAGAGCTGTGACACGCATGATCGTCAACCCCAGGTGGAAAGTCATGTAGGTATTTCCACTTCTGCATAAATACTGCATATATATATATATATATAGGACCCCTTTGCATGCGTTTGCACCTATCGGGAAATTGCGGACAGTCCGCTGTTAGAAGCAGCGTCTGGGGTTTGATAGTAAACTGTCACATGTGTGTCCACGTTTATCAGCGAAACAAATGCATCCAATTTAAATGCGTTGCATACATCTTGGTGATGCAATCGATAGTATTTCGCCTCATATTGCCCAATGCTCTATTTGCAAAGGAGCACAGATGTCTTAAGTGCATTTTGTTCATTTTGAGATAAATGTGTTTGAAAACTAGAAACTCTGTGTCGGGGAATTTGAAGTTGCCATCCAATTTTCAACACCAAAAGATACATTTGCACTTAGCTTATGTGTGCACTAACTCGAGAATGTCAAAGTGTTTTCATATTATGCAAATTCTCAAATTCATTGAAATGCACTTAAGACATCTGCGCTCCAAGCACTCGAAGTGGTAACCAACTTATCATTGTTTCGTTGCATATTTTCTTCTCTACAGATTTAGCCAGAATGTATAGTCTTGTATCTAGAATACCGAATGGCTTAGGTGAACTGATGACACTACTAGAACAACACATATATAACCAAGGTTTGGCAGCCATCGAAAAGTGTGGGGACACAGCAGTCAATGTAAGTTGGGAGCTGTTTCACATCGAGCCCACTATCTATAGATGGTGTGACCGGTGACGTAGTGCCCGGCAGTATGCATGCGCACCTAATGCGCACCTATAGGGAATGTGCTTTAATTCACACTTGATTGATCATTACTTACAATGCTTACGGTGTAATAGTGCAGTAGTCATTGTCTGCATCCCTAAGCACAGTGAGAGACCAGGTACTAAATCTGGTTGCCCGGCAGTATGCGTACGCACCATAAGGGCATGTGCTTTTAAAATTGGCGCTCAGTGATGCGTGCTTTGCTTTTGAATAGTATGTATGCCGTAGTCATGGACTAGTACCTCTAGCATGTCTTTAGACCAGGCGCTAATCAATTTGTAAACACTACTGATGTAAACAACGGTCACCTCATCTATAGTTTGACAATCGATCGCCTCTATGTCAAGTCTGTTTATTCAATTAAAACATATATCGTCGCTGTTCTGTCAGAACCTTGTATGATCTCCATTTGGTCTTTCAGCATGCATAAAGCAATATTTCCTATGTATAACCTTTGGGCATGGGCAGTCTGAGCTAAACATATTCAAGGACCAGAACACATCTATCAAAACATTGCAAGTGCTATTGCCCCCGAACGTGCATAAAGCAACACTTTCAATGCATAACCGTTGGGCACTTTTACTTATACATGCTGAAGGGCTGGAAAAACAGATGAGGTTTTGACAGAACAGCTTTGATATATACATATGATTGATTATTTGTCCCAGGTTAAAAAGTTTGTCAACGGTTGCAAGAATCTGTTTACATTCTTGGTGAGGATTTGTTGCGAGAATCTATCGAATAGTGTGTCACACAGTTTTCTTGCGAGGAATCAACTTGGATTCTCGCAACTCACTTGGCAAGAATCATTCCTGGACTGGATTTTCAGATTCTTGTCAAATTTCTGACCCTGTTGTCAATCACACAAAGATCACACATGGCATCTGTATTATCAAGCCTACTTAAAAGTCCAAGGATCATTTGTCTGCTCCGTGTGGAAAGGCTTAATGTGAAACAACATTAATTTAGTCAGAGATTAAAGAGTCTTAAAGAATTTACAAGAAATTGGGAAATGGAAATATGTTAGGGTAGTTATCATAGAATCAGTTATCAGTAGTAATCATATCGTTTAACTCTTTTTATAATAATTTTCATCCTTTTCACTTCCTGACAACACTTTGAAATTACACCTTTCCTTTGTTTCTCCTTGACAGGATCCCAAGATGTATGTGCAAACAATACTTGATGTGCACAGAAAGTATAACGCCTTGGTTCTCTCATCATTTACCAATGATGCCGGCTTTGTGGCTGCACTAGATAAGGTCAGTATATTAATTATCAGATATGTGTCGCCTATCTCAGCAGTTAAATAGAGGCATGAGAATTTTCAGGATATGGCCTGAATTCAGGCTATTTTGTTTTTCAAATTAACGCACTTTCTTTTATTTTTAACCTGTTTTTGGCCTTTATAGGCCAATTTTACGCACTTTTTCAGGCTGTTCAGGGTTTTTCATTCTCATGCCTGTAAATATGTTCATTTATATGGAAGTAAATGATTCTCAATCAATTTGCTACATTTGTAGGGGTACTGTGTGGCTGGGTACACCAGTTATGAACACAGCAAGCTGAAAAACCTGTGCCCACTTGTAATGTATTGCACTTGTGCATGTTTCAGAGGTTTGTATTTGTTGATTAAAAATAATAATTGTTTTGATTATAGTAATCTTGTTGTGAATGAATATATAACAGAAAAGGGAAACAAATAACATAATATTATTAAAGGTAGGTGTTCTGTTTGCTGGTCCGATTTTCAACTTATGTTTTCTATTCTGCATGTTTTCTATTCTAAATAGCCGTATTCGGAAGTTTGAGCTGCATAACTCCAATGGCTCTTATTTTAGAATCACTAGGGGACATGAAATTTGCCCATTGAGTAATACACAAACTGGCCGTGTGGTTAACCACCTTTGGCATTAATTCACTACATTTTGGCCTGTAACACCAAAAAACAACATATCTTGCGGCAAACATATTACAGAAATAATGAGAAAATATGGGGTTTCTTCTGATGGGCAAAAAAAAAGCTCAAGTGATCCTAAAACATCCACCTTTAAAATTAACATAAAATATGGTGATCTGGTGCTCCCGGGGCTTTCTTTTTTGTTTTTCTTTCTACAGGGGTGTTTGTGTCCGCAATTTCAGGAAATTTTGAATCAGGCTGCACTACAAACCATTGCTTGTTTTATCACACCCCCATCAAATATTTCTCCCTCTCTATTTGCAGGCATGCGGTAGATTTATCAATTGCAATTCAGTCACCAAGATGGTGAATTCATCCAGTAAATCTCCGGAGCTTCTGGCCAAATATTGCGACTCTTTGCTCAAGAAGAGCTCTAAAAACCCAGAGGAGGCGGAGCTAGAAGACACACTCAACCAAGTGGTAAGCACAGGACTATTTTATATATCAGAATATGCACAATGTATGGAGACAAACAGTTGTGAGTACCCAGCTTATTTTTATACTACTCGGAATTGTTTTAATCTCGACTGAAAGCCCAAGTTTTTTTCTTATTTTCTGCAAGGTAGTTTTCTGTCGTCCAATGCCTTGTAAAGCAAAATGTGCTAAATGAATTCTAATTTGCATAATTTGTTAAACAAATTATCTGAAGTAGTTGAAAGACGTAGAGGGACCACCCTGTGTGAGTGGAAAGGTGTCTTGCCGTATATGGACTGAATACACTTTGTATGTAAGCTATGGTAATAAAGTACCTCGGTTATTTCATTTAAATCAAAACTATGCCAAGAATGGTGTACTCCATTCAGGGCTGGAACTTTGATGCTTTTCAACCAGCCAGTCGGACAGGTAACTCAAAAAAACAAACCTGCCCAACAGAAATTCCACCAGCCAGTGTAACACACTAACACTGTGAATTCGAACAATTTTACCTGCCAATTGGGCGGGTACTTTTGTATTTTCACCCGCCCGACGCAAAAGTTACCTGCTATTGGCAGGTGGACGGGTGCTTTTTCCAGGCCTGACTGCATTACTTGGATAACTGTAAGATGTATGGCAACCAAGCTTGTACTCCAGTATCGGGGACAATAAAAATGTTGTACTTTCTACAGAACTGCATTGGGAATGAATGGTGATATCAGAACCTTTTCAACCTACATTTTAAGGATTGTGTTATGTTTAGGAAATACTGTAACATAGTGTCAGGTATAAAATGCCCCAACTAAAGTCCAATTAATAATTGAACGAACAACACGCACGCAGCACAAAGATGATCAAGCATATGGTTGTGCGCGCATCACGCAATGTACGCAATACGCTGCTTCAATGTGTTCGTTCAGTTATGAATCTGACTATAGCTTTAATTGCTCATCTTTCCCAGTGAATAACATAGAAATGAAGAATTACATAGTGTTCTATAGACACCGAGGAATAGTATCTTTGATTTCTTTTTCAACCGTATGTGCATCTTAACCATAACCCCCCCCCCCCCCCCCCCCCTAAATACTGAAAAATGCTAATCCTAAGTTTATCCCCTAGCGCCTGTGCCGCCGGTTTTTAGATGACGTAGTCAACCCAGCCTATATAGTGAGCGCAGTATACTGCGTGAACGAGTAGCTGAGGGCCGTGGCTTAGTGTGTGGAACATAGGGCCTAAGTCAGGATAGTCCCTGGATCGAAACCTGGCAGGTTCCCGGCGATTTAGTTGGGTTTTTTTCTTCGAAAATTGTGATCCCGGTCAGAGCATATCATTTTGCAAAGAGTAAAAAATCCTCTAAACAAATATCAATGTGAATTGTAATGATTTGGATGGACTGCTCACAATTGAACTAAATATCTGGTGCCCTCAGATGTAACTTTTCATTCCATCTATCGTCTTTTTGTCTTCTGCAGATGGTGGTATTCAAGTACATAGACGACAAAGACGTGTTCCAGAAATTCTACAGTAAAATGCTCGCGAAGAGATTAGTGCATCACAACTCCGCTAGTGACGATGCAGAGGCCAGCATGATCTCAAAGCTAAAGGTAAGGCACAAAATGGATTATGTTTGGTTTTAGATGAATTCTCGGAGCATTGCATGAACCAAAACACGCAATATAATATGGGGCCTAAATGTGCTCAGACGTGTCTGAGGGCATGCTTGTAAGGATTCCTATAGTGAGCGTCATAAAGCTATGGACATAATTCCAATAATACTAACTTGCGTGCAAAACCTGGAAGTGGGTACTGAACGTTTTCAAAAATGACCACGCTTCCTGATTGGTCAATCGTGAAATCGTCATGCGCATGCAGGCATAGTCTGTTGTTCGCACATTTCATGCGTCTGGATGCAGCTCCATGAACAACAACAAAACACACTCGAGTGAAATAGCTTGAATTTCTTCCATAGCATTATGTCAGAGACTAGTGGAGCTCACAGCTGTGAGATCCTTCCAACATCAACTAACTGCAAATCATCTTCACATACTACATGTCCACATATTAACTGGAAAGACAACTGTGGCCTTTGACATTTTGGCCTATTTTAGCATACCAACGCTTAAGGTTGTTCCTATGGCGATATATCAGATTTCAGATAGTTGTGGATCTCAGCCAGCTCTATAAAATATCAAATACAAAATTAGCCATAGGAACAACTTTAAGGAAGCTTGACAGTGAACTTAAATTTACAGGTGCAACATTTATGCATGCATTTCTACCTGTGTATGTGTATGGTTATGTGGGGGTGTGTTGTACACCAGTTCGCTGCGCAATTAAGTCAATAAAGCAATGATGTAACAAGCTAGTAAACATGCTATTGACGATAGAAAACCATTTTTAGTGAAGCCTGCTGTTATCCATGCTTGTATGTATAACATGCTCTCTTAGATAAAATGGCACCGCTTTGGTAGCTCAATGTTTTTTTCGTCACAGCAAGCATGTGATTTTGAGTACAATTTCAAATTACAGATAGTGTTCCTGGACAATAGGTACACATTACACATTAGAAGATTCACACAATTTTATCTCTCAAAACATAAATCCAAGATATCCAATATATTATCTCATGACGTTTGTTTTCTTTTTGCAGCAAGCGTGTGGCTTCGAGTACACTTCCAAACTGCAGAGGATGTTCCAGGACATCGGAGTGAGTAAGGATCTCAATGAGCAATTCAAGGCCCACCTGCAGAACACAGAGTCACTCAACATAGACTTCAGCATACAGGTGTTATGCTCCGGATCATGGCCGTTCCAACAGGGGTGTACTTTCAACCTTCCGAGTGAGGTCAGTTTTTAAGAAATGGGGTGGTCAGCTATGAACTATTCGAAGAGGGGTGGGGATGAAAGAGAATGCGAGATTTTAGGGTTCCCCCACCACAATTAGGTAGCGTTAATCAGTTCAAAATTACTGGATCCGAGCGTCACACTCGCATTCATCTGAATGTTTAATGCACAAGGCTCAGCAGTGTACATGTATGTATGACAGTTGGCACACTGCATTCCATAACATCTATAGTTTGATCAGTTCTAAATTGGCGAGAAATATTTGGTTTTTTGTCTCGCCTGATGTAATCAGAAAGAGACTATGTTATCACTATTTCTGTCCGCCGTATGCCGTATGCCGTCCGCCGTCCGCCGTGTGCTAAGAAATACCTTTGTGACGCGATATCTGGAGATCCGTAAGGCCTATCGTGATGGGACTTGGTGGAGGGAAGGGGGGTGGTGCGTTCTGTTGCTGATTGATTTTTCAAGGTCATCGGGGGTCATACAAGGTCATCGGGGTCAAATATGCTTAACACTTTTGAGACGCGTTGTGACGCGATATCTAGAGATCCGTAAGGCCTATCTTGATGGGACTTGATGTCAGGGAAGGGGGTGGGGTGTTCTTTTGCTGATTAGATTTTCAAGGTCATTGGAGGTCATTCAAGGTCATCGGGGTCAAATATGCGGTCAAATAAGATCCGTAAGGCCGATCTTGATGGGATTTGGTGGAGGGAAGGGGGTGGTGTGTTCTTTTTGCTGATTAAATTTTCAAGGTCATCGGAGGTCATTCAAGGTCATCGGGGGTCAAATATGGGGTCAATAGATCAGTAAGGCCTATCTTGATGGGATTTGGTGGAGGGAAGAGGGATGATGTGTTCTTTTTGTTGATTAAATTTTCAAGGTCACCAGAGGTCATCGGGGTCAAATATGGGGTCAAATAGATCAGTAAGGCCTATATTGATGAGATTTGGTGGAGGGAAGGGGAGTGGTGTGTTCTTTTTGCTGAATAAATTTTCAAGGTCATCAGAGGTCATTCAAGGTCATCGGGGGTCAAATAAGATCCATAAGGCCTATCTTGATTGGATTTGGTGGAGGGAAGGGGGATGGTGTGTTCTTTTTGTTCTTAATTTTTCGGGGTCATCGGGGGTCAAATAGATCAGTAAGGCCTATCTTGATGGGATTTGGTGGACGGAAGAGGGATGGTGTGTTCTTTTTGTTGATTAATTTTTCGGGGTCATTGGGGGTCAAATATGGGGTCAAATAGATCAGTAAGGCCTATCTTGATGGGATTTGGTGGAGGAAAGGGGGGTGGTGTGTTCTTTTTGTTGATTCATTTTTCGGGGTCATTGGGGGTCAAATATGGGGTCAAATAGATCAGTAAGGCCTATCTTGATGGGATTTGGTGGAGGGAAGGGGGGTGGTGTGTTCTTTTTGTTGATTAATTTTTCGGGGTCATCGGGGGTCAAATATGGGGTCAAATAGATCAGTAAGGCCTATCTTGATGGGATTTGGTGGACGGAAGAGGGATGGGGTGTTCTTTTTGTTGATTATTTTTTTCGGGGTCATCGGGGGTCAAATATGGGGTCAAATAGATCAGTAAAGCCTATCTTGATGGGATTTGGTGGACGGAAGAGGGATGGGGTGTTCTTTTTGTTGATTATTTTTTCGGGGTCATCGGGGGTCAAATATGGGGTCAAATAGATCAGTAAGGCCTATCTTGATGGGATTTGGTGGATGGAAGAGGGATGGTGTGTTCTTTTTGTTGATTAATTTTTCGGGGTCATCGGGGGTCAAATATGGGGTCAAATAGATCAGTAAGGCCTATCTTGATGGGATTTGGTGGACGGAAGAGGGATGGTGTGTTCTTTTTGTTGATTAATTTTTCGGGGTCATCGGGGTCAAATATGGGGTCAAATAGATCAGTAAGGCCTATCTTGATGGGATTTGGTGGACGGAAGAGGGATGGGGTGTTCTTTTTGTTGATTATTTTTTCGGGGTCATCGGGGGTCAAATATGGGGTCAAATAGATCAGTAAGGCCTATCTTGATGGGATTTGGTGGACGGAAGAGGGGTGGTGTGTTCTTTTTGTTGATTAATTTTTCGGGGTCATCGGGGGGCAAATATGGGGTCAAATAGATCAGTAAGGCCTATCTTGATGGGATTTGGTGGAGGGAAGGGGGGTGATTTGTTCTTTTTGTTGATTAATTTTTCGGGGTCATCAGGGGTCATATATGGGGTCAAATAGATCAGTAAGGCCTATCTTGATGGGATTTGGTGGACGGAAGAGGGATGGTGTGTTCTTTTTGTTGATTAATTTTTCGGGGTCATTGGGGGTCAAATAGATCAGTAAGGCCTATCTTGATGGGATTTGGTGGAGGGAAGGGGGGTGGTGTGTTCTTTTTGTTGATTAATTTTTCGGGGTCATCGGGGGTCAAATATGGGGTCAAATAGATCAGTAAGACCTATCTTGATGGGATTTGGTGGACGGAAGAGGGATGGTGTGTTCTTTTTGTTGATTAATTTTTCGGGGTCATCGGGGGTCAAATATGGGGTCAAATAGATCAGTAAGGCCTATCTTGATGGGATTTGGTGGAGGGAAGGGGTGGTGTGTTCTTTTTGTTGATTAATTTTTCGGGGTCATCGGGGGTCAAATAGATCAGTAAGGCCTATCTTGATGGGATTTGGTGGACGGAAGAGGGATGGTGTGTTCTTTTTGTTGATTAATCTTTCGGGGTCATCGGGGTCAAATATGGGGTCAAATAGATCAGTAAGGCCTATCTTGATGGGATTTGGTGGAGGGAAGGGGGGTGGTGTGTTCTTTTTGTTGATTAATTTTTTGGGGTCATCGGGGGTCAAATATGGGGTCAAATAGATCAGTAAGGCCTATCTTGATGGGATTTGGTGGACGGAAGAGGGATGGTGTGTTCTTTTTGTTGATTAATTTTTCGGGGTCATCGGGGGTCAAATAGATCAGTAAGGCCTATCTTGATGGGATTTGGTGGAGGGAAGGGGGTGGTGTGTTCTTTTGGTTGATTACTTTTTCGGGGTCATCAGGGGTCAAATATGGGGTCAAATAGATCAGTAAGGCCTATCTTGATGGGATTTGGTGGAGGGAAGGGGGGTGGTGTGTTCTTTTTGTTGATTAATTTTTCGGGGTCATCGGGGGTCAAATATGGGGTCAAATAGATCAGTAAGGCCTATCTTGATTGGATTTGGTGGAGGGAAGGGGGGTGGTGTATTCTTTTTGCTGATTAAATTTTTAAGGTCATCGGAGGTCATTCAAGGTCATCTGGGGTCAAATAAGATCCGTAAGGCCTATCTTGATGGGATTTGGTGGACGGAAGAGGGATGGTGTGTTCTTTTTGTTGAATAATTTGTCGAGGTCATCAGAGGTCATCTGGGGTCAAATAAGATCCGTAAGGCCTATCTTGATGGAGGGAAGGGGTTTGGTGTGTTCTTTTTGCTGATCAAATTTTCAAGGTCATCAGAGGTCATCTGGGGTCAAATAAGATCTGTAAGGCCTATCTTGATGTGATTTGGTGTAGGGAAGGGGGTTGGTGTGTTCTTTTTGTTGATTACATTTTTCAAGGCATTACATCCCTTGCATTAACTACAATGCATACCTCTGTGACAGTGCTACATTGTATCACATGTTTCATCATCATTTCTTTCAAGTCACTTTTGATGAACAGGCGAGACGCGCCGTTCGAGAACCGCCTTGTATCTCTTGTTGCCTTACCGCACCTGCATCCTTCTGTATTCATTCGCTGCTGTAAAAAGGCTTCGCCAATTTGGAACTGATCAAACTATAGCAGACTTGTTAAGTACTATGTACACGACTGTTGTGATTGTGAATGCACCAATTGCATAGGGCATGTAAGATTGTTTGAAATGATCGAGACTTTATTGAACTGATTATAGTATTGTGGGATAATTTTCATAAAATATAATCTAAAATAAGTGGAAAAATACACTTGTTTGAAATTTGAAGGGAAGAAGATCTTACTGCAGAAATATCTTACAAAGTTACCCCTCTCATTTAGTAATGCATCTCATTAAGAGATAAGCTGATTTTTATGCATAACACAGCTAATTTTTGCTTGTTTGACACCACTCCTCAGTCAAAAAGAAAAGGGGTTAAAGGCGAACATCCTGATATGGGGCATGTTTACACTACAGCCAAAATACTATAATGCACGGCAGTGGTCACTTTTTTGGCAAAGGTGGATACTTGTTTATTGTCTTCAGACTTGTTATCCATTATCATCTCTTGTCTGGTTTCATACATCTCATCTTAGTAATAGACCATTTCAAATTGAGATCGGAAATCTTCGGAAAAACAAGTCACGTGGAGGTTGTGCGTTCTTCGCAACAGTTGATCGCATTCATAGCATTGGTTGTTCGCCTAGTGATTTACTATGTTTACAAACACGCGTACACCCATGCGAGGTAAAACATGGAACGACACTATTTTGTCTTTTTATCAACAATGGCATTTGATCCGCAAATTCCAAATGTATCATGCAGACGGTAAAAAGTAGAAATATTACCCCAAATCTCTATTATCCCTCCGTTTTTGTTACTGAAATGCCGCAACATCAACTTTGTGAGGGATACAATCTATCACCAACACCAGCGCAATCTACCACACTGGCAGACGGGTGAAAACCATGTTTGTTTTCCTCCGGCACATGGACATGACTTGTGAGCTGACAAGTCATGTAACCGAGCGTCAAATCACTCGGCTAATCGGAAACATTCAGAACCGATCGTATATTTTCAGATTTGAAATGGTCTATGAACCATTGAACTTTTGTCCTCAACATTCTTGTAATCTCACTTTCTTTTGATGACCTTCACAGTTGGAGCGTAGTTATCAGCGGTTCACCACATTCTATGCAAGTCAGCACAGTGGGCGTAAGCTGATGTGGGTTTTCCAGATGTCAAAGGGTGAGCTGGTGACCAACTGCTTCAAGAACAGATACACCCTACAGGTAGGTACATAGGGCTTGAGCGTCAATCGGTCTTGGCTATACTCTATTTGGCTTCCTCTGGACAGTGACGCAGCTTTTACGAATGCGTACGTATCTTCCGTCTTTCAACATGGGTGTGTATTTGCAGCGCCTCGATTAGGCGCGCGTGTTATGTGCTGCAATTAGTAGAATACGCAGTTACGTCACTGTCTCGTGATGGCCAAATAGACTATAGCCACATAATCAGTCTTATGTAGTGTGAGCTGGTGACTAATTACTTTCAAGAACAGATACACACTACAGGTATGTAAATACTAATAAGGCTTTGAGTGTCAATCAGTTTTGGCTTGCCACATATCAGCGTTATATATTTAGTGTGAGCTGGTGACTAATTACTTTCAAGAACAGATACACATTTATACAGGTAGGGATTTGTAGCCAATCAGTGCTTATCTAGCCACCTGTCAGAACCCCCTTCTTGTAAAGGCTTCCAAGTGTGTCGGTATCCAACTGGGGAGTTTCATAAACACAGATAATGTGGAGCTGATCAGTGCATAACCGCCGTAGTGGGGAGTTGCTCTAAATATAAGATGGAAGTTGTTATACCCCCTCGATATTTCAAACACCCCATTGTCACTGCTATTTAATCGTTTTAAATTGGGGAGCACCGCAGTGTGCCGTAACTTCCACATTTAGATTGTGTGTAAACATATTGCACCTCCACATTTTACAAACGCAGATACACACTATAGTTAAGGCTTGAGTGTCAATCAGTCATAGCTAAACTCTGTGCATCATCTACCTCTATGCAGTCCAGTCGGAGTGTACTGCAGTGATCAACGCAGCTGTTAAATGCACAAATGCTAGGATTGGTCTTTAATTGCATGTGTGCCTATATCAGAGCATTATCATCTCATATGATGATAAGCTATTCTCTCTAAAGCATTATCTGGCATCACTACACATAGGTAGATGACCCTTCAGCCCGTCTTATGATGAGCTGGTTACCAATCTCTACAAGAACAGATATTATATTCATTCTTCAGCCATGTACGATGAGTTACGATGCAGAACTTGATATATGCCAGTTTCAAAAACGTTGATTTGAGATGACCAACATAAAGCACCAAACATGATATAGCTTCAGATTTGGACCATACTTGATACATTTAAAGGAATACTTTTGTTGAAGAATAAAAAGGATCAGATGTTTTGCTTTTTTTTTGATACTTTTTATTTGCATATCTCAAGTTAGTCAAAATGGATGTATCTTGTTTTGCATCTTCGTATGTTTGTTGTCAATTAGCGTCTTAGATTACAATCTCTCTGCTTGCTAATTTGGTTGAGGAGCTTGTATTTTACTTTTCCATTTATCACTTCGCGAACATAAGGAAATCCTTGCCGTGGAACTTAAGCGCTCAGATATGTAGAATTATTCAGTAGCGTAGCCAGGGGGGGGGGGGGGGGGGGGCAGGAGGTGGCACTCTACCCCCTCCCCTGAAAAGAAGTTTGACCGGGAAAATTGGGAAGGCAGCGGAAGGGAAAAAAGGGAGAAGAGGAGACAAAAGGGAAGGAAAGAGAAAGGAAACGGACAGAAAGGAGAAAGGAAAACAGGCAAATTAGTTGGAAAATTGCAGTTTTTCATGCCGGTATTGGGACGCAACGCCTCTTAGCACTTTCTGAATACAGTAAATATAACAGTATCCCAGTACCTTGAGTTAAATCAAATGATTAATGTATTGATTTGCTTTGTACCCACCACTCACAGGCATCCACATTTCAGATGTCCGTATTGTTGCAGTTCAACATGTCCAATTCATACACAATACAGCAGTTACTGGATAACACACAGATTAAACAGGTGAGTTCAACAGTTATGATATCATGTGCCTGTAGTGTTGGGCCTAAACTTAACACTGAAGATAATTACCCTACGTGTTGCTGAATCCCGCCCTTTTACTCGATGTAACACTCTCCTATTTTCTCCTTCTCCTAACACCATTAAATGACTCACCACAGACATGAATAACTTCCTTGAAATCCTAATTTACTATGGCGTGCATATCTTTTAAGATGAAGATGACTATTTGTGATTGTTTCGGAGTGTCTAAAGTAGTCTTATGAGTGTCTAAGAGGTACACAAATAGTATAAATACTAAGGAAATCGGCAACCTTCCATAAGCGAAAAGCTTTGTAAACAATGTCAACAACTACCGTCCTCAATATTATAGAAGGCACAATACACTGAACCAAATAGGTGCAGGCTGGGGCTGAAGCATAGGTCTTTGTAACTTACACTACAATTTTAAGAACATTCCAACTGCACCAGTGCCTTTCCCAAATGCTTCCAAGTACTTTGCTTTTGTTGTTACTGTGGGATCGTCTGAATCATGTTCCTTCAAATACAGTGTGAGTCATAAAGAAGTTGTACGGTAATGAATATTTGTTTCTCCAATTAGATCAAACAATTTTTACAAACCAATGAAGCACATATTCAAAGAGCATATTCTTCCGCTCATAAAAAAAGAATCACTGAAATTGATCTTTGCTATCAAGTGTTATACCTGTTTTAATAAATGAACCCATTGTGGGAGCTGTCCACAATATATTAAATGCTTTGAACTCATCTGTCTAAGTGGTTTGGCTGGTTTCGGTTTATTGATCATCACATTCTTCTTTCCTTGCAGGACATTCTGATGCAAGTTGTACAGATTCTTGTCAAGTGCAAACTATTGGTAAGTAATACTTTATGTCAGCGGTTCTCAACTATTTTTTCTTGAGGGTCATGAAGCGCCACAAATGTTGAAAAAGACATTCCCAGAGGCCAACATGCTCCAATTTGTTTATGTTTTTCTTTGTTATTAGAGCTTTTCAAGGGCTTGTTCTTGAAGGGCCACATTTGGCCCATGGGCCACCATTTAAGAATCCCAGCTTTTATGTAATTGTTTAAAAATGTTGATCTTCCAGACCCAAAATAATTTCTCAAATATAGATAAAAGAGAAGAAGTAGAATCGCTCACCATGAATGATGTCATTTATGCCACCTAAGATAGCATTCCTTGGCATACCTCACCTATGCAAAAAAACAACGAAAACATGGCCAGTGTTATTGTGATTCCAAATATTAACAAGAGTGATTGACATAGCATAATGTATGCACATGCCATGAGGATGTACAGTGATTGTTCATGCATGGTACTGGTTCAGTGATGATTGCAATTATGAATATGATCATTTATGTGATTTACATTTGTGCAGGAATGTGATGACACAGAGGACGAGTTAAAACCAACATCAGAGCTCAGGTTATTCTTGGGATACAAAAAGTAAGTCAAAAAGAAGGGAAATTACAGATAAAATGCAATGACAAAGTTATCTGACCTATCCGTCACACTAAAAATATGTTCATTGGCGATTAATGTTATAACATAATGACTATGACTGATGACTGAAGAACTTTTTTTCGTCTTCTTCATTCTGTCATGATTTTTTTATCATGCTCTTTAAGCAGATACTGGATACTGGATTTATTTCATATAATCATTCTAAAGGGTTCAACAAAAGAAAGTATACACTTTGTTTATGTCATTTTGAGTAACATTCCATTTTGTTGTTGACCAAACAGGCTAGATAGGCATTTAGATGAATCTTTTAAGCATAATTTGATACTAAATTTGCCCCCTAACAACAAAGATAAACCATGATTAGCACCATTTAAAGAAAATTGGTCACTTTTCAAAAGTCACATTTTCAATACACTACGCGGGAAGAAAATACCACATGTTACCTGTCCATAATCAAATAGCCCGCTCATTCAGGCACAACCCCCACTGTGTGATCAATATCCATTTAATTCCCGGCCATTCAAAGTGCCACGCACAGCATTTGAATGTTACTCAAAATGACATAAACAAAGTGTATACTTTCTTTTGTTGAACCCTTTATGTGATTTATGTGCAACACCTTTGAGCGCAACACCATTGACTGTGTATTTATGCTCTGTCTAAGGTTTTCAATTCAACCTATTACCACCATCCATCCTGTAATCTGACGATTGCCTTATTGGCATAAAACTCAGAGTAACGACTCCTTTTCCGGAAGGTCTAAACTTCAAATTTTTCTGAAATTGATATGAATATATTGTGCACAATTTTTTAGTATTGAAAGGAACAACACTTACTGGACTTCATCAGAAACTGATCCGTCAGGTAGATCACGTTATAGACTGCTCGGAACCCTGTGAGTTGCCTGACCCCAGGCTTGTGACAGTTGAAAGCGGTATCCGCCTTTCTTATTCTGTTATGATTGTTAGGCTAAATTAAAAAAATAATTTGTCTCAAAGCTCCCGCGCGCGTTAGTTTATTGATGCGCATTAGAAAAACAAAAATCTTAAAAAATCTTCTTCTTTTTTCTTCTTTTTTTTCAAAAAAAAAAAATCCCAAAATTGCACTGATTTTTCATATTTTTATTGATCACATCATTTTAAATACAAAAGGTCACTTTTACAAGGATTTCAATATTCTATATTCTATATCTATATTTAAAATTTAAAAAAAACTTTAAAAAAACGCATTCCGCATTAGGTTTTGAAAAACTGAAGAGCTTTGAGACAAAAGATTTGTTTAAATATAGCCTTATGGTTGTTTAATTATTTCCAGTGACGGTACCACCTCTGTCAAGAATTTATGTCCAGACTAGTTTCGGTGAAGATACACAGCAGAGATTTGTGCCTCATTGGAGCTACAATGTTAGAAAATATTATTCGAACACTTTATAGGTTTAATGAAAAGTCATCCCCTTCCCCCCCTGATCAATGTTGAGTCACCAAATTTGCCAACCATCAGCCTATGTCCTTGCAACATTAATTGATGGGGGAGGAAGGATGGGATATGTGGAGGGGAACTTTCAGGCTATCATAAACAAATTGGTATTTTCACATGACTCTAATAACATGTGCTATACAGTAATTACAATATGCAAACAAGGTTCAGTGTTCGAATATATTTTTCTATGATTGTAGGTCTGCAATGTTAATTGGCGGTCTGCAATGTTGATTGGCTCAGACCTTGTGGCATGTTTAGCCATCAAATTGTGATAAACTTAAGCAATGATTCCAATGTTATGTTATATCTTACAGCAAAAAGCTACGTGTAAATATCAATGTACCGATGAAGACGGAACAGAAGCAAGAACAGGAGTCCACACACAAACACATAGAGGAAGATCGCAAACTTCTAATTCAGGTAAAACTCAAGTGTTAATGCCTATGCTATCTGTTGTGACTAAGTCTTAACCCTAACCCCGGTTTAGGATTTTTGACCGGGATCACAATTTTCGAGGAAAAAACACCAACTAAATCTCCGGGAACCTGCCGGGATTCGATCCGGGGACCCTCCGTTCTCAAGCCCCACCTTCCTACCACTAAGCCAAGGCCCTCAGCTACACATTCGTGCAGTATACTGCACTCATTATATAGGCTCGGTTGACTACGTCATCGAAAACCGACGGCGCATGCGTTTGGAGAGGGACTTTGGATTAGCATTTTTTAGCACTCAGGGGGGTTAGGGTTAACACTTTCCATGCGGCATGCGTCTGCAGACGACACTCCAAATGTTCACAAGATGTTTCAAAAATGTCCAAATAATTGAATTTCATTACCATATTTGGATTCACCATGAGAAATGCTTGAGAATACATACAAACATGCCTGGTATTGGTTCAGTGATTCTTGAGATAGACATTGAAAGTGGAAAGATTTCTGAAAATCTGTTTTGCAAAAACTTATAGCCGTGTAGAGAGTGTTATGTAACATTTAAAAAAGCCTTTTTCATGATTCCGATTATACACCATGAATTAAGGCCTACAAAAAAGAAGTTTGATTGGCGTAACATGACCAAAACAAATAGGGTAGGTCGGTCGGGATTTTTTTAATTTTTTTTAATTTATTTTAAATCATCTACTTTTGAACACTTAAAAGACAGCAGTACACACAAATGAAGAGACGGAAAAAATTCCCTTTTCTTTAAACATTTTTATTTTTATTTATAGAAACCAACAGACTCTATGAGTACAAGTTTCTGAAGTTTTAAACAATAACAAACTTCAGATTTCAGTTTCTTTTGTTTTTTGGTGGGGTTTTTTGGGTTTTTTCCCCTCAAAATAATAAAAAAATATTCAGGGTCGGTCGGGTTACGCCAATCAAACTTCTTTTTTTTTTAGGCCTAAGGGAGTTTCATCAAGCAAAGAATGAGTTATCCCCTGTAGGTTCACACAGTATGGGCAATTACCTATGGTTTGTTATGCCATATCATGCGAGGTCAATTAGTCAAGAGGCCCACATAGAAGAAAAAAAGAATGGTATTTAAAACACAAGTTTACTATCAAACTTGAACTATCCAAGTCTTCTCAATGTTTATATTCACTTCAAACCAGGTAACCCAGCAAATATTGTATTTAAATATTTAAATAGAAGGAGTGATGCTGGTTTTTCTTCTCCCTTCCCACACACTGTAATCAGCATTGATTTGGATTGAGGGTGGGGGGGGGGGGGAGCATTTCACCAAACTTTAACAAAGTTTGCAAACATTTATAGCTTGGAACTAAGACCAAGTCCAAGCAACCTATCGCAGAGATGCCAGTTTTCAGGTTTTCCAGGTTTTCTTGTGAACAATTTACGCTCTTTTATTTGGTTTCAGTCTGCTCTAGGACATTTTATGTGATATTTCAGGTTTGTTACAACTTTCAGTTTTTTAGTTGTACTGACTGGCATCTCTGCTATTTGTGGCCATTAACTTGTTTGAAAAGAAAGTGCTAGAAGAGAAGATGTTTTGCTTCAGAAATGACACAGGCACATTTTTCTTGCACAACTACATCATGTAGTCCATCGTATCACTTACCAATGTGTATATCAATTTCCCTTACAGGCTGCCATAGTGCGTATTATGAAGATGCGTAAATCGTTACGACATCAACAACTTCTAGGTGAAGTGCTAACACAGCTCTCCAGCAGGTTCAAGCCCAGAGTGCCTGTTATTAAGGTAGGTGTCGAAAAGGTTTCACTAATAAATGTGACCTTTCACGTTGATAACACAAAGAGGGCATGTTTGTGGCCCTACTTCAATCTTTAGTTATGGATATTATATAAAGGACCTTCTAAGCTTTAAATTGATGCCTCGTTGAAGAAAGGCAGACCTTGAAACACTAAATGTAATTTCATGAAGCATAATTTTCTTCATATTTCAATTGAGGACCCTAGATCTAAAAGGGGGTTAAGTCACATTGAGAAAAATGGCAAAAACTGGGTTTCATTGTGTCCATGTGTGGACTTGACCCACTCGGGTTGTACCTCCCATGGACTCTTACATAGCTTTACCACATGACTTAACTGTAACATTTGAACAGAGGGTGCAGAGATCCTCCTTGTAGCAGAAACTGATACTTGACTACAATTTCACAAGATTGTGACTTAACCCCCTTTTAGATCTAGGGTCCTCAATTTAAGGGCTATATCTCAAGTGATTTCCAATAACATGTTCTATTTGATATTACTGGTTACAAATGTGACAAGTCACATCAAAAAGGACATGTTGTTGACAAACACAGTTTTGAGATCGAGGCCAATATATTTAGTGAAATATAAAGAAAATAATAAAACAAATCTGCTTCTTCAATTCATATCTTGTGATTACAAAGACCGATTACCTTCAGCAGCACCTGTTTACACACACGCGCGGGCACACAAGGTCTATCCAATGCCGCAATACCCCCAGGTGTATATAGTCACCGAACATTTAGCCTGGGCAGCCTAGTGCTTGTGGTGTGATGGTTGGCCTGCTCGCCTGCCAGTCCGGCGACGGGGGTTCGATCCCCAGAGGCCGCACACCAAAATTATTTGGCCTCCCTTTTACCCAGTTCTTTGATCCATCGCCACTGAAACACCATGGGAGTTAGGGTTAATGAATGCCCAGTTGGAATTTTTCAATTCTGATTTTAGAACCAGGGTTGAGGAGGGTTATTATTTCAAATGAGAGAAAAAATTGAGTGTGGCCACACCAGCCCCTCACCGACCAACAAATCATTTATTGTTTCAACTGGTGCAAATATAGACTGTGATTGTTTCACAATGCATTCATGTTTTTTTCCTTCATTCTTTCCAGAAATGTATTGACATACTCATCGAAAAGGAATACCTTGAGCGAGTGGACGGCGAGAAGGACATGTACAGCTATCTAGCGTAATACTGGACCTCATCAGTGCACAGGGTTATCTATCGCCTGGCAACGCCACATCAAAATCATAAAATCATATTAATTGTCAAAGCTCCTAGTAGACAGCCAGTATTTATTATTAGAATTATTTTGTATTTTGAATATTGACCAGATTTGTGAACAAAAACATGTCTGTAGTTAAGCAATAGAACAGTGTTATTATTTTTGGGATGGGGTTTGGATGGATGTGTTTTTGTTTAACGTAATTTCAGTTTATTTAAAAAGAGACGCATTATTGTAGGCAAGATTGTTAATCGACAGTTGCCTTTAAAATTGGTGCAGAATTTTGATTTACAATTATTGTGATAGGATTGTCACCTGGAGAAGTCTAGGGAGCACGTTCTCAAATGATGATAGATTTATAGAAATTATTTATTACTTTTTGAGGACAGACAATGATTTTGATGGGGAGCTGCCACGATGATTGATACCTGCCGAATTATTTATGTACATGAGTTGAGAAGCTATAGGGGCCATGCAATCCATGGGATGTATAACCTGATATAGAATACACATACACATGGTGTACGTGTATGTATGCATGTACTGTTTTGTACGAGACAGAATGGTGCGCGACAATATCATTTTGTTACGGAGTGAGTGCCCATTCGTTATTCTGTAAAAGTGGTTCATTTTCATGATCTCTTAGCGCATGGCTAAATGCGAGCTATGCCGCCATCGTTAAAATTGTGCGATTTGCTTTCTTTTTGCATCGTGCAATCTCCATTTTCACACAGCTGTTAATGTGTGAAAAAAGGGGTTCAAATTAATCAAGTATGAAGATTGCTCGTGAAATTATCCACTTTCGGGGCTGGAGTGTGCATGTAGTAGGAATATGGACTCTTCAACTATTATACAGCATATTCAGCATTTAAGACTGCACCAATGAAGCCAAGGGACTATCGTTACAGGGACGAGGTAAAATATAAATTGGTTACTTCACCCATAGATTTAAAAACTAGATCCGGTACGAGATGTTTGCCCTATTCATTGATGTGTAACGGGCGCCATTTTGAATTCCCATCATGGAGGAAAATGTATGTCGGTATTTTTCGGAACTACACAAAAAAGTATGAAGGCATTCGTGTACTGACAGCTGTGTCTCACTCCGTGTTGGCAGGTTTGAAATATGCAGAAATAGTGACGATTTACGGATGCTCACGCGCATTTTCCGAAAAATGCCGACACACCTCCAAATTTGTCCCTGTTGTGAAGAAATTAAAATGGCGGCGCATCAGATCTAGTTTATATATCTATGTTTTCACCAGAAATTACATGAGTTTAGTGGACGCCTGGAATAATTCTCACAAGCGTGATGAACATTTATTCCAAAATGTGCATTGAAATGCAACCATTTATAGAATTATGTCTAAAGGACTATGACCATGATAGACCTTTTGTATTATTAGCCCCTTTGTGCCATTGATGGCTTAAACGTAGCGTTATAAATAGATTATCACCTATAAGGGAAACTACAGAGCCATGAAATTGTTTCATGAAAGGTGACGAGCTGTATATAACTAGGGTTACGCCATCAACAGCGGGAAGGGTTCAACTATAAATCAGGTTGTCATTTGTACTGAGTTTAACGCATTACTGATCCATGGTAGAAATGAGGAGATATTTTGAGCTATATAGATCTTATATAGGGTTAATTGGTATGGTTTCTACCAGGCTCAAAATGTAGAAATGGGGAGATATTTTGATCGAGATCTTATATATATAGGGTTAATTGGTACGGTTTCTACCAGGCTCAAATGTAGAAATGAGAGATTTTGAGCTAGATCTTATATAGGGTTAATTGGTACGGTTTATACCAGGCTCAAAATGTAGAAATGAGGAGAGATTTTGAGCTAGATCTTATATAGGGTTAATTGGTACGGTTTCTACCAGGCTCAAATGTAAAAATGAGAGATTTTGAGCTAGATCTTATATAGGGTTAATTGGTACAGTTTCTACCAGGCTCAAAATGTAGAAATGAGGAGAGATTTTGAGCTAGATCTTATATAGGGTTAATTGGTACGGTTTCTACCAGGCTCAAATGTAGAAATGAGAGATTTTGAGCTAGATCTTTATATAGGGTTAATTGGTACGGTTTCTACCAGGCTCAAAATGTAGAAATGAGGAGAGATTTTGAGCTAGATCTTATATAGGGTTAATTGGTACGGTTTCTACCAGGCTCAAAATGTAGAAATCAGGTGATATTTTTCCATCTACATCTTGAAAAGTACATAGCCGCAAAGTCCCTCCCTTTTGATGTGCTGCATCACATATACTTGATGCTAATTATTGAGCAGAAAGCTTTCCAATTTTGTTTTTCATCCGACCCTTCAGCACGTATAAAGTACTACTTCCTGTATGTATAACCTTTGGGCAGTCTGCTAAACACGTTCTAGGGCCAAAAACACATTTATCAAAACATTGTTAGTGTTCTTGCCCCTGAACATGTTTAAGCAAAACTTCCTATAACAATATCGCCGTTTGATAAGAGGCTCAATAATTTGATTGAGCATGAACATGGAACTGTTCCGTAATTAAAAACAGATTCAGTTGGGTATACAAGCTTTGTATGTAGATTTCTATGATTGGTCAAATATAGAAGTATAATTATTATTTGAAAATATTAATTTATATGATTTTATGATATCTTTATTTGCACACAGATAAACGAACACCTTTAAATCATCCCACTTTATGGGGCTTTTTTATACATATGTGTATGTTGTGTTGTATACATAAAACAAATCTATACGGTCAGTTGAAGGGTTTGTATAATAATTAGGCATTTAAGATGGGTCTCTGAATTGTTGGAATTATACCATTTAGACCACTAAAGTGTGGCTGATATGTAAATGAATGGCCCTTTACAGACCTCTTTTTCCAGCTTTGATGATAATCTGAGCATCGATTCCTCTGCTTCATGTAGTGCAGTCGATATTTGATCACCTCAAGTATAATAGTGCATCATGGAACCTTGGAAAGAAGTACTGTAGATCCTAAACAATGCAACTCAGTTAGCAAGAGTATCAATTTCTAGGTATCCCATAGTGCAGTTCAACACTATGTAAAACTATACCGGTCGGCAGTATTTTCTTGAACAATCTTCAGCATTAGTTAATTTACCCTTTTCGTGATGAATTTGACCCATGGGCCAATTTTTCTTGTATAATGTTTATTTTCCTCCTCAATTTTTCTGCACGGATCTCAAATGTAGTTAGTGAATTGATGAAGAGACTTGTTTTGTTGAATACATGATTTCATAAGCCTTATCGCAAGTCGGAAAAAAATCAATTAATTATCCTTTTCTGATGCATTATGGGATAGAAATTAGGGTGAAATGTGCCTCTTTTCTATCACAATGCATCAGAAAAGGATAATCAATTGATCTGTTTCCGATTCGCGATAAAGCTTATGGTTTCAGCACCAGAATTTCAGTCCCACAATGCAACGGTGTTGTACCAGAATTGAGTCCCACAATGCAATGAGAATAGCAAACAACAAAGCTGATGCATCATCATTTGGTCCGTAACCATTGTAATGCAAAATGCTCATTGCATTGTGGGATTGGAATTTCGGTACAACTCATCTTCCGGGCTGAAAACCCGAAACCGCATATTGAGTTGGATTTCAGTACCATAGAATGCATTTTTTTAACCCTTTGAACACGAGCGGCCACTTTAGAGGCCTTAATTGCATTGAGTGTCAGGGGTCAGTGTTCAAAGGGTTTTAAGCAACATATAACCACTTGTCTTTGCTTTCCCCGGGACTTTATTTGTGGTGTTGATCAAGCAAAATGAGCCGGAAGTCCCAGGTATATAACCAAAGAAAGGAACACATTGCTTTAATTTTCTGTTGTTTTGAAATCGCTTCAATTTCCATATCTTCGGAATTTAAGTTCTACGGAATTTAAGTGTTCATTTTAATGGGGGTTTTTTTGCAAAAATGTAGCCGTTACAAATGGCCAATACAAACAACTAGAAAACCAAAAATGCGACATGATTGACTTGAGACTCATTTTGCTTGATCGCATCACCTTTGAGACCTGTCATCACAAAATGAGAGTTAAGTCGGAACATTTTATTTTCAGGTTTGTCCAGATTCATAATGCTCAGAAAACAAGCTTTAAAACAACATGCAACATGTCATAATTGCTCAATGTTTTTCACGTCAAAATTCAAATTGAATTTGCAAACATTTCTTTGTTTTCTATTGATTTTTGGCTTGTTTATTAGACCATATCTCCTAATGCACACTGGGGACTTAATGCTTATTTTGTGGCAACAGGTTTCGTTTATTAGATGCAGCAGCACTAAGGACATGGATGGATTGTGTATAGCATTCAATCGATGGCATTCCCTTCATTGTAATTAATGTACTTCCATTGCGGGAATAAATCAGGATATCACATTTATTGACGAGAGTCATATTTCTTGCATCCTTCAAAAAAACAATTTTGTATCCAAATAATGTCCTTTTTAAGATGGTATCTATATGTGATGCAGCACATCGAAAGGGTGGACTTTGCAGATGAAGTCAATTTTGAGTTTATTATGTGTGCTCTGAGAGCATTTTCTAAGCATTAAAATGACACCTAATTGATCAAGGCATTCAGATTTTACGAGTGAAAATGACTCCTAAATTCTTATTTTTTTTCTGTCCATATTCATCTATATCTTGAAAAACACACAGCCGCAAAGTCCCCTTTTGATGTGCTGCATCACATATGTCTTTTTTTTAGATGGTAGTGCCATATAAGGCCATGTCTGCGAAGGCTGCCGGGTTAAGGTTGTATGTTTACAAGGTTTCACCATAAAAATTCCTTGCATAACGTAACGCATGGCAGCTATGGCGGATACATCCCATTTGTATCAGTGTCATTGTAAAAAGATCCTGTCTGTAATTGCTGCCCTTAGTTATTTATAGTTTATATCATGGTTTCAGCATGTAGACTACTAAGTGTAAACAAGGGGCAGCTATAAATTGCAGGTAGGGATGCGGCACTGACACCTTGAACTATAATGTGCAAAAATCAGATGTCTTATTTACACTGTAAAAAAAATGATAAATTTGTACTTAATTTAAAGACAATTTGACAATGATATTGTAGGGATCTCTGTAACGATGTTGAAAATTGTACAAATAATCTAGAAACTCTGAATCGCACTTGATACAACCCTGTACATTTATATACCGAGTGTGTGTATGCTGCATGTGGATGAGATGGACTGTCTGGCATCATGTGACATGATGTTTCTAGACTATTTCTGTTGTGTTTCTATTTTGTAAGGCTTTGGTATATATATAATATATATATATATATCCCTTACATTAAATTATCCCCTTATTTAAGATCAAATGGATGGATGCGTTTGACATCCATTGACGTATAAAATGTGAGGAATAATCTTAGAATACCTTTCGCATCATGTGTTGTGAGGCTCTCTATTCACGGTTACAAGGTGAAGGCTGAAGGGTATTGTAAAATTATTCCAAATGTGATTGTTACATGTAATGTATGACACTCGAAAGGGATACGATAGCCAAAATTATAATGAGAGAACTTTTTTTTTTTTTTTATGATAAATTTGAATTAGGCAACGATAAACAACAATCTTGTTCTACAGGCAAAAACGGGGTCAGTCGGCCGAGTGTTTTTAGGGGGGGGGGGGGGGGTATTTCAAAAAATTCGGGAAATGAAACTTTTGAGAGCAGGGGTGGTAGTGTTTGGTTAATTTTCAGGTAATTTTCAAAATATTTCACAAATTTTAAACAATTTCAAAATTTTCTAAAAAAAACAACTTTTTTTTTGGGGGGGGGGGGAAATACCAAAAGTGATGGGTCGGTCGGGCCCGTAGAACAGGGTGGTGTTTTTTTTCAGCGGCCTTAAAATGAGAGGGAAGACCAAGTGGACCAATCTAGTGTGCTGTCACTCCTACCAAAAATGGTATGGTGGTCTTGTATATTGCCCATTCTGGCTGCTTTTCTCATTTCTCACTCGAGACTAAAAATGTGTTGGTATATAGTACCCGTCTAATTCAAGACAGATGTCCTTGTGACTTTTGAATGGACATGCTTCATCATAGGCAATTGTCCAGTTTAAAATATGGAGGGCTGATGTTCTACCTTAACCCTAACTCCCCAGAAGAAAAACTGGTCAAATTTGAGAGGGGAAAATCAGTGCGTGGAAGTCGGTGACTCTACCGACTGAGCTATAATACGGGTCAGTTTTTTTCTCAAGTCGTGGCACAAGATAGACTGGGTACTCGTACGGTCCAAGATTGTAGCAGCGTCGTGTTTTGTAATGTGTAGGAGCGTTATGGCTAACTGTTAAAAGAGGGTTGTAAAAGCGTCATTTCACTATAAATGAAGAGGGCTAGGGTGCATTGCGTTTTGCCTTTTGGGCTACATTTTTGGCCCAGATAAATTGTACCAAATGCTTTGTAAGTATGTTGACAAATAGCAAACATATGACAGACTGGAAGTGATGGCGCACTAGATTTGAAGGGTTTAGATCCACAAGGACCCGTCTCCAATAGCTGCAAGGTGTTATATATAAGATAGTCCATTTTCTCAGCCATTAATTATATTGCCACATTGCTCAAGGCAGCTATTACAGATAGGTTGTACCAAGTACGTTATTCCAATATAAAAAAGCCAATGTCTGCAATAGCTGCTGTATGGTATACCTTTATAAAATTTTAGTCATATTATGGCAGCTATTTAACACTTTCCACGCGGCAGGCGTCTGCATACGACATGCCAAAATTTTGCAAAATGTTTCAAAAATGTCAAAATTATTGAATGTCATTACCATATTTGGAATCACCATGAGAAATGCATTCAAATAAGTACAAACATTCCTAGTATTGGTTCAGTCATTCTTGAGATAGAGGCTTTGAAAATTGGGAAATGTTTCTGTGAAATCTATTTTGAAACAGGTAAAACTAATAGCCGCATGGATAGTGTTAAGATAGGGCATTGTTTGTGGCTCTAAACCCCTCCTTTTCTACACCTAAAGAAAAAAATTGAATAAAGTATTTAGGTCCCAGGCATACATCAAGTACACGGGAGAATAAAGTGCCTCATCGTAACTACACTGTGCACTTTATTCCACCAAAGACTTGATGCATGGCTGAAACCGTTGGTACACTATTTCCCTGTAATCATCTCTCTGCTATGGCATTTTTTTTTATAAAGAAAAACCTTGTACAGTGCTTGTCTAGATAATGGGGGTAATACTACTACTACAAAGTTTGTATACAAATCCAAACGGATGATAAACTATTAAAGTACTTGTTATCTATCACATGTGTTGTCTTTGCTCTCTGGATTATTTTACTCTCCTATCAGCCTTTTTATGGCAAAAGAATGTATCTTATGTAGTTTTCTAGCAGTATACTTCCTTTTAACATGATCAAATATACCTTTTTTCTCCATAAATCATGTAGTGGTAAAAGGCACTATATTACTTTTATTGTCTTTACAAGTTGCAACCTTTTCCTAAGTGAGGATTATTGAACCAAGTTATCACAATCCATGTTAAAAGGAAGTATATCATTAGGATAGTACATATAAGATACATCCTTTTGCCATAAAAGGGCTGCTATACGGTGGTCAAAATAGTGACTTACTATTTATAGTTAAATCAGTTCCAAATTGGTGCAAATTGTGAGGTTAAATTTTATCCGCAGGCACAAATGGAATACATATGTGACGCGATCAAGAGGAATGAGTCGGATGTCGGGGAATCCCAAATTGAGATATGGCAAATTCGGCTTACATAAGTTTTGATGGAAATTCATGTATACAATTTGACATAACTTTGGAACAAAACATCGTATCGACATGGGGTTTTCAGTTTCTGAAAGCTCTAAGTGTCTTCTTTGAAACTGTATTAAAAACTCATTTTCGACCAGGGTCGACATCCGACTCATTCCTCTTGATCGCGTCAGATATGTGCGCACCACTCGCTGATACCAGCTTATGTTGTGCTAATGCACACTTTCACCGATAAATATGTGCATTGTGCAACAACATGGATTATTTTTCCGCACAGTAGACAAATACAAGCCTCGCAATTCTCTCCAATTTGGAACTGGTTAAACTATAGGTAATGTATTTGATTAAGACCCTACAACTACAGCTCCAAAGGTTAATAAAACTCCTCCAAAAAAGTTTGGAATATGTGTTCAATCTCCAAAATTGTGTTGATTTCTTGATATTTTCATATGTGACGTGTTCTACCGAGACCAGACGGAATTGGGCAGAGCTCCAAACTGAGAAATAGCCCAAAACCTAATTGGGGGTGATTTTTTTTGTGAATTTGAGTTTCTTGTAAATAATTAATCTTCAGAGTGTTTATAACATTATTGTGAAAGTTTCCGATTAAAAAATCAAACCAACAACAACAAAAATTGCAATTTTTATTTTGTTATTACATCGTAAGTACATTGTAAGTACATTGTAAGTACATCTTTAAAGGACGATATCTCAGTTTGGAGTTTTCATAAAGACGAACTTGAAAATGATCTAACTCCGCTTTGGGAAGTCTGATTAGTCTGGTTTCGGTAGAACACGTCACATTTTGTTACATATTGATGGAAAGCTGACGTGTCGTCCAACGATACCACATCTGTGGTAATCGCTTGTTTCAGTACACGATATGAATATATCAAGAAATATCAGAAAAAGATTGTCAATTGAAAACAATTTCTGTATATTTTTTTAGGGGTTTAGTAACTTACTATAGTTTGATTAGTTCCAAATTGGCGAAAATTGTGAGGCTAATATTTATCCGCGGGCCCAAAATTGAATACCTACTTGCCCACTACTCGCTGATACCTGCTTATGATGATCAAACGCACACTTTCACCAATACATATGAGCAACATGGATTCTTTTTGCGCACAGACAAATACAAGCATCACAATTGTCGTCAATTTAGAACTGATTAAACCACAGATAGTTCATGTAAAATAGTATAAGTATGACCCCACAACTACAGTTCGGAGGTAATTATAAAATTAAATTATGGTTGATTAGTTTCTCTTTAATTCAAGATATTACAATGAAATTTCTATAGGGTTCCTTTTAGAACCAAAAAAGGTTCTAAAAGGGTTCTTTAGCCAAGAAAATGGTTCCTCAAGCTTCAAGAACCTTTTGGGAAAAAATTATGGAGAACCCTCAATGGTTCTTGGTAAAACGGTAAAAAATGTTTTTAGCCAAGAAGAAATGATTTTTAACAGTTAAAAAGGATTAAATTTGTTTACATTTCTCTTGAATTTGCATATTACATAAAAACAAAAAAGTAAATATACCTTTAGGTCTTATTTAAAATTTGAAAGTTCTTCAAAGAACCATTCTAAGGTTCTTTTTAGAACCTTTTAGGCCAAAAGGTGCTCCCCGCGGGACAAAAAAGGGTTCTTAAACGAACCATTTTTTCTAAGAGTGTAGTTATGGGTTCAAATTATTAATAATTCTTCTCCTTAATTCAATTTAACGGGTAAAAGAAGTTTGTCACACTTGAGTGACCCCATGCATTGTTTTATTTGACAAGTGTTTAGGGACTTCTAAATTATGTGGTATTTGGTGAATCACCAGTGGCTTATATTTAATTTTCACATTGGAGAATGGATTTCGTGAGGTTAAACACTAAGGGACTATATCATTTACCAAGTTTGTAGGAAATTGCATCCCCAATATGAAAAAGAAGTCTAAGACACTGCTAATTAACCACGACCACGTCTTTACCTGTTTAAATGTCCCTCAAGTTTAGCCTCAAAACTAGCTCATTATAGAAACAAAGCTTGGGGTCGCTCATGCGTGACGATCCAGTTTTACTCTTCAAATTGGATCAAAATGAAGAAGTATAATGGTTTGAACAACAGTATGATACAACAGCAGTTTAAAATAGAAAGGAACAAAATATATTAGCAGACAAGAGATTAACAGAGAATGTATTAGTTTCTTTCAAACAAGCTGTTTAAAAACACATTTTTTTGCACTTTGCCAAAAAGGTGAAATCACCATGTCTTACACAATGGAGTGTAACTTCATTAAAATAAATCCGATATTCATGATCTAAAATTCCAATGAAAGGGTACAGTATAGCAAATATGATAGAAAAACAATGGATCTAATCTCATTGATTTTAATGATGAAAAGAAATTATTAAACTTTGGGCATCGATGGGTACTAATCATTTTGGGACAGCCTGTATCCCGTGATGTTTGAACAAATTGTGATTGAAAAAAATTCCAAACTTTTTTGGGCAGTTTAGTTTGAGAGTCCTATGGTATTTGGAGCATGTACATAGATTTGAGACTATTAATGTAGAGCTGTTGTGCCTGTAGGGGTGCGTGTGTGTCTCTGACAAGCTCCGTGACCTGAATCAGGAGAAAGTGTCAAAGTCCAATAGTTCCTATTGATAAATGAACACATGTCTAACATATCTACGGAGTAGGATAAAGAACTGATAATACAGCTAGTTATAAACAATTCAATTCAGATAACATGGACTAGTGAAAGCATAATGTATAAACATTCAGGGGGAGTTGGAATCCATTGAAGAAAGGTATTACAGTCCTTAAAATAAGTAATTGACCCGGTAATAAATATGCTCTTGTTGTAAGGAAATTTCTTCTCTTTAATTTGAGATGTTACACGTGAAGATTGAATGAATATTAACGCAGTTATGTGCCCAAAACCAAAACAAAGTCAGTTTCTGATTTTAACATTTTAACAGGCAGATTATTGATTAACTGGTAGCGACAACTCGCAGGTCGATAGTAAGATGAGGATTGGAGATACTTCAATTGATCATTCAGCCCATACACATACCTGTCACACTGTCCTGCGTGTTCAAAACCTAAGTGTGAAAATGTAAACTGCACTTTGCTCTATCCTTTTCAACGTAGCGTTCTTAATTATTAACTGATCTTCGTGAACAATGTCTCAAATTGAAGAGAAGAATTATTTTTTCAACTTTATATTTTAATATTTTTTCGTAGGAGCTATAGTTTTGGAGTATATTTATTACCTTGTTAGTTACTCAGTTTGAGGTGACTGTATACTTTTAATTCATCTAACTCTGTGTGCAGTGACGTCCGAGCATTATGCCAATGATTACATCTTATAATCATGATAATGGCATGCGTGATCGTGGTGCCCTGACATAAGTGCGTACGTAATCAAAGAAAAATTCCACACCTTACTTGTTACTACTGCGTCAATCACTCAGATACGCTCCGATGTCACTGCACAGAGGTAGATGAACAAGTGTATAGGTAGTACTCCACACATTATTAACGACTTAAATTATTGTAGGCATTTTAAAATGGGGTTATTCATTTGTACCAAGCTGAAATAAGTCCCCTCCCGAGGCTTGCCCCTTATTTGATCATTTGGTGGCTTGCTGTTGAGCTCCATATGAAAACTAGTGGGGCACCCCCAGACCAGTCAATACGTACCCCCTTCCCCGGGTTGATTATACCAGTGTCAGTAGGCGGTGGCCAGATTGGTGTTGAGATAAACACCTGTTAGTAGACTTGGCAAAGCAAGAGACAGCAATGTTATTAACAACTGTAGACAGACGGTTACTTTTACTGGAACATCTTTGTATGATAGCACCCTGCACGTCTGCGCGACACGTTTGACGTTATCCTTGGACAAGCTAAACTGCTTTTAGGATTTCAAGATTGAAGATTGAAGAATGGAAGTCGTCAACACGAGGTACATGTACTTGGTGTGGTTTGGGATGCTCTGCTCCGTATTGTGGGGTTGCTCTTCATTGTCGGTGGTGCCCCCAAAACAAGATGCTCATCCAAGTGCTCCAGGAGATGCTATACGAGGCTATTATCATGCCTGGTGGACGATTATTCCAGTGCCAACGGAAACCGTGATGCAAATGCTACCAGGTTTGTTTTAGGAGTTGTGGCGTAGCCAGAGCATATGGACCTGCTGTCAGCCCCTTTCTTTGGTGGTACCGACGGTATGCCTGCAAATTGTGTTGGCAAATCGCAGGTGGTGCCTTCATGTTTTCATGGGCTTTGCGCGCAAATTTGCCATACAAGTAGCATGACTGATTAATGTAAGCACTTCGTTGGTTAGGACAACATTATTTCATCATGCCTTTTGTCGGTATGCCAATTGTCCAAGTCTCTTGTTCGACATTTTTTATAGAAATGTATGGCAACCTAAAAAGAAAGGGCTCGTGTCAATTATTTTTCTCTCATCAATAATATCATCTTGTCTTTCTTCATCCTTCTCTATCCTTTTGTCTCTCCCTTCTTCCTCGCAATTATCATGTACTTAATGACTTGCTTTTCTTGGGATTCCTAGCCTCTTCTCATTATTATTTTGCTGAATAAAAAGTGAAGTGACTTTGAACTGAATTAAATTTTCACATGTAGACCCCATGTACGAGGGGCATTCAATAAAAACCTGTATCCATTAAAAATATCTGAACCGTGACACATATCAGTAAAATAAACGTATGATACTTAAACCAAGGAGTTATTATAAACCAAGGAGTTATTATAATAACTCCTTACTTAAACTATAATAAGTCTTACTCTTTTTTTTCTCACAGAAAATCTCGAACACGTAGGTCATTTTTATCATTACATTTCAGCACTGTGAATACCGTGATCTCAGGGCACTGGTTATGGAATTAAATGTTACAATGGCGGGAAATTTGATAGACAAGTTTATGGCATGCATGAAGTGCAACATTGGAAACTGCATAATTTGTTATTCAAATAGCCACTGCTTCATCAATATTGGTGCTATTGTGATAAATGAGGTGTCAAAAATGCGCATAAAAAAGTTCCGTTTTTTCCCATATTTCGAATTTATTAAGGGTCTTAATTAAGGAAATTAAACACAGGGTGTCTCGAAAAAAGTGGTTGCTATGTTTTTGTGCAGTGTTTATATATGCGTTACAGTGTTAATATTGGCGCTTGATTTATAATGCTGATTCTTGTCAATTTTCAGTGCCCAGAGACCATGATGTTTATAGTACTGAAATTACATGATAAAAATGACCCACATGTTTGAATTTTTCCGGGAGTATGGGATAAGACTTGTAACAGTTTAAGTATCAAAAGTTTATTTTATTGACACATGTCACGGTTCAGAGATTTTCAATGGTTACAGGTATTTATTGAATGTCCCTCGTATCAAGGTGCAAGGCCCAGTAGTGTTAGTAATGAGAGTAGTATTTCATAATGGTTTATGTAGTTACCAGAACAATACGCACAGGAGTTTAGTTCAATAAGCAAATCTGTTGGATTGACAAGGATTTGATCAAACAGAACCAGTGGACCTAGCTCAGATCCATGAGGAACACACATTGTCAAGAATAATGTTATAGACAAATTATTTCAAAAATGTTTCGTCTTTACAATCATTGTAGGTGATAATTTCAAGTTGGCAGACGTCCCCATCAAAGATTTTCCAGCTGATCACCATCCCGTCTTTCTGGAAATCGGTTTTGAAAAAGACTGCGGCCCCATCAATCTGAAACCATTCTGGATGGATTTTGAGGAGTTCAAATACGATATTCCATACGTCATCGCTCTACAAGATAACGTCATGGATCCGCGTATGAGCGCTGCTGACGACATCCCCGCCGCAGATGTTGGACCATTAATTTACAAATCCGTGATCTACCTACCGACGTTGGTGCTGTCCGAATCGGCTCGGCTGACGTACAATCTCAACGCGAGCAAAGCAGACTCCATCGAGATGACGGACACGAGCTATAACATCCGTAAGGGGCAAGACCTGAAATTCAACGCGGAATTTGAATCGGATGGAGACTGGGAAACCGGCAACACCCCACGGTTCGCTATCCTGGAAGATGTTGTGTCACAAACCTGGTTTGGAAGATTGCAAAATCACATCAAATCATGCGGAATTAATAGTTACGATTTGGATAACATCAAGTTCCGTTCCGTCGTCGGTACGATTACTGCCGACGAAGGAATAGTGTCGCCTGCATTCCCGTCCGACACTATCAAAGTGGCGAGTCTAAATCAGGTGTCTTATGGGGCGGTCGAAGTGTACGTCAATTTTACCATATCGGCGGCGTTTGATTGTTTGCCCTAAATTAATGAATCTCTCTCACGGTGTTGAAATATACTTTCGAAACGTAACCATTACTCCGGTTGATTTTTATGCCCATACGGTTGAACCACGTTATTATATTGTTAAATGTTCATCGTACCTTACTAATGATTGTCTTTGCAAACACGATGTTGTTTTGGTTCAGAAAACTGCACTCAGCATTGACATCACTTGAGAAGAACTGTATGTTTTAGATAGAACCCTTTTAAGTCTGGCTTGTTTGTTTGTAAAGCTTTTTTTTTTAAATTTAAATTTGAATATTTAGTTCATGGTTAACGTAATTACGATGCGCTCTGTCATATTTCCTGGTATTACACACCCATAATGTATGTTCATGTTTGTAGAGTCACGAAGACAGTGGCGTAACTAGGTTTTTCATATTCATAATATTGGGGGTGGGGGGGGGGGGGGGGGGGGGGCAAGAACTGAAAGTGAACCGACAAGAATTTTGCGACGAAAGAAATGCGCGCGCAGTGAAAATTTTCGACTTAACATCATATTTGTGTGCTATGATTGAAGTACATTTCTGCTTTAAACAAGCTTCTCCCCTAAAATCTTTCCATTTTGGGACAGATGCGCACGTAGCGCGCGAAATTTTTCCGTTTGTACTTTTGACCATCATAATTCCATGATTCCTCTTGTCGTATGAACCGACAGTGCCAATCTCAACCGACAGACAGTCAATATTGGGGTCGCCCCCCTCTGGTTACGCCACTGCACGAGGACCTTAATTTATTGTTACCGACCGTGAATGAAATTGCTATCTTCAGTAGACGTAATTCGAGCAGATTCTAGAGGGCGCTCTTTTGTGACACCAAACATTGCTCTGGCAGCCTGATGTCAGACCAGATACATTATATTTTTGACAGTTTTTAATACTAATAGTAGGTTAATTATAGATGTAGTGTATAGATGGACTGTTTGAATGTCGTTGCAGTGGTTGAGCCTTACCATTCCGGTAGTTTGTGAAAATAATACGTGTTTAATGACATGCACATCGATACATATTGATAAATAAAATGAAATAAGTGAGAAAACGTATTTCTTCTGTTTATATCTCAATAATGCGTCATTTCAAATCTGCAATATTCAATTTAATATAGCTGCGTAAACTCATACACACCGGTCTGCAAGACAAAAAGGTGATAGTTCAATGTCCTGAAATTATACACACAGTTACATTCAATTTGCACAAAATAATGTCACACTTTTGATTCAGTAGGCCTAAATCAGACATGTCACGCCGTTTGGTTCAAAATTAACATTGTTTTTGTATATCAATTTGTGTTTATATGGATTTTTTTGTGTGTATAACAATGTGTTTTTACATTTCGGTTTTTTTTTGGTGTAAATTTTGAACCTAACAGCGCGTGCCTAATGCCACGCCGTTTGGTTCAATATGTATTCAATATATGTCGGTTTTGGTTCAAAATTAAAAAACCGACACGTAAAAACATATATTGATATATAGGGGAATATGGGGTAACTGGACCGTGGGGCAAGTGGTCCGAAATGAAGGATTTTGTAATTGTATGGGCATACTGCTTTCTTTTGAACAATACGACTTTTGTTGATACTTGACATATATCTTTACCTTCTACAATCCAAAACATTTGGAACTTTAGGGTATTTACACATGTGATTTTCTCCATATCTTTGAAGCTAACTCCTTGAGTGACTGATTGAAAATTCACAGATAGTATGGGCGATATATGAAGATGGGTTTAGATCATGTTTAATGTACTTTATATGATTGACAGATATGCAACAGTAAATATATACATGCAGTACAGTCGTCTTAAGATACTAGGTGCATATTGCATTTGATGGGTGCTATATTGTAGTGTGCTTAGGGACTTTCCGAAATATGATTAAAACCATACGTTGTGGTTGAAATGACCGTAAAATGGCGCATATTGCTAATTTGGGACATTGGTGGTTTGGATTTCCGATCAATATTATCATTTAAAGAATGCTTCAACTTAAATCATTATCACGGGTATTCATTTGGTAGAGTTATTAGTTCATGAATTTGCAAATAACAAACACACCATTTCTTACTTATCTAAAGACACTCGTCTACTTGTAGGACCCGAACGCCGTAATATTTGCGAATTCAAAGATACTCACTGGCTACACAGTGGCTAAAAACAAAAATGCAGTTTTGCCTTTTTTTTCTGAAATGTATTGGAGTTATTGATTATTATGACAAATGGTGGTATGTTTTAACACATTTTGGCGTAAAATGTATTACGTCACAGGCGTGTTTTAATAACGTTTCATCTCGACAAAGTGCTACGTCATTTGTTGGGGTAAGTGGTCCGAAGGGGTGTGGGGCAACTGGAGCGCCTGCAAAAACTTAATCAAAATTGTAAAATTCATTTTGAAAATGAGTTGTTAGTGTCATTAAAACATGACTCGGTATTGAAATGTGAATAGAATATGAAATAATTCACATTCTTTCAAGTTCTTAGACATTTTGGGGCATTTCGGGTCTAATACCACTATTTCTGATATTGAAGGATTACAATATGACATGAAATTGCTTTAGAATGGTTTAAAACCTCGGTATTATGAATTACATCTTTATTATATTTTGAATGGTGTCTGTAAAGGTATTTGCTATGACGAAATATCATGATTTATGTATTTTATCCACTGCTTTTTGTGTATATCAACCGTTGGGTCATCATTGTCATATTGACTAACTTCCCCTGTAACATGAAAAGCTGGCTAAATATCAAGATGGTTTATTATAAGTACTAAATGATGATTATATGAAGTTAATAAAATCATTAAAGAAAGGGGTATATATAGACAAATGTATGGGGCGTCTGAATATCACAACCATGTAACCATTTAACTAGGTTCATACCGTTTTATCTATAATAAACGTGCATTTGCTTTGTACACCATTAGTATTACTGCTTTTTACACGTTAACCACGAAAACTGTATAAAACATGGGTTTCATGAGACCTGTATCATTTTTACACGTTAAATAATATGGAAATTAGTTTGTAAAGAAAATACTGCTTAGTTACCGTGTTGTCAATCAATGATTTCTGTGTATTCTAACCGTTGGAACATATAGGACCAGTTGCCCCAACGATGGGGTAACTGGACCGTGCCAAGTAAAGTTTTTAGTTAGTGGTAATTGGCCTTTTGTTTGGATATTTTTTAACATTGATTATATGTTATATGTAAACAGTTACATGGGTGATATTTTCATAGCAATTCCATAAATATTTACACGAGCTTTAAGCTTTTATATCATGAAATATGCTTAACCGGTCCAGTTGCCCCATCCTCCCCTATACAAAAAAACTACATGTAAAACACAAATTGATTTACAAACACAATGTTAATTTTGAACCAAACGGCGTGCCATATATATCGTTACATTAACACAATCAGCGTGGTATATCTGACACTGATTATAAATTTAAAAAATGTAGGTTTATGATATTACATTTAGGTTAGGGAGGGCATATGCATATAATGTTAATGGACTTTATTCGCATTTCGGATGGGTATGGGACTCGATTACATTGATATAAAAAATAAATAAAAACCTCTCCAGTTGATCGGTATAAAACAGATTAGAATATGAAGAAGAGTATTTCAATTTTATCATAAGTCGAATAATCACAAAAAAAGCTGTAACATACAATGTCCTATATATTGCTGCGTTGAATTCTACTTATCACATGACACTTGTTATTATTAGCGTTATCAACATAACGTGTTATCTACGTTATCTGCTATCTTCAGTAGACGAACATTTCAAGCTCAATAGAGGGCACTCTTCATATAGAGCCGTAAATGACACCATTATTGTGTGTGCATCTGACCTGCTTTCTGCCATTTCCTTTAGATCAAAGCTAGTTTGAGAGGAGCTAGATAAGATAATCATAACATTTTAACATGGCTAATGTTCCGATGTTCACCCACCTTAACATTAGAAAGCATTAACGAAATCTCGCCATGATTTAAGGTGATCTTTTTAGGGCAAACATGATAAGTCAACTAAGTCGAAGTCGTATTTCCCTCTTCAACATGAACACGCTATAACATATTATGTACATTCAAGTTTGTAGATGCGAGTAGACTACTGTATGTTACGCTGCTAAATTATACATGTACATAAAAATCAAAGGATATAACGATTACCGCATGTCGTAACATAAATTGATAATTGACACAGTTTCATCAAGTCCCGGTGTAGAAGAAGGAGACAAAGTCCTTCGGAGGTATAGTCCGGTTTGTACAGTAACATATAGGGAACTCATCTCTACATTAAGTAGGCCTATTACCAAGCAAATCAAACTAGATACAAATTATGGAAAACCACTATATTAAGAGTAAAATATTCAAGATCTTAGAGAGCTTCAACTTATGGTCATTGATTGATTGATTGATTGATTGATTGATTGATTGATTGATTGATTGATTGATTGATTGATTGATTGATTGATTGATTGATTGATTGATTGATTGATTGATTGATTGATTGATTGATTGATTGATTGATTGATTGATTGATTGATTGATTGATTGATTGATTGATTGATTGATTGATTGATTGATTGATTGATTGATTGATTGATTGATTGATTGATTGATTGATTGATTGATTGATTGATTGATTGATTGATTGATTGATTGATTGAATGATTGAATGATTGAATGATTGAATGATTGAATGAATGATTGATTGATTGATTATTTAAATTTACCCTTAATCCCATCCCGAATACCAGGCTTTGAGTCATTATACTAGAAAAACTGACAAATACATTTCATAATTCAATTGTTATACAAATATTACGAACTCGCCTACTGCCAACTCGACCGAGTAGCTGATCATGATATGACACGGTCTTTCAATAACTTTCCAAAACGTTCCCGTATTAGCATTATCTCTTTATGAAGATCTACACGGCACTTTCAGTTAGGCCTAGCACTGGTTCGGGCTTTGCCTGCCTCAGTCACTGATATGAATTGAAGAATGGTATGAATTAGAACTGAGTAGGCTATACATGTACTAGCAATGGGCCAACATTATGCTGTACGAGTTCAATCTACAATTACACATCGCTGGTGGTATGTTGGCTTGTATTGAGATTTTAACTTCAGCAATTATTAAGAGGGGGGGGGGGGCTATTTCCTTTGTCTTCAGGCGTCTAACTTGGTGTAATAATTATGACCTGAGAGTGTCAGTGAAGTGACAGCTGTGTCATAAAACTGACCAATCTCCATCCAGATCATCTTGCGGGCCGGTCAGCAGGTGGTCAACCCGAATTAAAATTGATATATCGGTAAGTGACCAGCCAAAAGTGTGTGTGGGGGGGGGGGGGGGGGGTGGGGCGCTAAATGTTAATGTGAGGGTCCATTGGGCTGATAATTAATATAGTTAAATTCCTAGTGCTGGCTCGCTCCGCTAGCCCGTGGAGGTAGCCCGTCCGCTAACTTCTGGTTTCGTCAATGACAGCGCGGAACTAGTGCTACTCGGCAGTACGTAAAAATTATTATTATTTAAAATACAATATAGGCCTAGTTACCATGATTACAGCATAGTGCTCAGTGTCTTGCATGCCTAAAGTACCACAGAAGTAGCAGAATTCCCGCCAAAATATCCTGAGCCTCTCACGTAGTGTTAATCCATCTTATAACAAAGTCAAATTTGACAGATGAACAAAAGAGAGACAAAACGAGAAGAATACAAGATAATTATAACTTTGTCTGGCAAAGTTTTTGTGCATCGGGGCCTGGGTCTTTAAGTTAAAAAACGCTGATTTGATCAAATTTATGATAGCTACGCATTCAATACACATTAAATACAAATCCGCTGATGATCTAATCCTTTCTTAAATACTACAATATTTAAAGTCCACATAATCTCTATAATTAGTGTGTAAAGCCTGATTTATTTTAGAATCTATTCACAATTCTAAATAGGTCTATAGAAATGAGAAAATCCCATATAAGCTTTTGACCCATCGTTATATCTGTACCAATCATTTGTGTAAGTGCGTTATTTTCTCATTTGCCGCTTGGTCGATTTTCAATAGTCCCTTTTCACTGCGTATACCATTAATAATTTTATACACTTTCTACCCAACGCCAAACGACCTCTATACTTTTTTCTTGTACATTATGGTCCGCATATTGAGCGATTCCTTTTATTCGTGCTCTTTAGCCCGTAAAACTCCCAATTTTGATCATTCTGATTAAGAATCGAACTTATTGTATAGTTATATGCTCATTTCATTAAGCGTAATTCATCAATGTCGGATTTATTGTAAACTAAAATATAAAAAAAAAAAGTTTTTTGTTCTGGTCGACATTTCAATTTTGATTCGTAATCCGGCGTTGACAGGTCTATTTTCTCTCAATTGAAACATATCTTAACAGTAGGTCAATAAGGGTTATCCAAAAATCACAATAACGGTACTATACGAGAGACCACAATTGAACACATTTTACAATAAAACATCGCCCGAGGCTTTATGTTAAAGGTTGTATTTGGCGGACCTTTTTTCTCTCATTTTTTTTTAAAATCTCAATTATTGCCACATTCTACCACTCCCTATTCATTAGACGCAACAATAAGTGGTTACTTGCCCGAAATAGTGCGGTCAGGTTTTCAAAAAGGACCGATTATGTATTGTAAAACCATGCAGAAAAAAACTTTAAGCGTTAGGTCTATTGCATTTTATTTATAAAGTCAATTCAAACCAAAGACTTTGATACAACTGATTCCACAAAGTCTAGGTCAACTTAACACTTTCCACGCGGCTATTATTTTTACCATACACAAAACAGATTTTTCAGAAACCTTTCCCAATTTTCAAAGTCTATCTCAAGGATTACTGACCCAATACTAGGCATGTTTGTACTTATGTCAATGCATTTCTCATGGTGGTTCTAAATATGGTAATGAAATTCAATAATTTTGACATTTTTTAAACATTTTGTGAAATTTTGTAATGTCGTCTGCAGCCGCCTGCCGCGTGGAAAGTGTTAACCGTTTGCGCGGTTTCAATTTATTTCAGCTTACAATTTTGCCCTAAAACGGTTCATTTTTATTTTAAATTTGTCACGTAATACCATCACGCAGGATCACGGAACTCCCTTTGAGATCTACAGGTTTACACACGCGTACCAATCCGCTTTACGGCGTCGTATCAATTTTAACACCCTTTCATTAAAATATCATACTGCTAAAAATCAAATTTATTACAAATATAAATATACAATTTCAACCTTCTATAAGCCCCGCAGTATGTAATTCAAAAGTAATAATACATATTATAATGCCTTTTTTCTCCTCGTGGTGTGTAAAATCCACCCTTTTCGTGCCGCCACTGCAGGTGAAGTGTATGGTTGGTTAAAAACCTCCCTTTTCAGCCTAAAGAAAAAGTGCTTATAGAATTTACTAGTCTCAAATTATAGTGTGTTTTCTTTGGCTGTACACAAGGCTCCATTTCAACTAAGTCCGCCTCAAAGCTTCGCTATCAGCTATTATACTACAAAATCGCAATCTTAGACTTGAGCGTCTTTTAATTTGGTCGTGCTTTGTTAAGCGAACAACGGTTTCAAAAGCCTTACATTACATGGCAAACAAAAGCACGTGGCCAAGTTGTTACGAATTGTTGTGCTGCGTGTCTCCGATTTCACACCCCCTTTTCATAAAAACCGTGTGGAATTCCGCATCAAAAAGCCCATTTGATTTCCAAAAACTAGTTTGATATCAAACTGGTGCCAATCCGCCTGGAATCCTATGGTTAAATGGTATTATTGGTTTTACTTTTACGGGGTTTTGAAAACATGTGTTTTTAAACTATAGTGGTAAACGCCTTTATGCATTGGATAGGTGCTATAAACCGCTGTGCAAATAACATATTATTAAACATCAATGAGATTCATTCAGTTTCTGTTTCCATTAAATAAAGTAGAGGCCATACATCAAATTGTTGAGTATTACATATTCATAACCACTGCTGGCTGCTTTGGTGAATATCGTGGTTATAATATTGGTGCGTCATTGTCTTGTTGCTATCTACTGAAGATAGCTGACGACTGTACAATCGCTCGCCTGCTGATGATGATGAGCCTCGTGCTTTACGCGGCAGCCCGGGATGTTTAGTATTAGGCCTATAATAATCATGTATAATATAAATATAAACCGTGTTGTTGGGAGGTGCTCATACTGACATAATATAACATGGAGACTTGACTGTGTACGTTATAACTCAAATTCATGATATAGGACTTTCCCTTGTTGATCAATTAAAGAAACTGGTGATTTAGCCTATTGTTGTTTAACAAAAATGTATGTAACATATGGAAAAGAAGTCAACAACACTATTCAGCTCTTTGACGATTATTAGCATTTTGTAAGAATGGTGATGAGATTATATAGTACATTATGGTCCACAAAACGTGTAGGCCTAAATGTAAAATTAAACTAATTATTTTTAAAAGCCTTTCATTCTCATTACTTCACTGACTAAAATAGCTTATCAGGAGAAATGTAAACCTGAGCATGTTATGCATAAGATCCCATAAATAACTTAACGGTATCATTCGATAAAAGGGTAGACTTGAGTTATTATTTGGCGCACATTTTGGTGATTGCAAAATTAGGCCTAAGCATTGGTGTTAACTTCCAACCTGTTTATGTTCGTGTTACTGTCGTATTGCGATCGCACGCGGCTATTAGTTTTACCATATTCATCAAAACTGATTTTCAGAAACCTTTCACAACTTTCAAAGTCTATCTCAAAAATTACTGAACCAATACCAGGCATGTTTGTTCTTATTTCAATGCATTAGGCTCATGATGTTTCCAAATATGGTGATGAAATTCAACAATTTTGACATTTGAAACGTTTTGTGGAATTTTAGAACTGTCGTCTGCAGACGACTGCCGCGAGGAAAGCGTTAACAATTTAATTAGCCGTTGTATTATCATTTCTTCACTATCTATGCTATCAGGCTAATTATGCTAATTACCACTTCATGAAATCTTAATCTTTCTGGATGTCACGTAATACTTCATTCGACTTAGAATGCAAAATTAGCAAACTGTTTAATTTCTAACTCCTGGGTTTTTCTTCTTCTTATAACATTATTATGCTCAATAGGCCTACTCGTTTGTTTGTTTATTTGTTTGTTTATGGTTTGTTAATATTTGTGTTTGTGCTGATTAGTTGGTTGGTTTTGTTTGTTATTTGTTTTTGTTTTTGTTTTGTTTTGTTTTTTGTTGGGTTTTTTTTCTTTGCAAGTTGATTGATGAACATAAAATGCCCCTTTAATGAACATGTTAAACGCCTTCAGCAAAAGTTTTTTATGATGCTGGGAATCACATTATTGTTGCCCGCGACAATAGCGTTTACAAAAAGCAATTATGTGATAGCGCACAATACAAACAAATGTCTTCCCATCTATTCATGTTTTAACCAAGTCGATAATTGCCACTGTCGCGGGAGAACGATTGCCTGAAAGATGTCTCATGATTCTTTTGAGACATGAATAGGTATCAATTTTAATATGATAATCGAGTCGATTGTATTCCATGATAATCATGATAATATAATTAGCCTGACTTAAAATAACCTATACAAGTGGGTATCATTTTCTAATTAGGTTCTGGGTTTTGTGAAAAATTCGATTAGTATTTATGCGGGTCGTCTGCTATCCAAAAAGGCTGGTTCCGAAAAGAGCGTCTATGAAAAGAGAGGCGAAATTACCTACTCCTATTTTTAATCATGTTTACGACCTAATCATTGATTAATTTATCAGAGCTCTTTTCAAGACTCTGCTTACATAAGGAAATGTCATAATAACATGATTACATAATCTATTACGTTGTTGACATGGTTGGCTATTAGGCCTACCACAAAGTGTAGGCGCTGTCAACCTTCTTGACTTCAACTGATGCATCTACCAAACGCCTCATATTATAGGCAACGGCACTGTAATGGTGTCTTGGCTACTTTTTGAAGTTATGTCTTGCAAATAAACGTGTCTTAAAAAATAAAAACATACCAAATGTTTGGCTGAAGACACGAGTAAAGACATGTCTGTGAAGCCAGTTTTGAGACATGTCTCCAGTAAAACACGAGTCACGTCTCTATGCAAGACATGTCCCGCAAAGAAGTATCTCCATGCAAGACACGTCTAAAATGTTGGACATGTCTATTGAAGCCAATTTTTTATTTAATTTATTTATAACAATTAGGCTGAAGAGCCAGGACAACCGGGATGATCCCCTACTCTTTACGAGACATATCTTGAGTGTGTGTCTTCTGGCAAGACATGACTTTCCTGAAGCAAGTCTCATACATGTCTCAATTGCCCTGCGTCTTGGCTCTGAGACTAGTATACCTAGTCTCAGTCTTGGCTCGTGTCTTCAGCCAAATATGTTTTAATGTTTTTTATTGTTTAATTAAGACACGCGTCCCGCGTTTATTTGCAAGACATGAGGAACTCTCAATGCTGGATGATGTGAGACCATTCCCCATCTGCTCTATACTACAAACACATCTTTTATTCTTTAACCTCACTAATTTCATGCTCATTGCTATTGCATTATCTTTATTGTTAATCTTTGTTCAGCTTTGTGATATAATGTCAGCAAATGTAGCGTATGGATTCCCACAATGCCTTTATAATATAAATGCATGCATGATGAGGCTTAAACAGGCTTTACAAGCCTATGTAGTACTATTTAGACTGACACTAAATGGTCTCAAATTCATGAACAACGAAATAGGCTTATACCGCGACGGCCTATACTGTCTTCAATGTACAAAAATGTAAGTTTAGTATAGCCTATGTCTTATTAAAATATAGAAAACTGAGAAGCAAAGCAAATGTATAGTCATATTATTGCATTTATTATTTATTTATGATAAAATAATGCTCATTTACAGTTTTAATACCAATTAATCTATACAACAAGAATATTCACTAATAATTCGCAAACGGAAGTCTAAAATAGTTCTTATTGCTATAACTGCAATGCAAAGACATATTGTATGACAATACAATAATGATATATTTATGTAAAGCTCATTTGTAGTTTGTCAACCAATTAATCTAATTAGTTATTATGCCTCAAAGAGTGTAGGGCTAATATTGATAATCTATTTTTGGTAATATATGAAGTTGCACCGTCACATATATCTGTTGTGGAATTTCAGTAGCACATTAATGACGACCAATTTGAATAGTTTCATGAATTAATAACGCTTTCTTAAACCAAGCCCTTCTCCCGGAGGATTCAAAACTATAGATTAAACGCGTATGATTATCTTATCATAATGTGATTATCGGTTGCGATCGATCAGTAATGCTATTAACATTAATGTACGGTTATTGATATGGCAATTTATCATAATTTGCTTGTTGTCGATATCAATATTTTACTGATTAAGAGGGCGGGTCAATAAGATCATACAATGGTATCAAACTTTCTGACAGATAATTATGATTTTGATATATCGAGAAATGATTTCTGTAGGAGGATGGAACCACAAAAGCTCTCTGGAATCCATGACAGAGAGTAATATGAGTATTATAGTTCAATGATTTCAGACGACGACAACAACAAGCCTGTTTTACGCGGACCCGACCGGGGCGCGACCGGGGCGGGGCATTATAAAAACCCTGTGCAAATGAACAGAACACCAATCCTTATTTTGAAATGGGACTTTTTGGGCTTCAATCTATCTAGTAAAGAATTAAGATTCAAGACCAACTGAAGCTAACATGTGTTCGAGAAAGTATGCATGGAATCGTGTGTTTATTACTTAAATAAATGCGTCGTTCTGAACAAAAACAAATGCGGTTCGCACTTTATTTGCAGATATGATATATGCCACTGTATATACATGTATATATTCGTGACCTGTGCACGCGTTGACCTACTTCTTTAACACATCAGTATCAATGTAGTAATAAAAATGTCAATAAAATGATTTATAGTAATTTATATTTCCATTCTAATATAAGGCCTGGTAAAAAAAAAAGTAGTTTCTAGTCTCCTCGCGTTTCTTTTTCAGGAATTCGATATAGGCCTATTGGGGTTTTTTCTTCTTTTTTCACCTATAACTTTTTCGTTAAAATATTTAAAAAGCTGACATATCGGTAATAGATTTGATGTTTGTCCAAATGAGCATTGTTTAATGCAGGTTTTGTGTTAATCAACCCCCGGCCAGAACCATGAAATAAAAATATTTTACAAAGCCCTCATCCTCTTCAGGTTACACAACTCATCACGCAATTTATGCTGGTAATGGTGATTTCGCATCGTTTATTTTAATAAGAAAAGGACAAAATGTGCCCTCATCCTCCTTTATTCCAAAAGTTAGGACGAGAAACTAGTTATTATTTTTATTTGGCCTAATATATTAACCCATAACCACCATATGCCTTCCATGATGGGGCCGGCATAATGTAGATTACTTTGTTTTCAATAACAATATTGCAGCCCATGCTGTCCCATCTGTTAGGTTCAAAATCATGGAAAAGACGATAATTTCGAAATAAAACAAACCGCACGACAAACATAAAAAATTGTAAAATATACGGAGAGAATTGCATACGCTATAAACAAGCGTACAGTTGGGAAATTTGAAATGCCAATCCTCCCGCGTGTCCTTTTCTAACCCACATATTGTCATATCACTGAAAAAACACATGAACACGTATCATACCGACACGGGTGCACCCCATACTGATGTGTGTAGCATGTATAACTTTCTTGAGTATAGCAATCTCTTGTGCAACTTGAGTGTCCATTTGATACGCTGTAATACGCTCTTGACCGTGACATGATAATATATTGGTTGTCAACGACACCATCATGGATTGTTTTAGCAAAGGTAATTTGTAATTGCTCCAAAACGGTCTTTGTATTAAAGGCTGTGAGTTTTGAACGGTGTAATTCCTGACGGAGTTCCATGGAACACACTCTGGACAGGCAGAAATGACTTCGCAGTCACACTACACAGCCATACGATCCAAGTGTGAATCAAAATAAGGGTGAGAGGGCAAAGATAAACACCCGGGGGGGGGGGGGGTACTTTCGCAAAAATCTTACGTGGATGTGCCTGCCAGACTTCGAAATGTGACTTTCCCTATACCTATTTTTTGGTTAATTTCCCACCCATCAATATACCAATTTTGTAAGAAAAGCACCCAATTTTGCACAAATTTTGCGTTTTTTTCAAAAAATGTCTCAAAATACACCCAATTTATGCCAATTGGGCGCTTTGGTCTGTGATGAAAACCACCCCATCGCTATACCAATTTTTGCGAAAAAGCACCCCATAAGGCAGGCACATATACGTATAGGGGAAGGTGGGGTAATGGCGGACGCGGGGTAATGGCGGACAGGGCTGTATCTAAAGGCAGGTGAGAGAAGGTGGTATTTTGCCACCCTATGATGTTAGGTGCCTCTCCATTGAAATCACACAAAACCTAAATGAGATGGTTGTCTCGCAAATTCTCGCGAGAATTACAAAAATCACTTTTTGGGCAAGTTGATATTTTGGTGCATTACTTTCTCTTTGAAACTGGTATTTCTACATCAAGGAAAACAAAGTCTTATTATTTTTTAATTTAATGTATGATACCTTCTGATAAAAAAGAAATGAATTCGGAGTCACAATGATGAGCATAATAATAAGAGAGGATGTGCCCATACATTGTACATGGATTGGGGTAATCCCGGACATGTACCGTTTCCATGGTTACCAATATGGGCGTGGTCAATTTAACATCATAAATCGGTAATAGTTGTTGACCATATAAATATGTGACATTGTTCTTTGATTTCTGCTACACTTTTAAAAAGGGTATTTTTTAACTCCCATTGAAATACTGTATTCCAATAAAAAGAGGGCTGCCATTGAAAATACGGTCCGTGATTACCCCCAGAGTGTGGGGTAATGCCGGACGACGCCATTTTTTTTTATTGCGTCGTAGCTTCGAATTTCAAAATGATGAGTTGATAAAAACTTGATAAAAGGTAGAACCATCACAGTGCTTTGTGTTTACATGATTTTTATTGTTATATGACGTATTATATGTGTGTTATACCTCTCTGACAAAATGTGTCCGCCATTACCCCACCTTCCCCTACCATATCAATATGAGAACCCCCCGGGGGATAAACACTGCCACTGACATCAAGGCGTGAAGAAAAATACTTCGACATGGGTTCAATTTGAACTTTATTAACCGGTGAACCGACGTGTCAGTTGGCGTAAATCGCAATACCCAAGACAGTATACTATTAGCCACAAAGTGTCAATTTATTCAAATTGTACCAATCGTTGATCAGTGTCAAAGTTTGCTATTCAAAGAGAGAACGTGTGATAGTAACAACAGATAAGTCTGAACCGATGAGGTATTCTGCAACAAAATGCTTTTTCTCAAAATTATTTTCGCAATCAAGTAAAATACATCTGGCTGTTCATCTAATCATCTCATAAACATGAAGGTGACACAGGGTCTGATGATGACGACTCTTTCTACGCGACTATTGGTTTTACCATAGGCCTATACATAACAGATTTTTCAGAAACCTTTCCCAACTTTAAAGGTCTATCTTAAGGATTACTGAACCAATACTATAGGCATGTTTGTACTTATACCAATGCATTTCTCATGGCGATTCCAAAATAATATGGTAATGAAATTCAATAATGTTGACATTTTCAAAATATTTTGTGAAATTTTAGAATGTCGTCTGCAGACGGCTAACGCGTGGAAAATGTTAATCATCAACTGTTATTTCACACAAAAAGTCCATTCGATCTATTCCAATAGAAATGTGATCAGTAGGCCTAATAGTCATGATAGTGTTTATTGCCAAATGTTGTTCAGGTGGAGCAACCCTACCCTAATACTATTTAGTACGCCCCCTCCCTCCCCCATCGAATCCTGATTGTTATCACTTAACGAGGGGGAAGTGACTTAGCATCCATTTGCAAATGCCGCATTATTTTGTAAGTGCTGTTTTAACAGCACTTTTTGGTCAAAATTTCAAAAAATATTAGATTAGATTCTCTGATCCATTTCCTTTCCAAAAATAAATACTTTTATATGCATTTGATTAATAGTTTTCCAAAAGTGCCGAAAAACGTGAAAAAAATGATTTATTTATTTTTTGCCACTTTTTAGTCAAAATTTCAAAAAATATTAGATTAGGTTAAAAAAAATCGTGCCTTCATTAGTGTCTTTACATCATCATCAAGCGATTTTTGCATTTTTTACTCAAAATTATTTTTGTTAGCTTTGTTCAATAAAATTGGGTCAAAAAGTGATTTGGTGTGATTTTCTTAAAAAGCAACATTTTTGGTCAACGTTGATGCCAAATTTGGATTTTCTGATCCATTTCCTTCCCAAAAGTATACTTTTATATACATTTGAGTCATAGTTCAATAATTACAGCACTCGCAAGATTCAACAAAAAACTTCCTTAAGTCCTCCCTTAATTGCTTTATTTTTGTGTTTTATATAAGCCTCTATAATTAGACATTGAACCTTAACACTTTCCACGCGATATATAGTTTTACCATATACAAAATAGATTTATCAGAATCCTTTCCCAGCTTTTTAAAGCCTATCTCAATCATTATTGAACCGATACTAGGCATGTGTATACTTATTTCAATGCATTTCTCATGGTGATTCCAAATATGATGATAAAATTCAATAATTTTCACATTTTTGAAACATTTTGTGAAATTTTGGAACTGTCGTCTGCAGACACGACTGCCGCGTGAAAAGTGTTAAGTTTCTGTTTGTTTCATTGTCCGAATATAAATCGCTAGAGGAACAGGTAGTTTTAGCCATTCTGATTGAAACATGTTCTGAAACAGCTGCCCTAGATTAATTAAATTGATTTTATTTCATGAATTATCTCATGAGTGACATTGACCATGATATGAAATTGACATCGTATAATGTGCTACACATACCATTAATTACGAATCAGGCCACATGAAAAAAGTGTTTAGCGTCCCCATCCGCTCAACGTGTTGATTCGGTTCAGTTATCGTTTTTCTTTGTTCTTTAATACTCATAACATTTGTTCTGGTGTTCGAAGAGTATGCGCTGTGTGCGACAGTTTCGGTTCGTTTAAAAAGCATTTTAATCAAGTTCCCATCCCATGAACCATAAATATAAAAGCTTCTGCCTTAACAAATATACTGATTACTAGCAATGGTGATTAAAAAAATTCAAAAGACGACTCCTCCCTTTTTTTTTTTAACAAAGTCCGAATGCTAAAACATGTTTTTATTTTTTTACTTTCCCATATAGGGTCTTTACCAAAACACAAATATATAAATATAATTAAATCGATAAATTATGATGATTGATAATGATCTGTCAACCCAGCAAAGCAAAGACAACCTTATTTTACTATTGTACGTCATATTTCGGCAAAAGTAATAAATCATGTTTGAATAAGTTAGCCTGGGCTCATCCATTACATATAACTGTCAATTCTCTTAATACAATCGACCCAAATTTATAACAAATAGTTGTTTTATGTGCGTGTCGCAAGTCGGACGATCACATGGTGACTCTTATTGCTATCATGGCCGGTTGTAATGCCTTCGATAAGGGTGTCGATAAGGCAGCCAACGCTTAGCACTTTCCACGCGGCAGGCGTCTGCAGACGACATTCCAAAATGTCACAAAATGTTTCAAAAAATTCAACATTGTTGAATTTCATTACCATATTTGGAATCACCATGAGAAATGCTTTGGAATAAGTACAAACATGCCTGGTATTGATTCAGTAATTTTTGAGATAGACTTTGAAAGTTGCGAAAGGTTTCTAAAACATCTGGTTTGAATATGATAAAACTATAATAGCCGCGTGGAAAGTGTAATCACCAATTTGCGCCAGACAAGTCTACCCTTTTATCGAATAATACCGTTAAGTTTTTAATGACATCTTATGCATAGTATTGGTTCAATAATCCTTAAGATAGTCTTTGAAAATTAGGAATTGTTTCTGAAAAATCTGTTTTGTACATGGTAAACCTAATATAGCCGCATGGAGAGTGTTAGAGTCCGTCATCAGAGCTTCGTCATAAAACGGCTCATTTGCGTACTTGTAAACTTTGTTCAAATTTATAGGACATAAACCGCTGTGCTGTGCAAGAATGTGTACGATCGAGGGCCGATCAATAAGTTCTGTCACCAAAAAGGTTGCCCAAGCGACACAAGACGATACTGTCTTTATTGTGTTATGTCATCCTTTACACCTCATCCAAGATTGCTGGGAGGCCTTTTCTAAGGATCCAAGACGTAGCCATGCAGAGATGAGACAATTCCTATTTTTGGAGTACCGCCAATGTTCGAGAAGTGGAGGATGAGAATGCAACGGTGTATCGTCAAGGGAAGCTACTTCAGAGGAATGGGACTGAAGTTTTTACAATTAGATGGCCATCTTCAGGAACATGGGCGACGTGACAACACTTTTTGACCCGCCCTCGTACATCTTTAGCTTTATCCTCATGCCTGATTAGATAGCACACACAAGGTCCAATATTTGAAGGCCAACCATATTACGTGTAAGTGAATGAGGGGTGTCGTGGGTGGTGTTGGTACGAATCCTGTTATAAACACTATCGTTCGATCGAGTTACACCTGAACGTGACTTAAACAATAAAAAACATAGCAAAATATCTGGCTGAAGACACGAGCCAAGACATGCCTGGTGAAGCCAGTTTTGAGACATGTTTCCAGTAAAACACGAGTCACGTCTCTATGCGAGACATGTCCCGCAAAGAAGTATCTCCATGCAAGACACGTTTAAAATGTAAGACATGCCTATTGAAGCCAATTTTGAGACATATCTTGAGTTTGTGTCTTCTGGCAAGACATGACTCTCCTGAAGACGTGTCTCATACATGTCCCAAATGTCCCAAATAAGCGTCTTGGCTCGTGTCTCCAGCCAAATATTTTTAATGTGTTTTATTGTTTAAGACACGTTTATTTGCAAGACATATGACTTCAAAAAGTCGCGAAGACACCATTTTAACAGTGTAGGAATAGGAAGGCGAAAAATGACAACTATATCTGAAAAAAGTGCTCTATATAAAAGAAGATGCTCTCATCGTGCAAATTTTCTCCAATATGATACCATGCGTGCTTTTAGATAAATTATACTTTTTGGCAAAATTATCCTCCTATCACTCGGATAATTACCCATTTTTCGGCACCACACCAAACTCTGTATGCACCATTGCTATCTATCGACGGTACTTATCGACGGTTTAAGGTCAGTATTACAGCCGGAGTGTGAACTCTCACCAATTGCAAGCAATTATAATCAAGACACCCGTCAAAATATGATTGGGCTCATATCATCTCATAATAGACTCTATAATCATGCTTTAATCGAATATATAGAAGATCAATGGAGTAAGAACGTGCTAGACATAATACAACTGTCCAGCCACTAACACATTTACTTAACCGTGTCTTTTCAATTTTCTAGGAGTTTTCTTTTACTTTTCTAAGCTGCTACCTAATTGGTTGATGTCGGCAATAGTTTTGTTTGTATGGAGCCGTGAATTGGCCAATCAGTGAAGTCGATAAATAAAATGTCAGTGTGTGCCACCATGTGCGTCGTATCAACAGACCCGCCTAGCCAATCATAGCGTGGCTACTGTATTGACTGAATTAGTACTAAACTATTACTAGTTTACTGGTAAATAATGTCGTATTCTTTTCTGCCTTGATTTATGTTGGCAATAACGGCCTGTACACGCAGCTCGGTGACCAATCAATTGTCGCCCAATTATATGTCGACCTGGAAAACGCCACACATACGCTCTGCGTAAATTTGCCAGAAGTCACTGAAATTCTCGGACACACTGCGTCACAATTTCTCTAATTGTGCGCAAAAGATCGATTCATGTTGAGTTTGGCAACACTCCGCAATATACTACGATATATACGATTAGTATCATGCTGGCGATTTTTTCATGTGTGTAATATATCGGCAGTATCAGTATACGAATGATATGAATAGGAGTCATCATACATAGGGTATTGGCATATCAGCGTCGCGCAACAGCCCGAAGCAAAAATTACAAAAACGCCCGGTGATCAATGAGTGGCGAATAACTTGTGCGGTTTTGGCTTGGTAGCACACGCTTTACTTTGGTAGCGTAACATACCGATCGGTTTAAGTGGGGCTTTACTTTTGTAGCGACTTTGTAAGGAGAGTGGACACAGAGTTGGAGTGGAATAGAGATTCACCATTTCAGTCCTGTTGTAATAGATCTTTTGGACAGCAGAAGTGGCCGCAGCCATCACCGTGCGTTATCACTGGATAACGGCATATTTTCTATACGCACCGTCCACGCCGAACTATACGTAAAGGCGATTCAGTATGGCCTTTACGGTCGATTCGATTATCGCTTCTTCAAACCAACCCTCGAGAGCGCCTTTAGCTTTCCCGGGTTTCGGCAGCTTTCTACCACCACCATCTCATGCCTCTGTCTTTCAAAATGGACTTCTACACCATCACCACCAATCCATGCCCTTTGCAATGAGCTTACGGAACTCTGCACCGATGGTGTCCACGGCGGCGGCATCGCTTAGCATGCCGCCGGATTCCGCGGCGGGCAGTGTCGTGTTTTCGGCCGCCGCGGCACAAGCGGGTACCTTGCCACCGTCTTTTTCATCAACCGCAATGTCGGCAGCGGGTTATCTGTCGGGACTTCGGACACACCAGTACAGTCCACCCCTACACATGACATCAATACCTCAATATCATCTTACTAAAGACTTAGAATCTGATCATATTATCAATACAAACGACATAGATCGTTCGCCCGTACATGACGCCGACCCGACGGCTGAACGCACGCCTTCACCAGGTAAGTTTGGCACACAATCTCCTTAAAGCAAGACGCGACATGATTTTATAGTCACCACATCACATCATATAATAAACCGTACTATATGCACCTGCTTAAATTATTTTCATCAACAAAATAACGAATTTTTGATACAAAAAACAATAATCATAAAACACATTTCGTTATTGAAATCGCACCGTAAGTTCGACCTTCTTTTAAGGCTTGTCCAAGCACGTTATATATCTGTATACAGCGCGCTCTTTACTTCCAAAGCTATTTAGCCGAACTTTGATTTCATGTGTTACACGCGACATGATAGTGCAACCGTAAGAAAATCAATAAGAGCTGATCCGTTAGTACATTGATCATTCATCAATGATGGAAAAGGGAAACAAAAAGTGCAATGCCGTGTCTTTTTCCAGCAGTTTTTCAAAAAGAAAAGGACATGTCCACTTTGCAAGTGCAAAGCCCCGAGGCAACGCCGAGCATCTTGAGAAGAAAGAATTGAGACAAACCAACGTTAATATTATAGATTTTTCATTTATGTATTTTATGTTCAGTTCACCACATTGCACACTTCTCAGTCAAAACCCGGAGAGAACAGAGGGGAAATATGATTGATAAACTGTGTTGTATTATACAAAAGAGTTTCCTCAATTATACATTCCTATTATTGCAGCTCTAAAATAACTGAACAATCTTGTGAGAAACAAGGACAAAACAGAATTTTACTACACAGCCGTTGAGCAGGCACGTTGCACTTTTATCTATACATGCTATAACAACGAGGAGTTGAATAGAAACACGGCATGCAATTTAGTATAAGGATGTTCAAATCATTTCAAGCATATCGCAGCATATGTCTTATTCCCGAGGTTTTGAAGGGCATGGCCAGTCAAACATAAACCTTCCCCTTCTTATGAAGTAATTAGAAAAGGAAAATACAAAGGATTTGTATAAGAATGAAGGATATTGTGTAGGAATCTTACAGTACGAGATTGGCAAACTTGCAATGTTTTGATGTTTACGGTGCAGTGGTTGCACATGTGCGACGTGTATTATAGGTATGCCATGGTACAAAACAGGTATATGATACCCCGTATGATACTAAACAACCTGTTCGAACCCCAAATTCCGTTTATTGTATAATATATCATTGTTTCGTGCATTTTGTCTTGCCCTTTATAGATTCGGACGACAAGTTGGACCCCGTCGACATACGCAAAGACAGCTCGTTATCGGGCGTTGACGATGACATGTTGGACGCGGCGGACTCGCCGGACGGCGGAAAAGGCAACAGTAAAACACGGCGACGCCGCACGGCTTTCACCAGCGAGCAGCTTCTTGAACTGGAGAAAGAATTCCACAGCAAGAAATATCTGACGCTCAGCGAACGATCGCAGATCGCTCGGGTTCTCCAACTCAGCGAGGTGCAGGTTAAGATCTGGTTCCAGAATCGTCGCGCCAAATGGAAGCGTTTAAAGGCCGGTATAACAGGTGGCCGCACCGGTGTGAACCCAGCAAATTCCAAATTGGTGGTGCCGATACCGGTGCATGTGAACAGATTTGCCATACGGTCACAGCAGCAATGTAGACCTAGACTACCTGAACCGACAACAACGTGTTCACTGTCAATGCCAACGTTAGGCGGACAAATGGGCCTGAATTCGCGTTTATCCTTGCCGCCACAACACCACCACCACAGTTCATTATTAACGGGTAAAAGCGTAACTTAAACACTTATTACACCAACGATACCCACCCGTTGATATTTATATATATTTAACATTGTTCTTGATTTTGTCTTTGGTGCTGGCGCATGGCATTTTTGGAACCGTTTTTGATTTTGTATCTCTTGTTGTCAAAGTGTGCTTGAAAACAAACTCACTTACGTCACCCTTATATGACAGTTGCGGAAGAAGTATTGAAAGAAGCACAATTGTGGAGAGTTGATCTGCAAGTGACAAGCGACAAACGTATAAGGAAGTTAGGAGGTTTGCTTATATTATTGACAAGAGAAAAACCAAAACAAACCACCAAAAAAGACTACTCACTGTAAACGGGATTGTGCAACGTATATTTTATCGTAAAGATGTTTTCTCCTTGCTACAACAAATATGTATATAACTGGTATAAATATGGTATATTGACAAAATACCCCACCGATATTTTACTTTTTTCTCTCTGATTAACAAACTAATTAGAATGGATTGAGTTGTTTTGCTTGTAACATAACCATTAATTTAAGTTATAAGTCTATATATTTTCGTTATTATTAAGGCACTTTGTATATTCATGGTTCAAGAAAACTGGACGTATAGCAGGTTGTTTAATCTGCAAATTATCATAAGCTTTTGATCACAATGTTTCTACACTAGTCGGGCATTCATATTCTTCAACTTTGAAGGTGAAAGAGATTTAAAGCAACACTGTCAAAATGGTGTTTATAAATCACGGACATCGTGTTAAGAGAGCTTAATGCTTGTTTAGCTCCTATTAAAACACCTAAACACATAATCGTTCGAAATATGTTCATGATCTAAACATCAAAGTGTTTAAATTCTAAACATTTAACTCTCTATAAACACTTATATGTCCGTGATTTCTAAACACTGTTTTTACAGTGAATGTGTATCTTTAAAGGCAATACAATACTTTGGCATGTCTTTATAAAATGAAGACGATTATTTCTACCCTATTTGTCAAAAACACAAATGAAAATAGCTGAAAGTAGTGTTTACAAAAGATTAAAGGTAGCATTCCTCTAAACATGCTACAACTTTGAGGTGAAGAAAAGTTTAAAGCGATGTGTAACTAAGTTTTTGACCAAAACAATACACGGCGTATTTTATTGTGACCTATAATACTTGTCAATTCACTCACTAGTTGTGACAAGAGCTGAAATGTTTTCAAAATACTTATGAACTCAAATATACGACTATACCATATCATAATATCATGTACACGAAATTTGTGAAAATAAACATGATAAATTACACTTTCATCGATTAGATGTAATGCAAACCTTTTTGTTGTAAACCAAACATGTTCAAATATTCAGACGTTTTCTGACATACGCCGGCCTGTCATAATATTCCTCATTATACATGTATACGCTTGATTCTCCCTAAAAAACATGGCGTTTTTTCTGTGCTAAATATGACTCACACCGTATCACACACACAAAACGACGATGATATCATAATATTGACCAATTTTTCTCTCGTCTGTGCCGGTTTTCACAGCATTGGCTATGTGCATTGTTGATATGGGTCGGGGCCATTTACAGGGTCAGGTCTTACACGGTTTTCCCGTGGCTATGTACATACAAAAATACAGTAGTTAAACAACATCGTCTGTGAGCTTTCTGATGTTGAGTAAAAAAACGGTGTTTCGGCAAAAAGAAAGAAATGTATACTAAAGGCAACTCAAATCGACCCAAACAGTCATAAAGCCCACAGCCGGACAGCTCGCTCTAGTTGGTAAATGAATCGGATCGAAGGGCTTGTAACAAGACGCAGACCTTAAGGGGGTACACGTGCATTGGGAGTTCTTCATGATTGAAAAATGAAGTGTCGACACAGTGTATACTTGTTAAGTGGTTGCGGCAATGCTGCGAGGGTTACTCGTTTTAACGCTTTTTAACGTTAGACTCACTATCAACGATTTCCAATGAAAATTACCTTCAATTTTCGCTCATAAGGGCGCACTATTCATAGGTTATAACTACCAAATTAACATGTCATTGTATGCCGGTAATTGGGATTATAAATCTCCCCTCAACAAGTAAAGATACATGGTCAGAAGAGAGAAAAACTACTCCAGTAGTGTGATTGAATTGTGGTATATACTTCAATGATTGTTATTGTGAGCAAATTACTCGACAATTGGTTACAGCGATCCCGATCTTGATTATTTTTTACTGGGCAAAATTACCCTTTTCCTACAATCCTATAATTTGAGAAAGTACCTCAAAACACTAATAATTGCTCAGTTAATTTATAACGTACATTTAAAATCAAACATCGTTTTTCTTTTTTCAATTATTTGTTAAGGACAAAACACAATACCAATTGTTGCTGCGGTACAATATATAAATGCACACATTTTAAGTTGAACCTTCTTGGGGCTGATTAAAAGTGATTGCGTTTTAGTGTTTGTCCTAAGGGGTAATTGCCGTAAAGAATTGAGAAAGAAAGCTACACACGGTTAGAAACCACAAAGAATATTACTATTTATAGCCAACACCTTCTCTATTTGATCACAACTTGGGTTTGCATTTTTATATAATTATACATGAAAGTTGAAAGCAATACACAGCTCGTTTAAGAGATCAATTACCGATTATGGTTAAGTTTTAATTTTATCTTTTTGAAAGGTTTTAGCTACAATTGAGAAATCATGGAATAAAGAAAGAATACAGTGCTACATTGTTATATGTAAACAATGATGTGGTGAGTTCATAAGTTATTATTTTAGCAGTCTTTATTCACTGTAAATCAGTACGCATATACATATATCATGATGTATATAGCTATTCATCATAACAGCGATATTGAAAAGTAACTTTGAGCTGAAATATGTTATTGATCAAATTGTAATCAAGAACTATGCGTAGGGCCTATGACTTCTGACATCGCGTATTTAAGCGAAAAACCAAAGGTAGCGAACTACACTCATATAAAAAGTGTTTTTATTTGACTTTTAAGAACCATACTTTTACATAAATTATACAACTTTGAGCTAAAATATGTTATTGATCAAATTGTAATCAAGAACTACAGTCGTATGGAAACGAATAGTATACGTAATTTTCAAAATCTCCATAGGACCTTCAAAAATGTTCACCTTTAGATAGAGTGTTGTCCAGTGATTGGACACGAAACTGTAAGTCAGATTAATGTTTCTCTATATTTTGCACAAATGACCATTCCAAACAATAATAATCTGCAAAAATTAATCTGCAAATCAGATAGACCTAAACCTCTCCAAGATCAGGAAATAGTTAACACTTTTCACGGCGGCTATTATTTTTGTCATACACAAACAGATTTTTCAGAAACCTTTCCCAACTTTCTAAGTCTATCTCAATGGTTACTGAACCAATATTAGGCATGTTTGTACTTATTTTAATGCATTTCTCATTGTGATTCCAAATATGGTGATGAAATTCGATAATGTTGACATTTTTGAAACATTTTTGTGAAATTTTGGAACTGTCGTCAGCAGACTCCTGCCGCGTGGAAAGTGTTTTAACGGTGGATGAATATATCCACTAAATGGACAGCAACACACACGACAATTTATAGATCACATAATACAAACTTGTCTATCGATACAATATTGAAACCGCAATCTAAAATCAAAGATATTCTATAGTGATCTAGAACATCTTTGTTAAAATGAATTTATTCTGTCATTAAATAAAATGCATGACATATATATGCACGTACATCTATTATAGATGTACGTGCATATATATGTCATGCATTTTATTTGCATTTGGCTGACAAGCGATTCAATTCAATCTGTGGATCAAAATGAATGGATTTTACAGTCATGGTCATGCAATGATTGCACGGTGGCACTAACAATGGATACCCCGGCATTTGAAATCAAATCGTTTGTTCTTTTCCGCGCGATCTGGCTAAAATAAAACCATTGACTGGACAAACCAAGACCATGGTGTAAAAGGTTTAAACAATGGTCCATCATCTGACGATATCATTTGAATGATCGATGTGCGTCAGTTATGCCACGGTATTATATCTCAACTGAAATATCAAAAAATAATCCTGAAAATATAGGGTCTTATAAAACTTGTATAGCTATCTACTGAAGATAGCAGTCTTAACACGGGTCTTAACACTTCCAACGCGGCTAATAGTTTTACCATATATAATTATATACAAAACAGGTTTTTTTGTGAAATCTTATGTCCCCCTTACGGCAGCCGAAGATGGACATGTAAAAGACAATATAACAAAGAAGCTGCGTCGGCATTAAATAATATCAAATAAATGAAGTCAGAAGTGGAAAATGCCGTGATATAATTTATAATTTAAAGACAATATAGCCTATAACTTCTATCATAATTTACAGTTGTTTATTGAAAAGATGGCAGCATAGTCATACTTTCCCTCTTTCATATTATAATCAATTGAAGATATTATTGCGTTGTCATAACGTTCATGATAGCTATACAGAGGCCACTTTTCCCATTCCTATCATGAGTCACATCTCGCAAAAACCTTTAATATTTATAAACCGAAAATGTTACAGATCGTTACCTTCTAAAGGAATATGACAACATATCAATCTAACTTACATTTATGTTATCATTTTATTTCTAGAATACCACATATTTTAGAAGACAATCATAACGACTAAAGACAGCACACGTCTTAGAAAGCTATATTCCAGAATATCTCAGCTTAAATGCTACTATCTATGAACTGAAGATGTGTAGACAATAACTTCAGTCAAAATTAACAATATTTGTTACTTTAAATAATCAATATGTCACACTTTTATGTTATAAAATTTAAAGATTTCTTGCCTAAATTTTTACAACCATAATCAAAGCTGTCTACTGAAGATAGCACACGTCTTAGAACACTATTCCAAGTCCATTCAGTAAACCTGTCTTCACGTGGCAAATATGATTGGATCAAGACTATTCTTTTCTCATGTCCGAAGGCTGACAGCAAAATTGTTAACTTATTTGTTGGGAGTGGCTCTTTTAATTTCATTCTTTTCTTCCATCTTTTCTTACTATCATTTCATTCAGCCATCATGCTTATTATATAGGCTGTAAGCCCGAATCGTACGGACCGACCGTATAAACAAACAAACAAACAAACATCAAAACTCATCTTAAAACTGGTATCTATTTAATGAAGAATGATTATTGACAACAACTTGTGTCACAATTAACAATATTTTTCCTGAGTTCTTACATTATAACCATCATCATATCTGCTGAAGATAGCACACGTCTTAGAACACTACCACATAACATCACATTATACAGTGCGAGTCAGAAAGAACAGTCACTTTTTAGCGAAATCGCCACAGAAATCAGGCCTGCATATTCAAATTCAATTATAACCCTTCAAAGTCCACATATTTTGGCTTTCTTTCAAAAAAGAATTTTTGAATTCGAACATTACGTCATAATGTTACAACACTTTCAGTAGAACTCGGTATTTTTAAGCCAATTCACCGGAATGGCAGTAACACAAACTAGATAGGTGGCTGATCCAGACGCGTCAACTAATGAAGCTATGTGAACAACATGAACAGGCTCATGAATGTTGGATACAAAATCTCAAAATGACTGGAAATCAATAGATCTGTGGAATTATGAGTAATAAAGCCTTGATTCCATAAAGACAAGTGAGCAGATGCATGTTAAGCTGATTCAGAAATCGAACCTCATTAAGGAATGGCTTGATAATTCTACAATCCCGTGGATTGGCTTCAACATTTGGGGCTTTACTATAAAATTAGTGTAACATGATAATGCAATGGTCGATTTTTAAAATTCTTCTTTTGAATGAAAGCCAAAGTATAGGTCTTTATAATTCTACCATTATGTATGTATTTATGAATATACATGCCTATATTTCTTGTGACGCCTATTGGAAAAGAGTGCCCGCTCTTTCTGACTCACCCTGTATGTTACAGGCCATACGTCACACAGAATCAAAGTGTGAATTATACAAGCAAACGACACCATGATAAAACGCACTAACTTCTGTGACATGAAAAAGTAATCATCTTCCGAAGAGATAAGATAGCACGCATCTCCGATAAATATTCCGAGTTTCCTTGTTTATTTTAGATATCTATACTTATAGGGGGTGTGGACTCTCATGTACAGCCTCCGTAAAACTACCGTAACTTCTTCAATATTCATTTAATCTTTATAAACGTATACAGTTTTTTTTGCAGAAAAGGGTTCAATGAATCCAACCATGATAATGAAATTGACCATTTTGGAAAAAATGAGAAAAAACATGTTTTTTGACCCATTTTAGGTTCTGCAAAGATAACTCAAAATATATTTTGTTAAATGTTGTCAAATTAGTTTTATGATAATCGTGATATCATTACCCGGGTGCTTTTTTTTTTTAATATCTTCTTCTTTTTTTTGAGTTATAGACAAAAAAGTGCCAAAAATGTGATTTCCCCCCCCCCCCCCCCCAAAAAAAAAATGCGATTTTCATGATTTCATGATTTTTTGGTAAAAAATCACATTTTTTGGCACTTTTTGGTCCATAACTCAAAAAATAAATAAGATTTTCAAAACAAAAAAAAGCACCCCGGGTAATGTTATCAGGATTATCATAAAACTAGTATGACAAACTTTGACAAAATATATTTTGAGTTATCTCTGCAGAACCTAAAATGGGTCAAAAAACGTGTTTTTTATAATTTTTTCCAAAATGGTCAATTTCATTATCATGGTTGGATTCATTGAACCCTTTTCTGCAAAAAAACCTTTATACGTTTATAAAGATTAAATGAATATTGAAGAAGTTACGGCAGTTTTACGGAGGCTGTACATGAGAGTCCACACCCCTTAAGGAAATTTATATTGTGCTGAATGTACTTGAAATGTATTGGAATAGTTACCTTGAATCCTTTTGAACATTTTGTGATCATTTTAATGATATTTCCATGTTGTTATAATTATTTATGAGTGGAATTTGTCATGTATGGATACCTGCTATCTACTGAAGATAGCAAAATTAACATAGCAATATTACATTTTGTGAGGACAGCTACAATCCTTTTTAAACGAAATACTTGTCAGGACAGCGTTCATCCTTTTTAAAGAAATTCTTGTTGTATTGAATGTCTAGGTGTGTTTTTACTGACAGGGGTAGGGTACATGCACTGTGTTGTTGTACAAAAATAATCAAAATAGATTCCAAAATGATAACGTTGGTGACTTTCCCCACCAATGTTCAAATTTGATGAATTAATCTACAAAATAACAGAGCAGATGTACACTTAATCAGGTCAGACTTTGTTTATCATTTAACTTACCCGTTAAATGGTTTTGCCTCCAGAATGCAGGCATTATACACAATACCTTCATGGATGTGACCCTCACATCTTGAAATAGTTTTTCAACTTGAGCTTAACTTAGTAACACAACATAAGCTTAAGCCTACTCCATCCATCATCAATGCATGGAATAATAAAATAAAATAAAAAATAAAAAAAAGCTTACTTCATAGATATTTCAAATGTGGCCAAATTTTACTCAAGGCTTCATAGTAAGTTACTTTTATGCTCCGTATCACCCCCCCCCCCCCCCCCCCCCCCCCATGTACCCCATTAAAGTGCTTACTTGACATTTTTTTACCCAAGTGGTGCACCTTAAAACTGTGCAGGACTGCTGCATTTGATCCGACATTGTCCGGTCAGATGAGATGAAAGGCAGCGGTTTGTTTAAAAATCATCCTTTTCTCTCTAAATAGCATAGAATTACAGTTTTCAATAGGCTTACTTACACAACACGTCAAAATAGGTCAAATTAAGGCAACAATTGGATCGAAACAATCTCATTCTGGTCGAAAAATCCTTGTTTTACAATATTTGTCTCGAATATAATTCAAAACAGCTGATATCTGACCTAATTTTACTTAATAATGGGGTCAAGGGTCAAATATGGCCGAATTCCCTTAAGGGGTCACACTACTAAATAGAGCTCCATAGGGATATGTACAAAAACACTGATATAAAACTTTGTGTTAGACCACTAAATTGCGAAATTGGACCTTGTAGAGTGATTTTTTCTGAAAGATGATCACATTTTCTCACCAAAAAGTGAAAAAAATAGGTAGGTGAACCTGCTCGATTTTTCAAAATACGCCCATGGAGTTGACTACCTCTCTGACGAGCTTGGAAATGCCGCCGTAATCGTCAATGTTTCCAGTAAAAAACACAAATTTGAAAGATCTCTCAAAATTTATCTAGATGATATTCACAGTTTATAGTCAGGGTGCATGTAGGTGATGTCCCATTAATCATAATTAATCAAAAATCATAGGCATTTACGCAATTGTATTACCGTCAAGTTTTTTTAATTGAGGATTTTGCCATGCATATTTTCCGATTCTAGCTTTAAACACCGCCCATAAGAATAGGGGATACCCCATTTAGTGTAGTGCACCCTTAACCTCGCACAAAAACTGTGTCTTCCATAAACAGCAGATGCACATTTAAACATTTTTATAAAAGAAACTCGCATCTATGATATAGTTATCTTTTGAAAAGGTTGAAACAATCAAATTCCCAATCTTTCACGTTTTTATATAAATGATTTAAAATATCTTTACTGGGGTTTTATTTGTTATCCTTCGTATATATATACTGTTGAAGACATATCGCCCTCATCTTACAACGCTGAACGCTTACTCCTATTATATTGATGGACATCTGTCGAACGACACAAACTTTGTCGTCAATGCATCAGCACACATATCGAGGGCTCAGAAACACAAGGCCTTATCTCCATTTTGACCATTTAGAGAAAAAGACTATTGAAGATTTTTAAACACATTGGAGTGATGGAGACGAGGCCTTGTGATACTGGCTATAACTTTGAAAGGGGTTGTGTTATGGAGATAAGGCTGTGTGTAACTGGAAAGAGAATTTCTTTCTGAAAATGTTGATACCAAAATCTCATTTTTGAAAAAATTGAAAAGATAAGGCCTTGAGTTTCTGAGCCTTCGATATATAAGACCAAAATATACATGCATATGATGGATTATGTATGCATGTGTATTAATCTGCCGAAAGACTACATAATAATTTTATTAGGCAAAGTAAAAATACAAACATGTTTAGCGTCCTCATTTTTTTTAAAAAGGAAGGAGGAGGCCCTTTCCTCCCTTTTTTTACTACTTACTTTTTAATGCAAAATCGCCCCTGTTTGTGAGAGGTTGGTCACCACAAAACTTACTAAAAATGCTTATAAGAAAGAAACAAAGCTGTTATAAAAATCTCAAAATCTGAAACACCTGAACAAAAAAGTTATGAATGAGATAAAGAAGAAGAAAGGATAATTGAAAAAAAAAGGAAGCGGGAGGAGACGCAAAAGATGTTATTTTTAGTTTTATTTTGCCTAATCAAAATCACATTCTATTATGATATAATTGAAGATATTCTTTATCTCTGGGTTCTAAAAGCCTTTCACCGGAGCACACACGGCCTTCAATTCTAAGTCTCTCTGGATACGTAGGCCTACGTGTCTCTCGACATTTACACACACAAAACAATGTCATCTGTAAAACGAAAGTTCGCACGTGCAATAATCAAACTCACATTCGATAGAGCATTTGTCCCGTTAGAGTAGTATAGGCCTATGTTATCACCAATAAAGATACGGTATACTAACTCATCTCGCAACACTATATCACAACATGATCTCAAGTTTCCTAATTTATATAACCTGTCCTTACAACAAACCTCACTTAGGCCAACAAACAAAAAAAGTTGACTTGCCCTTTCAGGGTCAAAGTCAGGGTCGGACGGTCGGATTTTTTTTTTTGTTGTTGACATTTTTGTTGTTGAATTTTTTTGGAAATTTACTGCACAAAAACACGTTTTAAAGATTTTTTGGATTTTTTTTTTTTGGATTTTTGATTTTTTTTGATAAACAAGCAGATACTACTCAAAACCACGTTTTCATCTTTCTTTATTGTTATGTGCTTCTTTCAATTTTTTTTTTTTTTTTTTCAGTCTTTTTTTTTTTTTGAAAAATAAAAGATAAATAAAAAATAGCGACCCTAGATTTCCGAAAATTTGGGTCGGTCGGAAATGGCAAGTCAACTCTTTTTTTTTTTTTGCCTTATAAGAGAACACGGCTATTCTTCTGAGACATAATATAACACTCACTGTCATGTTTTATATAAATTGAGGAATTGAGGATATCTTTGTTGCATGATTGTATCGAAACCTTCACTGTCATCAGCTAAAATCACACGTCTTTAGAAAGCGATTCCATGTCTTCGTAAAACATACTTGTCTGTAAACGTCAAACTGCGTTAAAACTGTGTCATCTATGATCCGAAGGCTCACGTGTAAAAGGCAAAACATCTGCCATGCATGATATGTAACATAATTATTTACTGCAAGATCGCGTAATCTACAGACTCCATAGATTTAAAATAGAGATCCAGTATGCCGCCGCCATTTTGAAACCATCATGGGGACAAAATTGGAGGTAATAATTTATAATTCTGTGACAGACTCAGACTTATACTATGCAGTCATGTTAATATAATTGAGGATTTTCAGATATCATACTTTTCTCTGAGTTATCACATTTTTTGCATTCACAGTTATCTAAATATATAAATATATAACACCGTTTTATCGTCGAAATATTCAACGTTTCCTAACTGGATACCTGTCTCAAAGTTCTGCAGTAAACCAAAGATACAACACGTGCAAAAGGCAATAACGTCTGTGTCAGGACATTCATAGTCGACAGGGGACATTCAAAGTCATTATGTTATACAATTGAAGGTATATCATTGTATGGGTTCTTATAACCTTCAGCTAGCTATCTACTGAAGATAGCACTAATCTTTAGAACACCATATTTTAAGTCTCTTCATGAGATCTTACATGTCAAAACTTGCAAAAGAACCCGGTGACGTCTACAAACCGAAGATAGCAGATCGAAATGGATAATGCAATATAGACAATATCCCAAAGTCCTCACAGAAAACTGAAGCTATTTAATCTTATAACTGGTAATTGGTGATGGATAATACACAGCGAGAACAGTATAAAAGGGTTTTTAAAAATAATTTTCGGCTGAAACTTACCAATCAGACTGTTGCAGTAATTTGTATTGAAATGTACGGGGTATTTTCTTCATTTTACCTACAAATGTCTGTGATCAATATTGAGTTCTGTAAGTGCAATTTTTTAATTCAGAATTTTCTTCATATTAGCCTACACGTAGACCTACATCACTGTGTTGTTTTTACACAAATGATTTACAAAGAATACACTTATTAGGCCTATAATAATAAACGGATAGCATAGCAAAGTTGGTTCTGTAACATGTTGAAGGTCACACTTTTGATACGCTATAACCTATTTTGCAGATGTGTGATTCAAAAATTAAGGTCAGAAGTGAGAGTTGTATCATACATTTTTTTAATTTCAAGTTACATTTAGTTACTCAATGTGCAACAGATATTATATCATTCGAATATCTCCATCCTGCAAGCAACCACGTAATAAAAAATATATAGGCACATTAACATTGCGAATGTTTGCAATGCTTTTTATTGAACCAAAACTGAACGAGCTGAATTCTAAATCAAGTCTCGGCACTAGTCGCCTTAACAAATTCAGCATTGGCATTGATATTGCGGGACAATTCTACTTCAATTTGATGAGCTGGATTTATATTATATCTGATAATAAACCATTCTTTCATATCACACTGTACTCATATTTTACGATTAAACTGTATAACCGCAAAACCTATACTGAATTTTACGTCAGATAAATGCTACTTTCTGAAGAACAGTTAATACCTATATCTACTGAAGATAGCAGATACATTCTATCTTCAAAAGGCAACAGATAATACCTATCTACTGAAGATAGGAGATAAATGCTATCTTCAGAAGATAGCAGTTAACAGCTAATGTAGCAGATACATGTTATATCACTGTAAAAAAATGGACGCCTCAAAAGGTGTTCTGGCTATTAACACCAAAGGTGTTCTAAGATTTTAAACTTTTATATTGGACCTTTCTTAACACCTTATTTGTAACAGTTTGGGAACACCATGTGTTCTAGAACACGTCTGTGAACACCTGACGCGTTCTAGAACACATTAGTGTTCCCAAACTGTTACAGAAAAGGTGTTAAGAAAGGTGTTCCTTTGTTTAACATGGTGTTCAAAATAGAACACGTTCAATTTTCAGCTGACTAAATCCTGTAAAGATAATATAGATTTTGATGTTTTTCAAATATTTGTGGATATAGGATACTGTTTAAATAAGAAAAAACTGAAAATATGTGTAAATATTTCCAATATGAAAGTTTTAAATCATAGAACACCTTTGGTGTTATCAACCAGAACACCTTTTGAGGCGTCCAAAAAATTTACAGTGATAGTTAGGAGATAGTATGGAAATGCTATTTTCTGAAGACAGCAGATTATAGCTCTCTACTAAAGATAGCAGATAATAGCTACCTAACTGATGGTAACATATAAAAGCTATCTACTGAAGATAGCATACAAAAGCTATCCATCGAAGATGGCAAATAATTTCTATCTACTGAAGATAGCAGACAATAGCCATCTATTGAAAATAACCTGGTGAATGTATTTATGTTCTATTTAGTGTGTCTCAGAAACGAGCAACCCATAATCATACCTTAACCCCCACAGAACTACCGGCCGATTGGTCAGAAAGATGGATACATCATTTATTGTACCAATGAGAGACATTGTTAGAATAATTGTATCCCTGATAAAGATGGGAGTGAAACATTTTACAAGCTGCATTTGAATTGGCTATTCATATGAGTACATCTTGTAATAAACCAATCAGAACCACTGTAAGATAGACAGGTATACCCCAGGGGGTTAAAAATCACTTCTCATATCCGGTTTACCTGTCTTTTGTATTGATATGTTTTTACTTAGTGTATGTCTTATCTAATTCCCCTCAAAATGGCGAAGTTAACCATTTACGAAAGTTTTAACATGGATAAAACAAGATAAAGCCCTCCTCTCACAAAACCGTTTGTTATTTATTGATAAGAAAAAACGAATAACGTATTTCGTGTGAAAAAAATACCAGGTTCTTAACACATTCCACGTGGCTATTGATTTTACCATATAAAAACAGATTTTTCAGAAACCTTTCCCAACTTTCAAGGTCTACCTTAAGAACCAATACTAGGCATATGTGTACTTTTTTAAATGCATTGCTCATGGTGATTCCAAATATGTTAATGAAATTTAATAATGTTGACATTTTTGAAACATTTTGTGAAATTTTGGAATATCGTCTGCATGACGCCTGCTGTGTGGAAAGTGTTAACCTGGGCACTACCTGTCTTTCGTACAATAATTCCCATTGGTCAATTACATGATATAATCATTTTGATGACCAATTACAGTTTTGCTTATAAATATTTTATGCTCATATTTTTGAAAATTGTAATTATTCTAACGATGTCTCTGATTGGTACACTATTTGACACATTCTAAATTTCAACCAATCGTCCGGTAGTTCTCAGGGGTTAAAATCCTTGCCAGTGACGAATGTCGGAATATATCATACATTGGTATCACCAAAGAACTAGTTCTTCAATGCCAAGAATCATCAATGAACTTCAAATTTTTGTAAGGGTCTAAGTGACCATGGGCTTACATGAATAACCTTAGGGAGCTCTGCTTATAACGCCACGAGGCCGGAGAGCTCCCTGACACATCACCGTGGTGTGCTGGTGGGGATCAAGCTATAATTGTCTTTCTCTGACTATTACAAGTCAACCATCACATGTTCAAACACTTTCCACGCGGCTATTAGTTTTACCATATACAAAACAGATTTGTTTTTCTTCTTCAGAAACCTTTCCCAATTTTCAAAGTCTATCGCAAGAATCGCTGAATATATTTGTACTTATTGTAATGCATTTCTCATAGTGACTCCAAATATGGGAATTTAATTTTAAAATGTTGACATTTTTGAAATATTTTGTGAAATTTTGGAACTGTCGTCTGCAGACGAATGCCGCATGAAAATTGTATAAGAACTGAAATCCTGAAGCTCTTTTGAGAAGATGTAAATACAAATTTGTTAATGCACTAACGCTGAATAAGCAGAGCATTGCTGTCTACTGATGATAGTTTTGTTTTGTATATGGATAGGTAGGAGAGGTAACTGAACAAATTGTTAAAGGCTCTGCACACTTGACACGTTGAAATCATTTCATTTAAGGTGGCTAACTCGGCTCGTTGGTTTTTCCAATTAAGTGTCTCTAAACTTAATTACAGCCTTTTGAAAATTTCCCTAAAATAGATATTGAAAAGAAGAAAAAAAAATTCTCATAAAGTATACACTGTATCTGAGAAAACTCACGAGAGAATTTAGGTAATATGCTTATTAATGAATTCCCAAAGTGTCATGACCATAGCACTTTCTCCCTCTTTTCTACGGAAATGTAAGAAGAAAAAGAATTAGGGAATTTTCAAAAAATAAAGAAAAAATAAGACATTTCAAAGATAATCCAAAAGTCCTCAAATAGGTAGAGCAAAGACTAATCTTTGCTGAGGTCTCAATATAAAAAGTATAGATTGTGTGGTATAAAAGCTGTTTATCAGCAGTGTTGTACGTGTAGTATCATAGTTGGCTACCTTAAGTCATGCATGTCTAAGTCAACTACCCATAATACTCACACATGAGCTATCTATACTTATGATGATTGATAGCATATTAAGATCTAATGTTTCCATAATATAATTGGAAAATAGCCATGCCAAATTAATGGTTTTATGATAGTTTCCGTTCCTTATATCAATTTTAAGATACCAATCAACAATACTTTCATAATGTCGTATAGGCATAAAAGACCTATTTCTTATTGTAATTTGAAGATAGCCATGCTTATAAGGCAATATCTGAAAGTGTTTGATAATTAACTTTACTGACAATATCTCATCGACAAAGTAATTTCTAATGATTTATAGCCTATATGCTTATTATTACCCATCTACTGAACCAGGCACAACAATACAAAATGTGTCCATGATATAATTGGAAAATAAATAACTATGTTTATGTTGTCAAGTTTGCAAGGTCCGTTGACGATAACCATCCATTAAGGACATGTTTATAAGCCAAGGTCTCATTGAAAACTCATCATTAAATTACTATAGAAACATACCCCTCCCCCCATTGAAATCAAATAATTCATCAATATTATTGGTAGCTATAATTTATGCTTAAGTCGGGATTTCATACATGTAGTATCACCCATTTATTTATACTGATGATAGAATAATACAGCGTGAGTCCAAAAAAGAAGTTGTACTGGAATGATTATTTGTTTCCAAAAAGACCAAACAAATTTGACAAACCAATGAAACACGTATTCAAAGAGCATTTTTTTCCTAACTCGGATTTACATACAGTATCCACTACTATAAGCTGAAGATTGCGCATTAACATACATTGTAATTGGATTTCTAAGTCATCTTAGAACTATTCACTCATTAGCTATGCATACTGAAGATAGCATCTAAATTGTACATACAGGACTGGTACATCATAATAAATATTTATAATATAATTTGTAGATATTAATGTTTTAGACAAGCATGCACTTTTACTTATATATCTATCTGCCATTAATATCAAGGACAAATACAAACTATCTATATACCAAATAATATTTTAACTAAGGCCACTTTAACAAGTAATTCGTTGTTCGTAGCCCTGCCTCCTCACTTTCTGGAATAAGGTCAACTTTTTTTGTAGTTATTAATTTTTAAAGATAATTGAGTTTCTAATACGGAAATGTTAATGGTTGATATGCTGAATTGTATATTAATCAACTACTGTTACTTTCACGTGTTTTTATAGAACTCTCATAGGGGTCTTCTCACAAACGTACAGATAAAAAAGGACCTCGCCTGATACTGCTAAAAGATACTGTCAATATGAATTTTACATGAAATCAGCCATATCATTTAAGTGTCAATTTAGTTTTTAAAAAAAATTAAAAAACGTGCCTCCCTCTTCAATTTTCGAAGGCAAGTGCTGCGAGAAACTAAACTTAAATTTAAGTGGCCTAAACAACCGGGTTCAGCAAAATGATCATGAAAATGATCCAGAGATGAACACGACAAAAGTGAAATGTAAAATATGACGGGACAATAAATCATTACAAAAAAATAATAATGATCATCAGATCAGACATGACATTATTCATGTTATTCACGAAATTAACATAGTACAGCTGCCGACTGAGATTGTCATTAAAACGTCCTGCTCGATTATACATTTGATTAAAACATTAGGCCTGCTCAATTATACTTTTAATTAAAACACTGACGTCGGCATGATTGCATGAATTATCGAATTGTGTCATTTATAGTTCACAATTAGCATTTACAAAACAAGACCCGATCTATAATAATAAGATGAAACTGAGCGGAAGAAATGATTAAGTTTGCTCTTAGCGCTCGTCATGATCTCCATAAAATAAATCGTATGTTAGGCCTAGTATAAAATGAACGTCCATAGCCGAAGGAACTCGACAACGACCCCAAAAAAGGGATAAAACGCCAAGCTGCGGGCAACTGTGATGAAGTGGCCACTATCTGTCAAGAAATGCATGCCATTTGTAAGACTATGTCTTGACAAATCTTTTTCGGATGGCACAGTATTTACTCTATAGCCTTTTGGGTTGCAAGAAAGGACTCACACGTCCAGTTTCGAGACACCATCAGTATTCTTCCGGATTTACTGCTTGGCGTCAAGTACAAATCTGCCTAGTTATTGATCAGTAAATCTTGAGATAGACTTTGAACGTTGGAAAAGGTTTCTGAAAAATCTGTTTTGTATAGGCCTGTATGGTAACATAATAGCCGCGTGGAAAGTGTTAATAACATAACATCCAGTGTTGACAACCCAAAAGAAACTTTTTAGCCATTTTCAGATATTGGTAACAACAAAATATACTTGTCACCTTATTTATAGATTCTCTATAAAAAAGACGTGCTCAAAAACAGACCCCATTAGATTTAAAGACATATTATGTGATCTTTTCACGGGAGCGCCCTCTATTCATGATTTTTTTTTAGAAAGTAGATTTTCTTGCAGATTTACTTTTCGGATCGTAAGTCATGAATATATATTAGGTTACAGAGCGATACGGTTCCTAATTAACTCAAAATCATGGTTTTAGAGAGTGAATTTGGAGTAAAAATAAGTTGTCGGCGCAGACACCGACAGTTTATTTTCACTCTAAAACCATGATTTTGAAGTAATTAAGAATCGTGTCGCCCTGTAATTTGGAAGGTATGTACGGTTTATGATCTGAAATGTAAATCTGCGAGAAAATCTGCTTTTTATTATTATTATTATTATATTATTATAATAGGCACTTATAAAGCGCTCTTAAAAAGCACAGCGCTTAAACAACGCTCCGAAAACAATATTCAGCAGACATAATACACAAAACATATACAATACTACAAAGTTACACATATGGAAATAAATAGGTCTTTAGAAGACTCTTAAAAGCAGACACAGTCCTAGCCTCTCTGACATAAACAGGAAGCTTATTCCAGAGCTGAGGTCCGAAAACAGTGAGACAACAATCACCAATTTTTTTTCGAGGATTGAGGGCGTTCCCTGGAAAAGATCACATAATATGCCTTTAAGCCCAACTGCCCAATTCATTCTAATACACACTCATATCAATGTAACCCAAAATATAAGAACTCATTTTTCTCAGAATATCCTTCATTCAGTTACGTTTTTCTAGTTGTCAACCCTCAAGGATTTTGAATGTGTGTATTTTCATATCAATACAGCAGAAGCTAAATCATTACCTTTTTCAAATTTTGGGCATGGCAAATAAATCATTTCATTGTCTACTGTGACAGTCAGAAAGGTCTGCAAAATGAATGAGGAAAATACATACAAAAACAACGAGACTTGAACTCGGATCGCTGGATTCAAAGTCCAAAGTGCTAACCATTACACTACGGGAAATACTGGTTTGCTGTTTATGATTCCTTGTAGGCCTATACATAAAATCAATTCCTAAACCATGGCTATTTCAACAACAACAACAACATAAAGGAATGAGGTCCCGCCGAGACTTGAACTCGGATCGCTGGATTCAAAGTCCAAAGTGCTAACCATTACACCACGGGACCGACTGATGTACTGTTTATGATTCCTTGTATACATAAAGGCAATTACTAAACCATGGCTATGAAAATAATAAGGTTATAAGAAACAGAAAAAGGTTATGAGGTCCTGCGGAGATTTGAACTCGGATCGCTGGATTCAAAATCCAAAGTGCTAACCATTAGGCCTACACCACGGGACCGACTGATGTACTGTTAATGATTTCTTGTATACATAAAAAGCAATTCCTAAACCATGGCTATGAAAAATAATAAGGTTATAAGAAACAGAAAAATGTTATGAGGTCCCGCCGAGATTTGAACTCGGATCGCTGGATTCAAAGTCCAAAGTGCTAACCATTACACCACGGGACCGACTGTTGTATTGTTTATGATTTCTTGTATACATAAAAATCAATTCCTAAACCATGGCTATGAAAAATAATAAGGTTAAAAGAAACAGAAAAAGGATATGAGGTCCCGCCGAGACTTGAACTCGGATCGCTGGATTCAAAGTCCAAAGTGCTAACCATTACACCACGGGACCGACTGCTGTATTGTTTATGATTTCTTGTATACATAAAAAGCAATTCCTAAACCATGGCTATGAAAATAATAAGGTTATAAGAAACAGAAAAAGGTTATGAGGTCCTGCGGAGATTTGAACTCGGATCGCTGGATTCAAAGTCCAAAGTGCTAACCATTAGGCCTACACCACGGGACCGACTGATGTACTGTTAATGATTTCTTGTATACATAAAAAGCAATTCCTAAACCATGGCTATGAAAAATAATAAGGTTATAAGAAACAGAAAAATGTTATGAGGTCCCGCCGAGATTTGAACTCGGATCGCTGGATTCAAAGTCCAAAGTGCTAACCATTACACCACGGGACCGACTGTTGTATTGTTTATGATTTCTTGTATACATAAAAATCAATTCCTAAACCATGGCTATGAAAAATAATAAGGTTAAAATAAAAATAAAAAGGTTATGAGGTCCCGCCGAGACTTGAACTCGGATCGCTGGATTCAAAGTCCAAAGTGCTAACCATTACACCACGGGACCGACTGATGTACTGTTTATGATTCCTTGTATACATTAAGGCAATTCCTAAACCATGGCTATGAAAATAATAAGGTTATAAGAAACAGAAAAAGGTTATGAGGTCCTGCGGAGATTTGAACTCGGATCGCTGGATTCAAAATCCAAAGTGCTAACCATTAGGCCTACACCACGGGACCGACTGATGTACTGTTAATGATTTCTTGTATACATAAAAAGCAATTCCTAAACCATGGCTATGAAAAATAATAAGGTTATAAGAAACAGAAAAATGTTATGAGGTCCCGCCGAGATTTGAACTCGGATCGCTGGATTCAAAGTCCAAAGTGCTAACCATTACACCACGGGACCGACTGTTGTATTGTTTATGATTTCTTGTATACATAAAAATCAATTCCTAAACCATGGCTATGAAAAATAATAAGGTTAAAAGAAACAGAAAAAGGATATGAGGTCCCGCCGAGACTTGAACTCGGATCGCTGGATTCAAAGTCCAAAGTGCTAACCATTACACCACGGGACCGACTGCTGTATTGTTTATGATTTCTTGTATACATAAAAAGCAATTCCTAAACCATGGCTATGGAAAATAATAAGGTTATAAGAAACAGAAAAAGGTTATGAGGTCCAGCCGAGATTTGAACTCGGATGGCTGGATTCAGAGTCCAAAGTGCTAACCATTACACCACGGGACCGACTGTTGTATTGTTTATAATTCCTTGTATACATAAAGGCAATTCCTAAACCACATATAAACCATGTTATAAGAAAAAGAAAATGGTTATGAGGTCCCGCCGAGATTTGAACTCGGATCGCTGGATTCAAAGTCCAAAGTGCTAACCATTACACAACGGGACCGACTGTTGTATTGTTTATAATTCCTTGTATGCATAAAGGCAATTCCTAAACCGCATATAAACTATGGTTATATTTTAAGAAAAAGAAAATGGTTATGAGACTTGAACTCGGATCGCTGGATTCAAAGTCCAAAGTGCTAACCATTACACCACGGGACCGACTGATGTACTGGTTATGATTTCTTATCATATTGCATAAAAGGCAATTCCTAAACCGGGTTCCTAAACCATTGTTATAAGAAGGCATGAGAATGGAGTTTTTGAAAATAGCAGGAAAGTGGTGAAAATTCCTGAGAGAGCGCGTAAAATTGGGCAAAAAAGGCCAAAAAAGGCTGAAATTAAATAAAACTGCGTAAATTTTGACTACAAAAAAGCAGGAATTACTGCTTTTTCCTGAAGATTCTCATGCCTGTATAAGAAAAAGAAAAAGGTTATGAGGTCCCGCCGAGATTTGAACTCGGATCGCTGGATTCAAAGTCCAAAGTGCTAACCATTACACCACGGGACCGACTGATGTACAGTATACTGTTAATGATTTTTTGTATACATAAACCATGGCTAAAATAAAAAGTGATGAGGTCCCGCCGAGACTTGATCTCAGATCGCTGGATTCAAAGTCCAAAGTGACCACTGCGCTTGACCAACACTTTTATATCCAGTGGCGTAACTAGACTTTTTCATTGGGGGGGGGGGGGGGGGGGGGGGGGGGGGGGGGGAAGAAGGGGCAGTGACTTGAAATGGGGGGCTCCTAATGCGGGGGGGGGGGCTCCATTCCACACCCACATCGATTTATTTAATGTGGGGGAAAGCAGGGGGAAAGGGTTCCAAGTGTTTATCCCCTCCTTAAAAAACCCACAAAAATCATCAACACGATGAATGACCTGTAGATCATGCTGAATCCACTTTACATCTTTGTTATCATCGTTATCTTGGTATGCGTTATACTGGTCGTGTGTCAATAGCCCAGGTGCAAAACATTCCAATTCCAACAGGTGTCAATTACAAAACCATGCATCATCACATTCCATTCAAATCATCCATGAATGGTTATTCAATGATGGTATTATAACGTGCTTGGCAGTGTCAGAGGTCTCTCCGCGTAAACAAGAGTGGACTTGACAACAATTAATAGCAAAAAGGTCATTGGCACTGAGCAATTCAATATAAATATTCAAAAGGCGAATGCTCTTTTTAGAGAGATAGATCGCGGAGATAGGGAGAGTGAAAAAAATTACATATCTTACGAAACGTCTTGAATGCAAAGCAATTAAACTGTCCATCACGAAACAAAACCGGCTCTTAATGAATCGGATTTGCTACACACGCAGAAAGGACGGTAATCAATTAAAGGCGAAAGGACACGAAAGGCGAAACAGATGTCATATGTTTTCTGTGCCCCTGTGTCATGGATGATTAGCGGTAATTGGTCCCCGGGGGGGGGCACTCAACTTTTTTTTGGGTAGGGGTGTGCCGCCCAGGATCTCAAAAAGGGGGGCTAAAGAACTGAACTGAGTGGATTTTATGACGAAAAATAGGGTCTTAGGAACTGATTTTTTTTCCAAAAAATAGGTCTTGAGAACTGGCCTATAGTTCAATTTTCGATTTATTTTGGTTTAAGAACGCAAAATTTTCGAAAAATTGGGGCTTTGGAACACAAAATTGGTGCTTTGGCACGCAAAATTTCGCGATTTTTGAATTTTCAATAAAAATGGGGTCTTAAGAACTGATGCAGGCCCAAAAGGGGGGTCATAAGAACTAGCAGCAGAGGGTGAAAAAGGGGGTCTTCAGCGCGGCACATACCTATACCCTTTTCAAATGTCAGTGCCCCCCCCCCCCCCGGGAATTGGTCTAAACAAATCGCGCAAATTAACCTTTTGGATTTTCTTGTTTTTTCAAAACGTTCTTGTTTTGTCTAAGGGCAGCTGGTATTGATTTTCGTTTAAAGATTTTACCTGTTGTGGATTCCGATCTGTCCATCGGAGCTCTTATCATTTTGATCAGCAATCTAAACGAACAGAAACGTATAATAGGCTTTTAGAACTAATTAATTTGTATGTAGGGTGAGCCGTTTTTAAAAAACGGCCATTTGTTCTCTAAAATTCTCTTTATGATGATATCCATCTTTTAACGATTAATTATAGTTATTGTTCATCATATTTTTCGCTCCTCGGTCAAAGTTGTCTGTCTGGAGGGTGGTCGAAGCTTAGCCCTATTCCCAATTCTGAAAGCCAATTGCAAAAAAACACGATTGTAAATATATTAATTAGTTAATTAAGCCAATCTGCCAAATATATTCATCGCAAATTAAATGTATCTGTACTAAATATTAGTATAAAATTGGTCACGGTTCACAAATAATCAGAAGATCTCCATGTCAATTTGAATTATTTATTCAATAATATTATTCAACAATTAATTTTACATTTCTTTGAGAGCGAGGGGGTGGGTCCGAAACCAACGCACACACAAAGCGAGTGCGATCACCCACATTACGCTATTATTCTTCATCTCGGTTTTAAAAAAAATTGGGGGATGAATTCCAAAAACATGGTCGGTGGGGGCCATAGAGCAGGGGTGTACCAATCCTTCCCCAAAGACCAAGGAGAACTCCTGTTTCAAGGGTGTCCAACGGAATTATATATTTTTAATTTGAGATTTATTTTACAATTTTAAAATAAATTGACAATTTTGGAGGGAAATTTTGATTTATATTTTTTTAATTTAAAAAAATGAAAAATGAAAAAAATGAATGTATTTGGAAATGTTTGAAATTATTTGAAAATTCGATGTTGAAAATTCACCAAAATGTTATCGAATAAATCTTGAAGACAAAATGCCACGACAGACCGCCCCTATATGAGGTCCGAAAATCGGTAGACCATGTTTCTTTTTTCGCCGCCTAAATAGACATGAAGGCTCCAGGAAACAACTTGTATCTCTAATGCTATGAACAACATGAATACGTGACCGGTTAACCCCCTGGGCACTACCTGTCTTTCGTACAATAATTCTCATTGGTCAATTACATGATATAATCATTTTGATGACCAATTACAGTTTTGCTTATAAATATTTTATGCTAATATTTTTGAAAATTGTAATTATTCTAACGATGTCTCTGATTGGCACAATATTTGACACATTCTAAATTCCAACCAATCAGCCGGTAGTTCTCAGGGGGTTAATGTTTCTGATGATTTATTGTCCTGTTTTACACTTCACATGTGTTGTTTATGGTTATCTTCCAATGACATGATATATTAATGTGTCACGAACAAAAAACCTGTAACCCAAGTTAGGCCAAACAAAGAAGAAGGTCTGTCTCAGAAGCCCGCCCGCATTGGTATGTGAAATGAGCTACGGCGCGTAGGTCTGTGCGCTGGGAGCTAAAAAACGGTTGTTTTTTTGTTTTTGTTTTTGTTTTATTTTTAAAAAAAATCAAAAAGTTCTCCGTAAGCATGGATAAGCAAAAAAAAAAAAAAAATCCAAAAAAAAAAAAATCGCATACCTCATAGCCTATTTTCTAAAAAACCACCCAAAAAAAAACCCACCAGCACTTCGCTTATTTGCACAATGTTTCTGAGACAGACCTTCTTCTTTGTTTGGCCTTAGATGGTACTAACCACCAATTATCAAACAAATGATATAATGCTATCTTCAGTAGATAGCAATGACATATTAATGATATATTAATGTGTCACCAACACAAACCTGTAACCCAAGTCTGTGTCGAAAGTGCCGATGGGATAGCCATACCCAATATTGAGATGTCATCGTAACTAAAACCGCCTCATCAGCAACAGGTCGCTGGACGGTATCACGCAGGAATTCAATGCATAAATTCAATATACATTTAGATTATTATTTTCCTACCATATTTAATGATTAGAACGGTATTCCTTTAATATGTCACGAACACAGCACCTGCAAACAATTAAGCTTGGTAGCCTACTGTCCAATCATCATTCAAATGCTATAATGCTATCTTCAGTAGATAGCAATAACATAATTGTGATATGTGTTGTTTTAGGGTTATCTTCCAATGAAATGATATGTTAATGTGTCAAGAGCACAAAACCTGTGACAATTTAATTTGGTACTAACCACCAACTATTATACAAATGCTACAATGCTATCTTCGGTAGATAGCAATGACATTTTTGTAATATCTGTTGTTTTATGGTTATTGTCCAATGAAATGATATGTTAATGTGTCAAGAACACAAGACCTGTGACAATTTAGCTTTGCACTAACCACCAATTATAATACAAATGCTACAATGCTATCTTCGGTAGATAGCAATGACATATTTGTAATGTCTGTTGTTTTATGGTTATCTTCTAATGAAATAATATGTTAATGTGTCAAGAACACAAAACCTGTAACCCAAAGTAGATGGTACTAACCACCAATTATCAAACAAATGCTACAATGCTATCTTCAGTAGATAGCAATGACATATTAGTAATGTCTGTTGTTTTTATGGTTATCTTCTAATGAAATGATATGTTAATGTGTCAAGAACACAAGACCTGTGACAATTTAGCTTTGCACTAACCACCAATTATTATACATATGCTACAATGCTGTCTTCAGTAGATAGCAATGACATAATTGGGATACTAAGATCGTGATAGACTCAGAGTATAAGAACTGTAAGATAAATGTATTTATTTATTGACTGGATTTAGGTAAACATCAATAAATCAAGGACACTACCCAAACTATTTTTGATTTTAAATTTGAACCATTTTTAGAAATAATGTAATTTAACAGTTGAAATACCTCAATATAAATATCCTTCTAGAAATAACACCATATTCAAAGGGTCCATTTTTTTACACCTGGGTAAAACGACCAGCACCAATTGTTCAGTCAATCGAAGCAAAAGGATAACTTTTGACATTGAATTAGATTCAGATAAACCGGGTTCCTAAATAACAACAAGAAAAAGGTTATGAGGTCCCGCCGAGATTTGAACTCGGATCGCTGGATTCAAAGTCCAAAGTGCTAACCATTACACCACGGGACCGACTCATGAACTGCTTATGATTCCTTGTATACCTAAAGGCAATTCCTAAAAAGGGTTCTTAAACCATGTTATAAGAAAAAGAAAATGGTTATGAGGTCCCGCCGAGATTTGAACTCGGATCGCTGGATTCAAAGTCCAAAGTGCTAACCATTACCACGGGACCGACTGATGAAATATTATTCCTTGTATACGTAAAGGCAATTCCTAAACCGGGTTCTCAACCATGGGTATAACAAAAAGAAAAAGGTTATGAGGTCCCGACGAGATTTGAACTCGGATCGCTGGATTCAAAGTCCAAAGTGCTAACCATTACACCACGGGACCGACTGATGTACTGTTTATGATTCCGTGAATACATCAAGGCCATTTCAAACCGGGTTATAAGAAAAATAAAAAGGTTATGAGGTCCCGCCGAGACTTGAACTCGTATCGCTGGATTCAAAGTCCAAAGTGCTAACCATTTCACCACGGGACCGACTGATGTACTGTTTATGATTCCTTGTATACATAAAGGCAATCTCTAAACGAGTTCCTAAACCATGGTTATAACAAAAAGAAAAAGGTTATGAGGTCCCGCCGAGATTTGAACTCGGATCGCTGGATTCAAAGTCCAAAGTGCTAACCATTACCACGGGACCGACTGATGAAATATTATTCCTTGTATACGTAAAGGCAATTCCTAAACCGGGTTCTCAACCATGGGTATAACAAAAAGAAAAAGGTTATGAGGTCCCGACGAGATTTGAACTCGGATCGCTGGATTCAAAGTCCAAAGTGCTAACCATTACACCACGGGACCGACTGATGTACTGTTTATGATTCCGTGAATACATCAAGGCCATTTCAAACCGGGTAATAAGAAAAATAAAAAGGTTATGAGGTCCCGCCGAGACTTGAACTCGTATCGCTGGATTCAAAGTCCAAAGTGCTAACCATTTCACCACGGAACCGTCTGATGAGCTGTTTATGATTCCTTGTATACATAAAGGCAATTTCTAAACCGGGTTCCTAAATAACAACAAGAAAAAGGTTATGAGGTCCCGCCGAGATTTGAACTCGGATCGCTGGATTCAAAGTCCAAAGTGCTAACCATTACACCACGGGACCGACTGATGTACTGTTTATGATTCCTTGTATACATAAAGGCAATTTCTAAACGAGTTCCTAAACCATGGTTATAACAAAAAGAAAAAGGTTATGAGGTCCCGCCGAGATTTGAACTCGGATCGCTGGATTCAAAGTCCAAAGTGCTAACCATTACACCACGGGACCGACTGATGTACTGTTTATGATTCCTTGTATACATAAAGGCAATCTCTAAACGAGTTCCTAAACCATGGTTATAACAAAAAGAAAAAGGTTATGAGGTCCCGCCGAGATTTGAACTCGGATCGCTGGATTCAAAGTCCAAAGTGCTAACCATTACAAATTACAGGAACCCTGTTTAGAAATTGCCTTTATGTATTCAAGGAATCATAAACAGTTCATCAGTTGGTCCCGTGGTGTAATGGTTAGCACTTTGGACTTTGAATCCAGCGATCCGAGTTCAAATCTCGGCGGGACCTCGTCATGTTATTTTGCCTCTGCTTTCGAAAATGATTGTGTTTCGGTAACTGTTTAGACCCACGACATAACATTTGCTATTTGACCATTATTTTGTTTCGAGATTACCATAGATGTTGATATTTGAATCCTGATTAATAACAACGGATTGCGTGAGCATACATCATATTCCAAACTTGGTATCGTAAGATGGTATATCAGCTACACGTGTTTCAATATATTTTAGTGGTAGAGGCCCTCTGAATTTGGATTTGACCTTGGATAAATTTGACTAGATTATTGATAAATGTCCCTCGGACTATTATATATCGCAGTATTAAAGTGTAGTTGCACACGTTCTATCTTTTAGTCAAGAACGTAACCAAAATAACACGCACGATTAGTCCTGCATTCAATATCCATATAGACTTACAGTTATAGTTCTAAATAAAAAAATAAACAGATGAATGAATAAAATAAAAATTTGAAGAAAATGCAACCTAAAACTGCCAATAATGCCGAACCATTCTCATGGATCGCGAACAAAATTCACAAAAGGAATTTATCTTTCAATCTACTCCCTTTTCACTGATATAATAATATACGTGTGTCATGCAGGTGGCATGTTTAGTTCCAGCTAAAATTTACAGTTCAAGCTTCAATTGACACTGTTTAGCACCAAAAAATGTGATACAATAATCGCGTTAAGACCCTTATTTGTCCTCTTAATCATGCGTGAATAACGTACCATGTATAAAGACTTAGGGCGTTATCGTTAAGTGAAAGCACACGAGTCTTTTTTTTTTTTTATGATTGTAATTACTCTAATTCAATGTCAAAAGTTATCCTTTTGCTTCGATTGACTGAACAATTGGTGCTGGTCGTTTTAACCAGGTGTAAAAAATGGACCCTTTGAATATGGTGTTATTTCTAGAAGGATATTTATATCGAGGTATTTCAACTGTTAAATTACATTATTTCGATAAATGGTTCAAATTTAAAATTAAAATAGTTTGGGTAGTGTCCTTGATTTATTGATGTTTACAGTAATCCAGTTAATAAATAAATACATTTATCTTTTACAGTTCTTATACTCTGAGTCTATCACAATCTTAGCATCCCACTTATGTCATTGCTATCTACCGAAGACAGCATTGTAGCATTTGTATAATAATTGGTGGTTAGTACAAAGCTAAATTGTCACAGGTCTTGTGTTCTTGACACATTAACATATCATTTCATTAGAAGATAACCATAAAACAACAGGCATTACAAATAATGTCATTGCTATCTACTGAAGATAGCAATGTAGCATTTGTATAATAGTTGGTGGTTAGTATACCAAACTAAATTGTTACAGGGTTTTGTGTTCTTGACACATTAACATATCATTTCATTAGAAGATAACCATAAAACAACAGATATTACAAATATGTAATTGCTATCTACCGAAGACAGCATTGTAGCATTTGTAAAATAGTTGGTGGTTAATACAAAGCTAAATTGTCACAGTCTTGTGTTCTTGACACATTAACATATCATTTCATTAGAAGATAACCATAAAACAACAAACATTACAAATATGTTATTACTATCTACTGAAGATAGCATTGTATCATTTGTATAATAATTGGTGGTTAGTGCAAAGCTAAATTGTCACAGGTCTTGTGTTCTTGACACATTAACATATCATTTCATTAGAAGATAACCATAAAACAACAGATATTACAAATATGTTATTGTATCTACTGAAGGTAGCATTATAGCATTTGAATGATGGTTAGACAGGGATACCAAGCTTAATTGTTTGCAGGTGCTGTGTTCGTGACATATTAAAGGAATACCGTTCTAATCATTAAATATGGTAGGAAAATAATAATCTAAATGTATATTGAATTATGCATGATACCGTCCAGCGACCTGTTGCTGATGAGGCGGTTTTAGTTACGATGACATCACAATATCGAGTATGGCTATCCCATCAGTACTTTCGACACAGACAATCGGGCACGAATTTCAAATAATCACAGGTGGGGGATGCGCAGTTTAAATTCGTTTCATTGGATATTATAGTTGTGAATCAATACATGACTAGCACGTTATAAGAAAAATAAAAAGGTTGAACTCGGATCGCTGGATTCAAAGTCCAAAGTGCTAACCATTACACCACGGGACCGACTGATGTACTGTAATGATTCCTTGTATACATAAAGGCAATTCCTAAACCGGGTTCCTAAACCATTGTTATAAGAAAAAGAAAAAGGTTATGAGGTCCCGCCGAGACTTGAACTCGGATCGCTGGATTCAAAGTCCAAATTGCTAACCATTACACCACGGGACCGACTGCTGTACTGTTTATGATTCCTTGTATACATAAAGGCAATTCCTAAACCGGGTTCCTAAACCATTGTTATAAGAAAAATAAAACGGTTATGAGGTCCCGCCCAGACTTGAACTCGGATCGCTGGATTCAAAGTCCGAAGTGCTAACCATTACACCACGGGACCGTCTGATTCACTGTTTATGATTCCTTGAATACATAAAGGCAATTTCTAAACCGGGTTCCTAAATAACAAAAAGAAAAAGGTTATGAGGTCCCGCCAAGATTTGAACTCGGATCGCTGGATTCAAAGTCCAAAGTGCTAACCATTACACCATGGGACCGATTGATGAACTGCTTATGATTCCTTGTATAGCCTACATGAGGGCAATTTCTAAACCATTGCTAATTAAGAAAAATAAAAGTGATGAGGTCCCGCCGAGATTTGCACTCGGATCGCTGGCTTCAAAGTCCAAAGGGCTAACCATTACACCACGGGACCGACTGATGTACTGGTTATGATTCCTTGAATACATAAAGGCAATTTCTAAACGGGTTCCTAAATAACAAAAAGAAAAAGGTTATGAGGTCCCGCCGAGATTTGAACTCGGATCGCTGGATTCAAAGTCCAAAGTGCTAACCATTACACCATGGGACCAACTGATGAACTGCTTATGATTCCTTGTATACACAAGGGCAATTTCTAAACCATTGCTAATTAAGAAAAATAAAAGTGATGAGGTCCCGCCGAGATTTGAACTCGGATCGCTGGATTCAAAGTCCAAAGTGCTAACCATTACACCACGGGACCGACTGATGAACTGCTTATGATTCCTTGTACACATAAGGGCAATTCCTAAACCAGCCATGGTTATATGAAGAAAAAAAACATTGTGATGAGGTCCCGCCGAGATTTGAACTCGGATCGCTGGATTCAAAGTCCAAAGTGCTAACCATTACACCACGGGACCGTCTGATGATTCCTTCTATTGCATAAAGGCAATTCCTAAACCGGGTTTCTAAATCATGGTTTAAGAAAAATAAAAAGGTTATGAGGTTTCGCCGAGACTTGAACTCGGATCGCTGGATTCAAAGTCCAAAGTGCTAACCATTTAACCACGGGACCGACTGATGTACTAAACTGCTCACACAAAGTTAGGAAACTTTTTTTAATCAAGTATATTTTTATTATTTATTATACCCTCTTGTATTATGTTGCATATCAATAGAAAGCTGAAGTGTTCTTCTTTAAAATAATACCAAAATGTGCAATGATGACATGTTGCTGGACTTGGCCACATGAATGAGAATGAGGCAAAGTCACAAATCAAATGTGCCAAAATTACCGTTATCTGTGCTAAACAGTCAATAGGTAATGGCACGGGCTCTCTCCAAATCTGTTAAACGCGGCATATTGAAACTGCAAAACGTTTACCGTGTCTCAGAAAAATGTACAAGTTGTAGGCCTAAACCTTTCATCACTTACCTTCACAGGGCCGTCAGAAGGGGGTGCGTTGGGTGCGGACGCACCCCCCTTGAAAATCTCTTCTTTTTTCCTCTTTTTTTTAGGGTAACATGTTGTTTTATGAATGGAAAATGGGGTCAACGATGGCAAGATACATGAAAATTGTGTCCTAAATTCGCTGTAATGCTCAGAGCTTCCGGGGGCTTCGCCCCTGGACCCTAAGGCGGGCCCCTGGACCCCACCCGTTATTGGCTACGCGTCAGAAGCGCTCGCATCGTCAGCGTGCTGCAGCACTAACACTCTGACGTCATACTACTACTTCCGGTAAAAAATCTTGAAAACGCACCCCCCTTTCCGGTAAAAAATCGTGAAAACGCACCCCCCTTGGGCAAAAGTTCCTGACGGCCCTGCTTCATGACCTTCCATCTGGAGTCATTGTTAACCCAGTCTTGCAAATACCCAAATAATGGTTTTCTAAAGAGATGAGGGTTAACTTTAAGTGTGTGTTGTGCTCACTGGTGCAAATCTTTGTGTAAACCATTCATGGTTCTCAAGCATGACCGGTTTGATTATTGATCATTACCTACATGTATTGACTGTTTAGCACAGATAACGGTAATTTTGGCACATTTGATTTGTGACTTTGCCTCATTCTCATTCATGTGGCCAAGTTCAGCAACATGTAATCATTGCAAATGTGGTATCTTTTTAAAGAGGAACCCTTCAGCTTTCCATTGATATATAAGGCATAGTAAAATAAATAACATGTTTCCCGTCCGGACTTTTTAAAAAAAGGAGGAGGGAGGGTCTTACTATTTACTATTTTCCAATTTTTTACTATTTTTTTTTCAAGATGGCCGATAAGTCGAAAGTGACCAACTGACTGTGTCAGGGACACTCCTAAACAGATTTTCCACTATACTTGCCAGAGTAACAAAAAGAAAACATCTAAATTCAGTACATATTGTTTATTATTTGTGCAATAGACGTGTTGCCTGTAAAATGATATACGGTAACACTGTAAAGATTTGTAACTAAATGTTTGCATATAGGCCTATATTTTTTTCTCTTCAATTTGGGTCAAATAAAATTATAATTGTTGTTTGTAGCCTATGCCTGCCTGTGATCTGGTAAATAAAGATGTTTAATTTATGAATGATGGATAGAATGCCAAATAGGTTTTGAATGCTATTTAACATAACATGCACAGTGCAGTTATAATTTGTTTAACTCAATTTCAAAAATAAACAAAAAATGAAATAAATATATACAAACATTTACAAATTAGTGTTTATCATGTTACAGTCAACACTTCTTTTCCTCTATTTAATGATTATTTAGGCCTACTGAATTTAGGTATTTGATCGTTGTTTAAAATGAAATGTTTTTCGAATTAATGAAAGGATTTCTAAATTATTTCAACCAATCAAGATAGTATTATACTTGGGCATGATATAGGTCATTCGAGGAGTCAGGTAGGGTCAATCGATGCTATTTAGGTGACCAATTAAAGCTCTGAAAATTTTAAAATAAAAAATAAAAAATAAAAATACTTTTTTATTTTATTTTTAAATTTACATTTAAAAAAAAAAAAAAATAGTAAAAAAAAGGAGGCGGCGGCTAAAACGGAGGCGGGCGGGGACGGGAAACATTTTTTTTTACTAGGCCTAACAGATACAAAGAGGGTAATAAATAATAAAAATATACTTGATTAAAAAAAGTTTCCTAACTTTTTGTGAGCAGTTTAGTTAATTCCTTGTATACATGAAGGCATTTTCTAAGCCGGGTTCCTAATCCCTGGTTATAAGAAAAATAAAAAGATTATAAGGTCCCGCCTAGGAAGGGGGGGGGGGGGGGGGGGGGGGGGGGGGGGGGGGGGGGTACCGCGCCATTTTGTCCCGAAGCAATGGTTATGACGTCATATTTTTGTCGATTTACAGAACTCTTGTATTGGATTTACGTGCAAAAAATATGCCCTTGGCATCATACTTTCCCAGGTGTGCAGTTCATTTTAAATTTCAGATGTTCTAAAATGGATGGTTTTCTAAACAATTCGAGAAAGAAAATCGAACTGCACACCTCAGGATTGCAAAAAAAGCATAAAACAAGTCAACTTTTTTGTGCCTTTGAACAGAGTGGCGGCCGGGATTGTAGGATTTAACACAGTGCATTAACCCATGACCCATGATATAAATAAATTATTTGCGTTAAATTTTTTCAATTAGCACGGTTAGTGTAGTGGAAAGATAGTCGCTTGAGGAGCGAGAGGTTGTGGGTTCGAGTCCCATTAGGAGCACTTTTTGTTTTATATGCTGGATTTGCTTAGCATCATCTGTATGCTTGCCCACCACGCGGACACCACACTGCTGGCGTTTACCGTATCAGGGTTACGCCATTTTTTCTCTCGAAAATGTCAAAAAAAATTACCGTTCTTTTAAAAATAAGAATTATAATCAAATTACAAACACATTTTGTGCGAGAGCAACACACACATTTGGCAAAAATGGCACAATAAAAATCCGTTCGTTATAAATAAATGGACATGGTTAAATAATAAAACTATCACAATTACAGTCGTAAATCTCTGTGGCGTGCGTAGGTTGGCCATGTCGTTGGCAATCGGAAATCACGGGTTCGAATTTTCCCATTATTTTTCTATTTTTTAAACTTGATGGTATATTAATGTAACATCATTGTTATGTCAATTTTTATCAATTATAAATGCCGCCCATGCGTTTATAGTTTTCTTTTTATTTATTTATCTATCATAAATGTATCCTTGATTTATTTAACTTTGTCTAAACAATTAAAATGCGTAAACAATTATATTATTGCTCGATATAGAGTGATTTAACTTGAGTTCAGTTTGATAATATGATAGCAAAACTTGTTGTAAAACCATTTTACCAGTGTGTCCAACAATTTCACACTTTGGTAATACATTTAGAGATGTCACTTTTAGCTTGTTATAGCTAGGCTCAATATAAGCAAGTTTGCGACCTCTATAATTTTAGGCTGGTAACACAATCCCACAGTGCATTTCGTTAAAACAGTGTACATTATTTTTCCACGATACGTATCACGTGATAATCACGATCGATTTCGCAAAATATTGCAAAATGGCGCGGTACCCCAGCCCCCCCTAGGTCCCGCCGAGACTTGAAATCGGATCGCTGGATTCAAAGTCCAAAGTGCTAACCATTACACCACGGGACCGACTGATGTACTGGTTAATGTGGCAATGTCTTGCTAGACGTCCCGTAACTCAAGTGCGCATGCTCAAACCAATTAAAATACGTTGTAGCTATACACGGTTTATTCCGTACGGGACGTGAGGCAAGATATAGCCGTTAATTCCTTGTACACATGAAGGCAATTCCTAATCCGGGTTCCTAAACTATGGTTATAAGAAAAACAAAAAGGTTATGAGGTCCTGCCGATACTTGAACTCGGATCGCTGGATTCAAAGTTCAAAGTGCTAACTATTACACCACGGGACCGACTGATGTACTGTTTATGATTTTTTGTATAGATTTTTTATATAGGTTCCTATACCTTAGTTATAAGAAGAAGAAAAATTATGAGGTCCCGCCGAGACTTGAACTCGGATCGCTGGATTCAGAGTCCTAAGTGCTAACCATTAGGCTACACCACGGGAACGACTGATGGGTTGTTCATAATTCATTCAATTCCTATGCCATGGTTTTGATACTATACCATTTCTTGACAATACAGGAAAAATAATGAGTAACGAAGTCCCGCCAAGACTTGAACATTTGTTCCGTGTGATTCTGAGACTAGAATACCCTATCATGAGTAGATAGCTAGCACACGTAACATGAGTTGGTTGTCTTTACGTGAATGCTATCTTCAGTATATATCACATGTAACATGGGTTGGTTCCGGTTGTCGTGTATGAATGCTATATTGACCAGATAGAACATTTCACATTGGCTGGTTGTTTTAAATGAATCCTATCTTGAGCATAGTGTGTCACACAAAGCAACCTCTGGGATCGACCACTCTGTTTGAGTAGAAATGGCCAGCTAGTACGCCTGGCAAACAGTTTCTTGGAATGTTCCCTGAGGTCTTTTGAGGGAAGAGAGCAAGCAGTATTGTCGGACAGGATTGTGTAATACCCATTACGAACTTTATTCAGACTCTTTTGGAAAATGTAAGTTCTAATTCCCCGCCCCCCCCCCAAAAAAAAAAAATTGGAAGAAAGATTTCCGAGCAAGATTTAAGATGACGTCAGAATACTAGCGGTGTACTAGTATACAACCTTGCAACTATACTATGGAAGACACAGACATGGTGACCTTTCTTTATTACTGTTTGCAGATTGACTGATTTCTTCAGGTGTATTGCCTATATCATAATGGTTCAGCATGGTAAATTGCACGCGGCAATTATTGGGCCATGAAAGATAAAATCTCCGCCTACCTGATTAAGATAGCGCATCCTTTGGTTTGAACACCACATGTACAATTCCAATAAGCTTATTGTTACTTGTAATTGAATTTTTCAAATGTCAAAAAAAATTGCATCCTTGGTGTATATTAAGGGTTCACAATACCCTATTTGCATGATTTGTGTTCAATTGAAAATAAGAGCAATTTTTGTATTCTATTCGTTTGTTTTTGCTGTAGGCCTATAAGTGATGTTCTTATGTGACGCAACCATACACAAATGGAAATGAAGGGGTACATGGAAGAAAGTCTCATTGTAACTCATCAGGGTGGGGGAGAGATTGAGGAGCAATTGGTTCAAATTTCGCACCCTTCTATATACAATTAACCCGTGTACGCCACTGATGCATTGAATCAATACCAAATCGTCAATATATATTTATCGATAACTGGATTCTCCGTTATACAGTCAACACAATAAGTAACTGGCCAGGTAATAAATCTGCTGATAACTCTAAAAGTATAACTCCTACATACATTATAAGGTTGTTGAAAAATCTCTCCTCTCTGATTTGAGATATTGCACGCTAGGAATGGTTGATTATTGAGGAAGTTACAATCCCAAACGTAGTCAAGTCTGATTTTCATTTTGACATTTTCCTTTTCAACACGGGGAGAGTATAACAGGTAAAGCGTGTTTGCCGGCCGACTATCCAACAACCTGGGCATCGACCGGTGAATTAGCACTACCACTTACCAGTAATAAATAATAGTATGCCGGTCTGAATCCCCGTCTTTAAAAGGAAAATGTGATAATGAAAATCAGACTTGACCTTGCATTTGGGATTGTAACCTACTCAATAATCAACCATTCTTAGCGTGTAATATCTCAAATTCAAGAAGATACAGTTCTCAACAACTTTCTAATTTAATATGTTTATGTAGGAGTTATACTTTTAGAGTTATCAGCGCATGTGTTACCTGGTCAGTTTCTTATTGTGTAGACTGCATACTTCGCGGAAATAAATGTCAACATTTGTAGGCCTTCACAGATGCAATAAGTGCTGATATCCAGCTGTAAAGATCAACTCTGAATGCCCTACCACTGAGTAGTCGGTGAAATCGAATTGATCTAAAGTCGGAGTTACCAGGTGCCCTTAAGGACGCATTGATGACAGTTATCCTTGGGGTATCAAAAATGCTCTATTTTCTATAATCATATAATCATATAAACCGACATAATCATGATAATGTTAAGCCACTTGTATTCTTCAAGGATTATCTGATGCTATTTATGTTGATAAATGTTGAGATTAGTCATCATGTATAATAGAACATGATTAATGTTCTGTTAAGCAAATATCTTAATTACATAATTATGTTGTTATTAAAGTATTATACGTTAAAAGTGTCGGTAATTGAGCATAAACCTTTTTACATTTTATGGCATAAAAGTTGCAGTTAAGTGGATGTGAAATAATGCACATTGAGTAGGTCCACTGGAAAAAAATACCTGACCACTTCGACTGCAATGAAGCATTGAGTTTTTATAGATAGATTTATACTATAGAGGAGTATTTGTATATCATACAATATATAATGAGATAGTAGCGCCGTGGCAGCTCAACATGTGTGGAGGAACGGCCATCCCTATATTGGGCAATTCCATTTGAAATCCATATGCCCCCTGTAAGACATTACCTTAATCTTCCACACAGAGGGGGTTTAGATTTCAAATGGAGTCAACCATATGCGGGTAACCCCATTTGAAATCCACACTCCCTGTGAGGAAGATCAAAGTAATGTTCTCCATAGGGGGTATGAATTTCAAATGGAATAGCCCATTTAAACATTTCAGACTTACACATCCGAAAAATAGTAACCAAACGCAATGCACAAGACTAAACACGTTTTTATGAGATCCCACCTATCTGTTGATATACCCATACATTTTCGTTAAATACAATTTCACTATTAACCAATACGGTATACTTTGATTGTTAACACTTTCAATGCGGCAGTCGTCTGCAGACGACAAACCAAAATGTCACAAAATGTTTCAAAAATGTCAACATTATTGAATTTCATTAATATATTATTTGGAATCGCCATGAGAAATCCAATACAATAAATACAAAAAATTGACTTATTGGTTCGGTAATTTTTGAGATAGATTTTGAAAGATGGGAGAGGTTTCTGAAAATATCTGTTTTGTATATGGTAAAACTAAGAGCCGCGCATAGAAAGTATTAATGTCCTCAAGGTTTGTCAAATTGAACTGTTGCAGACACGTATTGGAGCGCAATTAACGGTAAAACCAATGTTTAACTTTTCAACTGTCTTTGTACATCACCCTATAGGTAGTGTAATTACAGATAATGCGAAGAGAAAGTTCATTAAAGTTTGCCCATATAAATGGGGTTTGAGCAACTCGGAGAACATAAGACCAAAGTGCGGTCAACCGGCCTATATTGAAATACTAATCCATGGTTGGAATATAATTTCGGGGCTCATTAAACTCGAAACTATTAACCAAGCCAATAGAAAATAGATACACTATATACTGAATGACCTTTTACCATTATCTCGTCCGTAATAGTTTTTCTTTTATGATAATGGCTAAAGCTTTGACTGTACAATATTTTCCGTTTCTAATTTAGTGAACAATTATAATGGAGTTGCGGGGATTAACCGTGACACCATTTACACAAAGTACCCAAAGCTAAGACTTTTTCTTACTTTTTTCAAGCCATTTCACCATGCTAACGACATCCATATTATTACGGTCTCATTTATACTCCGTGTATTGTTGCAATTTTGACGGATTAACAGTCAAAATTGGATCGCAACAATCTTAATATGGCGACTCATATTATCCAAAGTTGGTTACTGTCTTGCAGCTAAGCCTTGCCTACAAGATACAATATACTCACATTTTAAGTGACGCTGTCGCGGACTGCCCTTTTTCGTTAGTCGCTCGTTTCTTTCAAACGACAATTCGAGGCGCGATGGTTTTGCTGGCTCGAGGTCTTTTTAATGCGACCCATCGGTTTAAAGTTGTCAATTTTTAGTGTATCCTTTAAGTATTGTTAAAAAATACTGTATTGTTAATGCTATACTGCCTTTCTATATGTTTACATTCATTGCTAACATTTCTTAAACTTAAAATCACATAAGTTGCAAAAATATAAATGAGTTTGCGAAAGTCGACAGCAAACTAAAGTACAGTCAACACAACTCGATGTTTCCATGTATGCTATCTTGAGTATAGAAAGCATACCGTGATGTAAGACGAGTTGGTCGTTTTGCATAAATGCTATCTTCAGTAGATAGCACATGTAACATGGGTTGGGTCATTGGGTGTCTAAACTGAATGCCACCTTCAGTAGCTATAGCACGTTTCACGTGGGTTTGCCGGCTTACATGAATGCTATCTTCAGTAGATAGCGCATTAGTCTTGGTAGACTACTATATAGAGTGATTGAAAATACTAACTCGGTTCACATAGAATAGATAACCAGAATAAACTATGAGTATTGAATGTCAACAAGCTCTGTACTTAGCAAACTCAATACGGTATTACTAAAATAAACGATTTGATACACAATTTATGTGGCCCTTTTATATACATTTATTTTAACATTGTTGAAAAGGGCTTTGAATGATGCCTTTGCAATACGACTGCAAAACTACTTAAAGGGACATTAAGTGGTGTTGAAAAGTTTAAATGTTTAAAAATTTACTTCAGAATTCAAGATGAACATTAAAAATCGCCATTATTGTTGTTTCTACTAACAAAAAACACAGCAAAACTAGATTAAAACAATATCATCGCTATTTATTGAAAAACGCCCTCTATGCAAATATGGTTCGCGTTATGTATCACGCGTACTGCACGGGGATACTGTCGGACGTAAAATGCTGGTCCCGCGGGAATCGACGTTTTCTTGTACAAAGAGAGCTGATTTTTCTTAATCCTTATAGGTGGCAGTTCATACATGTAATACAATTATAAAAATAAACTAATCTCAGTTTTTATCATAATTGAGGGCGCTGCCTCCAACACATCTCTTAGTGTCCCTTTAACCAAAATATCACTGATGCACTTCCTGGAATGGTTAAAAACTGATAAGCAAGATGGTCGGTAGACAAATCGACCGCAATTGCCCTTAAGCATGTTAAGGGTGAATTACTTTTGAACGATTTAGCCTAAGCGAATAATGTCATACAGCGGTATCGGCACTTGTAGAATTTGAAGACCAGTATCTTTGTACGAAAATTACTCGTGAAACAACATTATTAATATTTTGAAAATGTTGAGGCTTTCGGCGCAGTAATGAATGAATGTCTTAGTCGACCAAAGGGGTGAAAAAATATAATTTTGTAAATGAAGTATTTGTAAAAGAATCTCTCGCATCATATATACACCAACTTGGCACGAGAGGATTTCGGCATGACATGTGGCTTCGAGCTAGATTTGCGCGTATATCATAAACAAGTTGCCTTTGGTGCGCAAACCGATTTGCGCTACAAAGCGATAGTAGAGTCTGTTACGGAAACCCTTCTGGTCATCATACTTACGAAAAGATTGAAAACAAATTGAAAATTTACGCTAGAAAAACAGTTACAATAAAAATGAAAATCAAGCTATATGCGACGGTGTGTACGGGCTTTGATACGAGGGGGGATATGACAAAGTTAAGAGCGTTTCATATTTGATATTACCGATTTTGTTTTCTTTTTCGGGTGGACAGATCTTTCATAGTAGCGTTTGTAATTGGTCCTCAGGCAGTTTTTCTGTCTAGAGTCCTATTGAAAAGATGTACACTTTCAACAACAACAAAAATAGAAATTTTCGAAAAGAATTCAACAAAAATATGGAGAAAATGTGAAATGTTTCAAAGTTACAAAAATAAAATTAATCAAAATGAATAAATAAACAAATAAACAAAACAAATAAATATAAAAATATAATAGATTAATGATCAATAAAAGATAAGGAAAAAAAGCTCTGAAAAACAATAAAACAAAATATCATTTACAAATTTTGGTGAGTCGGTTTGGTCTATAGAATTTGTGTATTAACGTCATCGTTTACCTACGGCCTACTGATGGCCTAATGTCATCGTGTGAACTCATCTTTGGCCTTTATTCAGCTGTGCAGTTGGTTGGGTCAATGAATTGGTTGGTTGACCTGAGTGTATACAACTTACAAGGTCTGGTGTGGTTTCAATTTAACAATTTAATTATTTCACTGACAATCATATAGTCTATTGAAAATAAATCCTTTTGTTTAGTGACACTTTTTCCAATCAAAGGTCCTTATTCACGCATCGGCAGAAAATAATTAGCTCACTTACATTTTGACAATTTGATTGGTGGCTTATTGAAGCATGAGTGTGAAAACCCGAGTAGGGCCTAATAGGTGCGAAGACCCCGTGTAACGTTAAACCTACACACTTATCAATATTGGGTCAAATTGTTTGACTATTTATCGATTTTGATAATTTGACTCTAAAAGTTGTCCAGTGTATACATGTATAGGCCAACTGCTTGTCAATGATATTCAGAAGACGTATTATTTGACCATTTACAACTAAAAACTTGTCCGTGGTTTTAAGCCGTAACGGTTAAGTGTGTACAAGATGGTATGGGTCTAACAATTGCAAAGGCATATTAATTATGCGATCTTTTCCAGGGGACGCCCTCTATCCTTGATTTTTTTTTAAAGCAGATTTTCTTGGAGATTTACATTTCTGATCATAAACCATGAATATATTCTGAGTAACAGAGCGATACGATTCCTAATTACTTCGAAATCATGATTTAAGGAGTAAAGATAAACTGTCCTGCTAACAGGACAGTTTATTTTCACCGTAAATTGCGCTCTAAAACCATGATTTGGAAGTAATTAGGAATCGTATCGCTCTGTAACTCAGAACATATTCATAATTTACGATCAGAAATGTAAATCTGCAAGAAAATTTGATTTCAAAAAATTCAAGGATAGAGGGCGTCCCTGTTAAATATCGCATAATATGCCTTTAACCCTAGGCCAGTGTCCCTTTAGGCTTCACTGTTCACCTCGACCATTCAACTCGCCCTGCCACTTTCCTGTCCATCCTTATCTTTTCATCCTAAATGGAGGGCGTGTTGTAGTTATGATCAGATAACAAAAATCAGAGAAAATAAAAATATGAAAAAGATTAATATCTCCAATGATTACACGAAACAGCAGCTGCATTATTAGTAGTGGTATTGAAATTCAAATTTTATCAACATTATTGCAAAATTTTCCCGCAGCTATTTCATTGTCGCTATGAGTTACCTACCTCATGTCGTTCTGGTCGTTTTTATTGTAATTTAAATTGGAATATTTCTAAAAATGTACATGAAACACACACACACACCCCCCCCCCCCCCCCCCCCCCCCCAATACAATCATAATTACTCACTTTATTTTTCATTTGGTCGCCATATTGTTTAATTTATTGTATAAAAGATGTATTGATTTCCTAAATTCCCAGACAATTTATTTAATGCGTTTGGCTAACATTTCTTATACGCCCGTCGCGAATTTATTAACCGTAAACAACATTTGGCCAAACACTGTATACATTGTACTATCAGTCTCATCATGTATCTATACGCTTTATGCCGTCAAGGTATCAACTGTTGTTTACGGTAAATAATATCGCACCCCGCCCTCCCCACATTCAAATTCAACAACATTAACATCCTGATGTTATTCAACAGGCCAACACGTGACTGTCTTTGAACTTATTCTAATAAGAACTCTTATCTGACAGTTCATGTTCACCGATATTCCCTAAGACTAAGAGTGAGGCTCTACAGCCGATATATTGAAGTCCAGATTTTACCCAAGCGTTTCCCAACCCCTCTTCTGTCCCGTGACAGTGATTTAGACGATGGCGATGACGATAAACGATAACCACGATGGCATCGATGAAGATGAAGATGAAATTGAAAAAGCCGCTTTTCACGATCTTCGTGTCCTACAAAAAAGGATACTACATTTTTAAAATCCTTATATGGCACGCCGTTTGGTTCAAAATTAATATCGTTTTTGCATATCAATTTGTGTAGTTTTTTTGTATATCTAACGGCCGAGTGCACCTAACTAGCGTAACTTAATAGGGAGGTAAACTCTAGTATAGTTATGCCCTAACTGTAGCGTAACTTACTAACGATGTAATTTTGAGAGCAAATCTGGCGAGTAACAACAGAATAGTAACTAGCGAGGTAAATATCCACATTAATCAGCATCGTCCCCTTACAAAATTAATTGTCGCATATGCCAAGTGTTAACCTATACTTTACTCTAAAATTCTGACGTGAATGGTCCTCCGTAATATTTAAAATGTGTCGTCACTCGCTAGGTCATAGGTGAGTGTACATATAGAATCACGTTGAGTTGGCCTGCGTTCCGGACAAAAAAATGACGCCATTTTATTGGCCAAAAAACTCGAAGTTGTTTACCGCTTTTTCAAAAATAAGGACTATCATGACATAACAAACATACGATCTTAACAAACACAAGCACCCGATGGAAACAAGTAGTTTAATGCTATATACAATTATAACACATCTCTTAACACAAATATTTCCGTGTCGTGGATACCTTTGTCCTTCGATTGTGAACCACAGCACCCCGGTTCGATCCCCACGCACGGCACGATGCTTTCATTTTTTGTATGTTCTTCTACCCTTCCACTCACATTAATGTTGAAACTTTGGCTTTATCAGATTTTAATTAATAAAACAATAATAAGTTTATTTATTTATTTATTTATTTATTTATTTATTTATTTATTTAGTCATTATTTAAAATCCTTGGACATTAATACATTTTGGTCAAAATATAACCCAAAGTCGGTGCGATTTGTGTTTGAATGAGCAAAAGGAGTTGATCTAAATTTTGACTAAAAGTATTCCCCAAATTGCATGAATGGAGTTTCAAAAATACAAAATCTTTCAGCTTATTTACGCCACTGCTACATCGATTGACTTGTGGCACAAAACGTTATGCCCCAATTTACTCTTGGGTCCGGTCAGGTATAAGATTTAGCGTAAATTACTCGCCAGTAGCGCTATTCTTCAGCTACTCGCCATTGGTGCACTCGGCCGAATGTGTTTTTATGTGTCGGTTTAATTTTGAACCACGACAAATTGATATACAAAAAAACTGCATGTAAAACACAAATCGATATGCAAAAACAATGTTAATTTTGATTCAAACGGTGTGCCATATCCTTATTTGAAAAGCTGACTAAATGTAAAGATGCCACGACAGTCGTGTTTGTTGCGTCACAATAAGACCTATGCGTGTAAGGGGAGCGTTTAAATATGTGCGCTTGTGATGGGTTAAAACATGTACCAAGTACGCAGAGATCACTAGGATACAAGAAAAAACTTGAAGCAAAAATGTTTTGCAGTCATCGAGAAAGGCTGATTATTACACATATCTGGTTTGATGACAAGTGTGTTTGCTGCGGGTCAAGGTAAGTAGTGTAGGTCTATTGCTAGGGCCGTATTATTATTTGACTGACATCAAATACAGCTAAGATAAAGATTTGTTTAACTTGGTGGGCGAGATGCCTGCCAACTTGTATGCAGAATGATCAGGCATGCACTGCTATACTGTCTACTAAATATAGCATCCATATGCACCTTGTCTACTGAATATTGCCTTGCATACTGTCTACTGAAGATAGCATCCATATGCACAATGTCTACTGAATATAGCATTCCTTGCATACTGTCTACTGAAGATAGCATCCATATGCATCGTGTCTACTGAATATAGCATGCCTTGCATACTGTCTGAAGATAGCACCCATATATATGCAGTGTCTATACTGAATATAGCATGCCTTGCATACTGTCTACTGAAGACAGCATCCATATGCACCGTGTCTACTGAATATAGCATGCCTTGCATACTGTCTACTGAAGATAGCATTCATATGCACAGTGTCTACTGAATATAGCATGCCTTGTATACTGTCTACTTAAGATAGCATTCATATGCACAGTGTCTACTGAATATAGCATGCCTTGCATACTGTCTACTGAAGATAGCATTCATATAAACAGTGTCTACTGAATATAGCATGCCTTGCATACTGTCTACTGAAGACAGCATCCATATGCACAGTGTCTACTGAATATAGTATGCCTTGCATACTGTCTACTGAAGATAGCATTCATATGCACAGTGTCTACTGAATATAGCATGCCTTGCATACTGTCTACTTAAGATAGCATCCATATGCATCGTGTCTACTGAATATAGCATTCCTTGCATACTGTCTACTTAAGATAGCATTCATATGCACAGTGTCTACTGAATATAGCTTGCCTTGCATACTGTCTACTGAAGATAGCATCCATATGCACAGTGTCTATACTGAATATAGCATGCCTTGCATACTGTCTACTTAAGATAGCATTCATATGCACAGTGTCTACTGAATATAGCATGCCTTGCATACTGTCTACTGAAGATAGCATCCATATGCATCGTGTCTACTGAATATAGCATTCCTTGCATACTGTCTACTTAAGATAGCATTCATATGCACAGTGTCTACTGAATATAGCATGCCTTGTATACTGTCTACTTAAGATAGCATTCATATGCACAGTGTCTACTGAATATAGCATGCCTTGCATACTGTCTACTTAAGATAGCATTCATATGCACAGTGTCTACTGAATATAGCATGCCTTGCATACTGTCTACTGAAGACAGCATCCATATGCACAGTGTCTACTGAATATAGCATGCCTTGCATACTGTCTCCTGAAGATAGCATCCATATGCACAGTGTATATACTGAATATAGCATGCCTTGCATACTGTCTACTGAAGACAGCATCCATATGCACAGTGTATATACTGAATATAGCATGCCTTGCATACTGTCTACTGAAGATAGCATCCATATGCACCGTGTCTACGGAATATAGCATGCCTTGCATACTGTCTACTGAAGATAGCATCCATATGCACAGTGTCTACTGAATAAAGCATGCCTTGCATACTGTCTACTGAAGATAGCATCCATATGCACCGTGTCTGCTGAATAAAGCATGCCTTGCATACTGTCTACTGAAGATAGCATCCATATGCACAGTGTCTACTGAATATAGTATGCCTTGCATACTGTCTACTGAAGATAGCATCCATATGCACAATGTCTACTGAATATAGCATGCCTTGCATACTGTCTACTGAAGATAGCATCCATATGCACAGTGTCTACTGAATATAGCATGCCTTGCATACTGTCTACTGAAGATAGCATCCATATGCACCGTGTCTACGGAATATAGCATGCCTTGCATACTGTCTACTGAAGATAGTATCCATATGCACAGTGTCTACTGAATATAGTATGCCTTGCATACTGTCTACTGAATATAGCATCCATATGCACAATGTCTACTGAATATAGCATGCCTTGCATACTGTCTACTGAAGATAGCATCCATATGCACAGTGTATATACTGAATATAGCATGCCTTGCATACTGTCTACTGAAGATAGCATCCATATGCACAGTGTCTCTTGAATATAGTATGCCTTGCATACTGTCTACTGAAGATAGCATCCATATGCACAGTGTCTGCTGAATAAAGCATGCATTGCATACTGTCTACTGAATATAGCATCCATATGCACAATGTCTACTGAATATAGCATGCCTTGCATACTGTCTACTGAAGATAGCATCCATATGTACAGTGTCTCTTGAATATAGTATGCCTTGCATACTGTCTACTTAAGATAGCATCCATATGCACAGTGTCTAAACTGAATATAGCATGCCTTGCATACTGTCTACTGAAGATAGCATCCATATGCACAGTGTATACTGAATATAGCATGCATTGCATACTGTCTACTGAAGATAGCATCCATATGCACAGTGTCTACTGAATATAGCATGCCTTGCATTCTGTCTACTGAAGATAGCATCCATATGCACCGTGTCTACTGAATATAGCATGCCTTGCATACTGTCTACTGAAGATAGCATCCATATGCACAGTGTCTACTGAATATAGCATGCCTTGCATACTGTCTACTGAAGATAGCATCCATATGCACAGTGTCTACTGAATATAGCATGCCTTGCATTCTGTCTACTGAAGATAGCATCCATATGCACAGTGTCTACTGAATATAGCATGCCTTGCATTCTGTCTACTGAAGATAGCATCCATATGCACCGTGTCTACTGAATATAGCATGCCTTGCATTCTGTCTACTGAAGATAGCATCCATATGCACAGTGTCTACTGAATATAGCATGCCTTGCATTCTGTCTACTGAAGATAGCATCCATATGCACAGTGTCTACTGAATATAGCATGCATTGCATACTGTCTACTGAAGACAGCATTTAATGCACCGTGTCTATACTGAATATAGCATGCCTTGCATTCTGTCTACTGAAGATAGCATCCATATGCACAGTGTCTACTGAATATAGCATGCATTGCATACTGTCTACTGAAGACAGCATTTAATGCACCGTGTCTACTGAATATAGCATGCCTTGCATACTGTCTACTGAAGATAGCATCCATATGCACCGTGTCTACTGAATATAGCATGCATTGCATACTGTCTACTGAAGACAGCATCCATATGCACAATGTCGACTGAATATAGCATTCCTTGCATACTGTTTACTGAAGATAGCATCCATATGCACAGTGTATACTGAATATAGCATGCATTGCATACTGTCTACTGAAGACAGCATCCATATGCACAGTGTCTACTGAATATAGCATGCCTTGCATTCTGTCTACTGAAGATAGCATCCATATGCACAGTGTCTACTGAATATAGCATGCCTTGCATACTGACTACTGAAGATAGCATCCATATGCACCGTGTCTACTGAATATAGCATGCCTTGCATTCTGTCTACTGAAGATAGCATCCATATGCACAGTGTCTACTGAATATAGCATGCCTTGCATTCTGTCTACTGAAGATAGCATCCATATGCACAGTGTCTACTGAATATAGCATGCATTGCATACTGTCTACTGAAGACAGCATTTAATGCACCGTGTCTATACTGAATATAGCATGCCTTGCATTCTGTCTACTGAAGATAGCATCCATATGCACAGTGTCTACTGAATATAGCATGCATTGCATACTGTCTACTGAAGACAGCATTTAATGCACCGTGTCTACTGAATATAGCATGCCTTGCATACTGTCTACTGAAGATAGCATCCATATGCACCGTGTCTACTGAATATAGCATGCATTGCATACTGTCTACTGAAGACAGCATCCATATGCACAATGTCGACTGAATATAGCATGCCTTGCATACTGTCTACTGAAGACAGCATCCATATGCACAGTGTATACTGAATATAGCATGCCTTGCATACTGTCTACTGAAGATAGTATCAATATGCACCGTGTCTACTGAATATAGCATTCCTTGCATACTGTCTACTGAAGATAGCATACATATGCACCGTGTCTACTGAATATAGCATTCCTTGCATACTGTCTACTGAAGATTTGCATCCATATGCATCGTGTCTACTTAATATAGCATGCCTTGCATTCTGTCTACTGAAGATAACATCTATATGCACCGTGCTGAAAAAAGCATGCCTTGCATACTGTCTACAAAAGATAGCATCCATATGCATGGTGTCTACTGAATACAGCATGCCTTGCATTATGTCTACTGAAAATAGTATCCATTTCCATATGCACAGTGTCTACTGAATATAGCATGCCTTGCATACTGTCTACTGAAGATAGTATCAATATGCACCGTGTCTACTGAATATAGCATTCCTTGCATACTGTCTACTGAAGATAGCATACATATGCACCGTGTCTACTGAATATAGCATGCCGGTGCATACTGTCTACTGAAGATAACATCTATATGCGCTATACACCGTGTCCACTGAATATGGTCAATCTAATAGAGTGAAATGTCAATATATCGGACTGAAATTTCACTCTATTAGATTGACCATTTTCACTATTTTAAGATCCTTCCCTCAGCACAATCTTAGAGATTGACGTTTCAATCTTTTGATTAGGAGAGCAAGCATGCTGCGTTTTAATAAGCTCATGACGCAAAAAACAAGTGCGCAGTAAACAGAGAAATCACCAGGATACATGAAAAAAATTATGCAAAAGTGTTTTGCAGTCAGCGATAAAGGCTAATTGTTACATACATTCTGGTTTGATAAAATGTTTGATGAAATGGTTTTTTGCTGTTAGTCATATAAGGTGATAAGAGTAATAAGACAGCGATGAGTACATGTATAATTATTTATTACACTTAGGTGCAGCAATTTTGTGATTAATGTTTTTTGACCGTAACTAGCTCTAACATCATCGTTTTCTTGCTTCGTGCCGTACAAAAAAAGGTGGATGTTCCGATCTTTAGCTTTTTTGCCAAACAACATATTTTTCTCATTATTTCTTTAAAATGTTTAGCGCAAGATATGTTCCATTAGACATTATATCCGAACATGCAGTGAATTACTGCCAAAGGTGGTTAACCACCCGGCTAGTTTGTGTAAATAGTAGCCTAATCAATAGGCAAATTTCATGTCACCTTTGCTTCTTATAAAGAGAACTCAAACTTTAGAATAGGCTACAACTATTTTAAGGATGACCCTTCATGTAGAATAGAAATATGAAGTTGAAAATCGGGCCAGCAATCGGAACACCTACCTTTGTCATTTTAAGATGTTGGGTGTGTTTGTTTATCTCTAGAACCCTTATAATACAAATACGAATGTGACAATGTAGACAAGAGCATGAAGAATACCCGAAGAATACGAAGGTGGATCAGTAAGTTCTGCCACCAAAGGGAGCCCCAGGTACACTATTTGGCCATCTCGAGACAGTGACGTAACTGAACAGGCGCAGCTTTTACGCACGCGTGTGTATCTTCCGCCTTTCAACGCTCGTGTTTGTACGCCAGCGCCGCGAGTATGCGCGCGCGTTATGTGATGCAATTAGTAGAATACGCGGTTACGATCTTTATTGTGTTATGTTATCCTTTCCATCACATTCTTAGCTTTCCGTATGGCCATGTGTTTTGAACCTACCACCCGAAATGGGTGGCGGCGTTGCATTTTTGGTGACGAATCATCCATCTCTCTCTATTAACTCAACAACTAAAAGTGGTACAACTATCATGGTTGAGGTGTCATTTGAAAGCCTACAAAGACGGTATCGAATCATGCTGCATCAGACTTATCTTGATGAAAATGGTATCCATTTGATGGAAAATCCACCCTAATCACACAACTTGGTTCTTTCCCAACAATCAAATCAAATATTGCAGGCCTTTTCAAGGATCCAAGAACAATAATATATAATAGCCAAAGCTATCGGCCTACATTCAGAGATGAGCCAATCCCTTTTGGAGTACCGCCCGTGCTTTGAGAAGCGGAGGATGCAAGTCATGCAACGGTGTATTATATATAGAATTCAAGGGAGGCTGTAGCCTTGAAATATATGGTCATCTTCAGAAACATGGGCCAAGTGACAAAACTTGTTGATCCGCCCTCGTAAGACTGTGATTATCCAAGATGTTTCAAATGAAAACAAACTAATTAGAATGAACAAGTCACTGACATTGACTGACAAGTCTCATTACGTGGCATTAGTTCAATGGAGTGCAATCTGCTACTTATATCACGACTTTCATTCCACCCTGTAACACACCCTCGAGTCCGTTACACATTCACGGCATTTAACGCGGGAAAACTCAAGTCAGACGCAATCAAGTCAACTGTCGAGTTTACGTTGTATTCATGTCGGCAGACAGTATTAACATTTCCTGTGTAAATCGCACCATACACACCGTACCGTTTCCCGCGCATTGTTGACACCTTGTTGTTACGGCGAGCTTTCGGGCCATTTTTAAAGCTTTTTATACGCGATTCTGTTTCCTGCGTTTAAAAAATGGCGTGTTGTGTTTTCAGTAATGTTATCTGACGAAAACACCTATTAAGGTTTTGCTGAATCTATCTCGAGGCTCTATACAACAACAAAAAATGATGGAGAAAGATCATGAGAAGACTTTGACTATCTAAGATGTTTATCAATGAAAGCTAAACTAATCAGAATGGACGCTACATTGACGGTTCTCATTACATAATTTGTTAATAGGTGTAGCGTATATCTCTACTTTCATTCCAACCTCTAAACACACCCTCGAGTCCGTTAGTACTTACACATTCATGGCATTTAACGGGGAAAACTCAAATCAGATTCGATCAAGTTAACTGTCGATTTTACGTTATATTCATGTGTCTGCAGACTGTATTAACATTTCCTGTGTAAAATGTTACATGTGTAAATCGCACCACCATACACCGTACATTTCTCGCGCATTATTGACACCTTGGTGTAACGGCGAGCTTTCAAGCTTTAATACGCGATTCTGTTTCCTGCGTTTAAAATATGACGTGTTGGTTTAATATTTCAAGAATGTAATCTGATGACTCGACTTTGTACCCTGATATTTCTTTTCAAAGTCATGATTCTTGGCCATCACACTTGATCCCATGTGATGTAATATGGCCGCCCCCTATAGTTTTGGGCTGTGTCAATTGCATAGGGTAAGCCTATGCTTCAGTGCAAAACCAATTTACTGTCAACGCTCATTTCAATTCAGTTCAGATTTTCTTTGCATCTCGTTAAAATTTGGATTGACTAACATCTTCCTTTATAAAACTAGCATTGTAGGCTTGTGACCCATAGCCTATATTCAATATAGGCCTATAATTTCATGATTAGGCCAGCCAAAGACTTTGATACTCTTTCCTTATTCTGAAGCATTCCAAAAAGTTCCTATAGCCTTTTGGAAATATGACACGCACAAAGGAGAGGGCGTTCTTCTACATGGGTAATCTTCTGAGCTGTCAAAAGATTGTCCAAGTGGAAGCACGCCCCCTTTTGTTCCCGCCATATTTCAAACGGGAAAATGGGCAGCGTGAATCTGGCATCCAATTGGCGTATTGCAGAAATGTTCTGGTGTACATAAAAAAAACCTTATATTAATTACTAGATTTATTTGAGACAATTGTGTTAATCTCTACAATCATGGTGAGAACTCAGGACCTTATATGGTCGAAACAAGACGTTGTTTTTTAAAACGTAGGCTTTGTATATAGGGGAGGATGGGGCAACTGGACCGGTTATGCATATTTCAAGATATAAAAGCTTAAAGCTCGTGTAAATATTTATGAAATTGCTATGAAAATATCACCCATGTAACTGTTTACATATAACATATAATCAATGTTAAAAAATATCCAAACAAAAGGCCAATTACCACTAACTAAAAACTTTACTTGGCACGGTCCAGTTACCCCATCGTTGGGGCAACTGGTCCTATATGTTCCAACGGTTAGAATACACAGAAATCATTGATTGACAACACGGTAACTAAGCAGTATTTTCTTTACAAACTCATTTCCATATTATTTAACGTGTAAAAATGATACAGGTCTCATGAAACCCATGTTTTATACAGTTTTCGTGGTTAACGTGTAAAAAGCAGTAATATTAATGGTGTACAAAGCAAGCGCAATTTTCGACTGCACGTTTATTATAGATAAAACGGCATGAACCTAGTTAAATGGTTACATGGTTGTGATATTCAGACGCCCCATACATTTGTCTATATATACCACTTTCTTTAATGATTTTATTTACTTCATACAATCATCATTTAGTACTTATAATAAACCATCTTGATATTTAGCCAGCTTTTCATGTTACAGGGGAAGTTAGTAAATATGACAATGATGACCCAACAGTTGATATACACAAAAAGCAGTTGATCAAATACATAAATCATGATATTTCGTCATAGCAAATACCTTTACAGACACCATTCAAAATATGATAAAGATGTAATTCATAATACCGAGGTTTTAAACCATTCTAAAGCAATTTCATGTCATATTGTAATCCTTCAATATCAGAAATAGTGGTATTAGACCCGAAATGCCCCAAAATGTCTAAGAACTTGAAAGAATGTGAATTATTTCATGTTCTATTCACATTTCAATACCGAGTCATGTTTTATTGACACTAACAAGTCATTTTCAAAATGAATTTTACAATTTTGATTAAGTTTTTGCAGGCGGTCCAGTTGCCCCACACCCCTTCGGAACCACTTACCCCAACAAATTACGTTGCACTTTGTCGAGATGAAACGTTATTAAAACACACCTGTGACGTAATACATTTTACGCCAAAATGTTTTAAAACATACCACCATTTGTCATAATAATCAATAACTCCAATACATTTCAGAAAAAAAGGCAAAACTGCATTTTTGTTTTTAGCCATTACACAGATTTCTGTAGCCAGTGAGTATCTTTGAATTCGCAAATATTACGGCGTTTGGGTCCTACACGTAGACGAGTGTCTTTAGATAAGTAAGAAATGGTGTACTTTGTTATTTGCAAATTCATGAACTAATAACTCTACAAAATGAATACCCGTGATAATGATTTAAGTTAAAGCATTCTTTAAATGATAATATTGATCGGAAATCCAAACCACCCATGTCCCAAATTAGCAATATGCGCCATTTTACGGTCATTTTAACCACAACCTATGGTTTTAATCATATTTCGGAAAGTCCCTAAACACACTACAATATAGCACCCATCAAATGCAATATGCACCTAGTATCTTAAGACGACTGTACTGCATGTATATATTTACTGTTGCATATCTGTCAATCATATAAAGTACATTAAACATGATCTAAACCCATCTTCATATATCGCCCATATACTATCTGTGAATTTTCAATCAGTCACTCAAGGAGTTAGCTTCAAAGATATTATTAGTTATCCCCTGCATGTTCACACAATACGGAAAAATACCTATGGTTTGGTATACAAATATGGACTGCTCATGAGGGAAATGGGGTGAAATATTGCCCCGAGGTGATCTGGAGACCGTAAGCCTACTATTTTCCCGAAGCCGGAGGCTGAGGGAAAATAGTAGGCTTACGGTCTCCAGATCACCGAGGGACAATATTTCACCCCATTTCACGAATAAAGAGCAGTCCATATTTGTTTTATATAACGCATGAAAATATTCACACTTGAACACATCTTTCTTAGTGAATATGCTAGTCGATTCTCGACAAAATCAAAAATAAGCTTACTTTTTAAAGTTAGTTTACTCCGAGCAAGTCGCCGAAGAATAATTACTCTGATGCTGAACTCATCTCATCGATAGAGGTCTAGACCTCGTTGCAGAATGCCCTCAACCTCAGGTGAATTGACAACAAATATTTATGATTCATGACTAAGATTCAATGAAATGTTAATTCAGCCAATAAAAGATCTGTGCCAAATATTATAATGCAATGCAGACGACTTGTTTACTTGTTTTGAAGCGATTCCTCTTTTGCTGTGCACTGAGCGGAGTCCGTACACGCAGATGGTGGTGGAATCGATTTATTGTTTATACCGAGTAGGGCCTTCTAGCGGGCCTTCTAGATTTGTAGAAATTAGAGAAAACTTTATGTAGAATGACGATCACATTCAGGTTTTATACAGGGTCTCTCAAGACGCTCCATGCCGGGATCGCACGAGCCTACGAGGGAGGGCATTTTTGGTCTATTAAAAAAGTACTATTGACCGCCCGGTCAATAGTACTTTTTGAAAGACACAAAATGACCGGGAATGACGTCAAGCATGAAATAGGCCAAAATAGTTTGTGTTGTGTAATGTATTATCCACCAATCAGATGTCTAGAATATTTTCATGGGTTATATAACATGTCATATCACATGAGGCCGCAGGCCGAATGTGACCGGGGAATGTGATATGGAGAAAAATCACATGTGTAAATACCCTAAAGTTCCAAATGTTTTGGATTGTAGAAGGTAAAGATATTTGTCAAGTATCAACAAAAGTCGTATTGTTCAAAAGTAAGCAGTATGCCCATACAATTACAAAATCCTTCATTTCGGACCACTTGCCCCACGGTCCAGTTGCCCCATATTCCCCTATACGAGTATAAATTTGAACAAACGCAGACTTGCATAAATTCATACAAAGTTGTCCTTTGGGTTATTGACATTTCACCTCATCCGAACTATAATAGTTTAATTGAGTTCTAAATTGGGCGCTCAAAGTTATACAAAACAAAGACTAAGTCTAATTAATCAACCGGTGGCAGCTTGGATAGGCCAATAGGCCTATAATTTAATAGGCTTTCATTGTATGCTAATAATTATACTCTTTTAATTCGCTATACTATTTATAAGCAAGTACAATTATTTATATTTTCCTATTTCATCGTTTTGGTCAAAACTATGAAACTGTTCAAAGCACTCTCCTTATTTCAACTTATCACATTGTTTACCAAACTCAGATTATTTTTAACCGAAAAAACAACAACAATAAGAACTGATCTTTTTACTATGGATCAACAAATTGTTTTCGAAATGATCCAAATAGTTCTGGTTCCCAATGGCTACTTTAACACTTTTCACGCGGCAGGCGCAGCCTCTGCAGACGATATTCCAAAATTTCACAAAATGTTTCAAAAATGTCAACATTATTGAATTTCATTACCAGATTTGGAATCACCATGAGAAATGCATTGAAATAAGTACAAACATGCCTAGTATTGGTTCTGTAATCCTTGAGATAGACTTTGAAAATTGCTAAAATTTTCTGAAAAATCTGTTTTGTAAATGGTAAAGTTACAGCCGCGCGTGGAAAGGGGTAAGCAGAAAAGTGGGTGAGACTGATAATATATATAGTATTATTATCTACGTTTGACAGACGGAGACGGGGAAAATGTCGCCTTATATGTTGTGATTCACACTCTTAGAATCAGGAACTACGAGGGGGCATAAATGTCATCACTAATGCCCTGTCACTTGCAATGATATCGTCAATATATTTTCCCGCTCAATCAGCTTTGAACAAGTCGTGTGTATACATTATACGGCGATGTTGTTCTTAAAACACTTTTGTAAAATCAATTTGGAAAATGACAGTTCTGATTTTGTTACAGGGTGTTTTTCTTTCTTTCTTTCGGATGCAACAACAAACAAACGTACCCCTCATCACATAAAACACCCGTAAGCCGTCACGCTTCAATGCTACCAATAATCACTGTCATGGTATTAAATGAAACAACGACGAAATATTTCCTGATACACTGTAAAAAGGGTGTCTTGGCGACTTTTCGAAGGCATGTCTTACAAATAAACGTGTCTTAAACAATATCAAACGTAGCAAAATATTTGGCTGAATACACGAGCCAAGACATGTCTGGTGAAGCCAGTTTTGAGACATGTCTCCAGTAAAACACGAGTCACGTCTCTATGCAAAACATGTCCCGCAAATAAGTATCTCCATGCAAGACACGTCTAAAATGTAAGACATGTCTATTGGAGCCAATTTTGAGACATATCTTGAGTTTGTGTCTTCTGACAAGACATGACTTTCCTGAAGACGTGTCTCATACATGTCTCGATTGCCTTATAAGCTACGTCTTGGCTCGTGTCTTTAGGCAAATATTTGTTAATGTTTTTATTATTTAAAAAACACGT
>CM069456.1:43632578-43879256 GCA_035610835.1 Ophiura sarsii | reverse complement strand
AGCATATTAATTTAATGTTGAAAAAATATACAATATCTAACTGTCAGTTGTAATTTTGAATAGGTTTATTAAGAACAATATATCAGGCAACATTTTTAAGCATTCCTATAAGAGAAAAACATGTTAAGACTTAAAACACGGTAGCTTACATTGCAATAATCAAAGTATTCGTAGGTAACAAATTTGTTCTCAACTTCAACTTCGTTGACTAAGAACAGTTGTATTCGTTGATTTAACATAGGTTTAAGGGCAAATTTGTACTTGACGGTAGTGTTGTTATGCCCTGAATTGCGTGTGAGGGAATGTCGTATCAAAATGGTGTCTTACTTGACTTTATAAGTATATTTAAGAATGTGCGCTCAGCGCTGCTTTTACAAAACAATCAGAATTGCGTAATATTCAACATTTGAATAGAACAGCAAGATTAACCAAATAAACATTAAAATAATATAAAACCATGTTCCTTTTTCTAAGATATAAAAGAAAACACCCTAAGCATCAATAACCTCACTAGTGATAGATATATACTATTATTATTCTTGATCCCCTAATTTGGTTAATGCATATTGAATAGAATTAACCTTTTACACATGATAATTATGGCAGAAAAATGTTTTATTATGCTAACTATCATCCAATTTTGTTAGTGTCTTTCTTGCTTGACTTTCAAGTATTAAGAATGTGCGTTTATCTTCTACAAAACAGCCAGAAGTGTGTAAGTATATTTAATATCTGATTTAAGGCAAGACGATGACAACATACATATCGTACCGGGTTAAAATTTCGTAAGTAAAGGTATACATGTAGTTAAACATTTAATTAACTCGCTAGTAATAATAATATTATTACTGATCTAATTTGGTAAAAAGCATGTTCATCATTAAAACTAAACATGATAAAAGTTAAGCACATACATGTAGACACATTTTAATTAAGAAATATCTTATCATTCAGCCTTTTAATCTCTACTTAACAAGTTTAGTGGTTCTTGTTGTATTCTGTGTGTAGTTAGTTCTTCAAGTCTCTCATGTCGCGAGGATGAATTATATCTAATAGAACATACATGTAATTACTCTTTGTTTATTATATAGGACATTCTAGAATGTTAAGAATGAACGTTTCAGTTTCCGTGTGAATCCAAAGTATTGGATCGAATCAACTATTGAATAGTTCCATCTTTAATTAGAAATCGAGCGGTTTCCTTTAAGCAAATAGTTTAATTTGCCTGTAACTCATAGTCTTGAATGTCAGGTTATCTGTTTTAAGCAATAAACAACCGGTTGCCTTCCTCAATTTGTTCTAAATAAAGGAGGCAAGTGGAAGTTATCATTTCGAATAGCTGTTTTAAACACGAAAGCCGGATCGCTTTTTGATTCATTTATATATACTTTGAAATAATTTCATATCAGACCTTATACCGTATAATATATAAGTTTAATATGAGCCGAACATGTTCAAAGTCTATAGAACATTCAAATGTGTTGCCTTTCAGTCCACAACGGAATAAAACACATGTATACAACTTTCATCAAGTCATTCAGTTGTCAGATTAGAATTAAGATATAATTCCCTAGTTTGGAATTTGTATCATTCTAAATGTCGTACATAGTCAGTTTTTATCGAGTTTCAAATGGAGGCAGATTCCGTTTGACATAGAATCACCAATATGATATATTTTGTCAGATGTAGACAAAATAACAATTTTATGTTTTGAAATTCAATGTTGTTTGATTTAACAACACTAATCTAATCTAACAGTTTTGCCACGACAGAGATATTGTCGGGCGTGTGCCTTTCATTATGATTTTCTTTTAAAATCAACCACTGCTTAGTTCAATTTCACTAAGTAATAAATGTCGGAAGCATTATTCATGAGCAACTTTTGATTTGAGACTGAAATCAGTTAGGCCTACCCTTGATTCCCTCCCACCTTTAAAAATAAAGGAAAAGGTATCACTAAAGTTCTTGTTCACTTAAAATACCTTTCGGTGACATTACACAACCTGCCAGAGCAAAAATGAAGCAAGTTATTTGATATTTGTTACATATGAATTCCATTTTTAAATACAACTACAATAATGGCCAATATTATGTACCTCAGTAGTCACTGCTCTGCAATTCCAAGGGAAATTGGTTAACTTACGCATACATCATATAGACAAGCTGGTTTAAAACAATATTACGCACCGAACCATATTATTCCCGTCTTATACATTCCTACTTAATATTTACATAATATTAGGTGCGAATGAAAGCGACAAACAATACAGGAATTGTACCATGCTCATTAACTAATATATAAGTTACCTACGAATACAAAATGGAATATGAAAATATTGATTATGAATCCGAAATTTCATGGATGTTATGACTAAATGCACCCATTTCAAAACGATCAACGTGTAATCTATGGATATAAATATCATTCATTCACTCTAACACCAACAAAAAATATGTTCTCGGCAAAAACAGTGTGATTACACCATGCATTTGATTTAAATCAACACCTCCCATTTTCGTTTAATAAGGAAATATTATTGTTTCCCCTCCAAATATAAATATAATAATATATCCAGTCAGATTGTATGATTGCGCACTGCTTTTATGTAAAATAAGATAGTTTAGGCCCAATATGCACCGTGTATATTTTTGAATGTTGCCTACATATACATATTACCTCCGAATACAACATGAAGTCATGCACGAGATGCTGTTACTGAATATTTATATAAACATTAATCACCCCTATTGCGATTTAAATCAACTGTCAGAGGATGTCTTTGCATGAATAGCATAAAAAACTACACTAACAGGAGTAATAAGATTGAGACAGAGGGAGGCTATATACAATCTACATTTAAGACAATAACATATTATTAATGCATTTGTACAAAAACGACAGAATTTTGTTTATAGTTACTTACAAAAGCTGAAAGATTGATGCAAAATTTCTACGTTGCTTGCCGAAAGCAGCGCATACTTCTACTTTATTCCAGTCGATATAAGTATGTAACAACAGAGGGAAGTACCACGGTATCGTTATTTGTATTTGAAGGTAAAAGTTCATATTTCAAATTTGCCTACGAATACAGCCTTTTATTGCTGATATTTCAAAAAATGTTGCCTTCAAAATGATAAAACTTGGCACACATGTACATTGTATCACACTTCGCTTATTCTATAGATATCATTCACTAATCTGTGTTTATATTAAAATGGCAGTGTTTTAAATAGGTATTCGGAGGTAATGCATTTTTTTTACCAAACCGATCGTTTCCGCTTTTAACATTTCTAACAGCTTTATCAAAAAACAGACTTGAATGGGGACAATGCATTTAAGTATTTAATATATTTAGGCTTCCTTACAGCACAAATTACTCTACCTCATGCGAATTCTTCCCCGAAAGTGAGATTTAACAAAACATGTATTTGTAGGTAACGTCAAAACTTACCACAGCGAAAAAAATCACAACAATTCAGGGGATTTATCGAAAGTAACAAAAATTAAAAGAGGCATTCTTGAGATATCCACCAACCAAACAGGCAACATTATTTCCACTTAAGCTCGTTTTCATCTAAACGGTTATATGTCCAACAAAAAACATTAACAACTATTTTGTAAAAAGGGTAAAAAATACCAGGTTTATTGCTCGTATAGGCCAAATTGTGCATTAAAGTTAGTCATGTTATATATGGCGCGAACCGTCTCATCGAGGCGGATACATATAACACAAAATTAAAATTTCCAAGATATAGATTATTTTATTATAGGCCTGAACATCACGTGTACACTTTTCGTTGGATTCGACCATATATTCGTGACCTGTGCACGCGTTGACCTACTTCTTTAACACATCAGTATCAATGTAGTAATAAAAATGTCAATAAAATGATTTATAGTAATTTATATTTCCATTCTAATATAAGGCCAGGTAAAAAAAAAAAGTAGTTTCTAGTCTCCTCGCGTTTCTTTTTCAGGAATTCGATATAGGCCTATTGGGTTTTTTCTTCTTTTTTCACCTATAACTTTTTCGTTAAAATATTTAAAAAGCTGACATATCGGTAATAGATTTGATGTTTGTCCAAATGAGCATTGTTTAATGCAGGTTTTGTGTTAATCAACCCCCGGCCAGATCCATGAAATAAAAATATTTTACAAAGCCCTCATCCTCTTCAGGTTACACAACCAATTACGCAATATTATGCTGGTAATGGTGATTTGGCATCGTTTATTTTAAAAAGAAAAGGACAAAATGTGCCCTCATCCTCCTTTATTCCAAAAGTTAGGACGAGAAACTAGTTATTATTTTTATTTGGCCTAATATATTAACCCATAACAACCATATGCCTTCCATGATGGGGCCGGCATAATGTAGATTACTTTGTTTTCAATAACAATATTGCAGCCCATGCTGTCCCTTCTATTACTTTAGATTCAAAATCATGGAAAAGACGATAATTTCGAAATAAAACAAACCGCACGACAAACATACAAATTGTAAAATATATGGAAATAGTTGCATACGCTATAAACAAGCGTACAGTTGAGAAATTTGAAATGCCAATCCTCCCGCGTGTCCTTTTCTAACCCACATATTGTCATATCACTGAAAAAACACATGAACACGTATCATACCGACACGGGTGCACCCATACTGATGTGTGTAGCACAGGGGTTCTCAACAGTTTTCTAGTGTGGGCCTGATTGCAATTTCGAAATAACTTCGTGGGCCAGATAAAGCGGAGCGAGCGGAGCGAGTGTAGCGTCATAACGGGTGGGGTCCAGGGGCGCCCCTGGTGGGGGTCCAGGGGGCGAAGCCCCCGGAAGCTCCCGGGTTTTAAGGACATTAACACTGAAAAACCAAGCCACAAGAAGTCATTTTACAGTGTAATTCTAAATGTTTCCTCTTTTTATTTATTTTTTATTTTTTTATTTATTTATTTATTTATTTATTTTTATTTTTTATTTTTAGCAGTAGCTCTTCGCGGGCCGGATGAAATGCACTCGCGGGCCGGATCTGGCCCGCGGGCCGCCTGTTGAGAACCCCTGGTGTAGCATGTATAACTTTCTTGAGTAACAATCTCTTGTGCAACGAGTGTCCATTTGATACGCTGTAATACGCTCTTGACCGTGACATGATAATATATTGGTTGTCAACGACACCATCATGGATTGTTTTAGCAAAGGCAATTTGTAATTTGCTCCAAAACGGTCTTTGTATTAAAGGCTGTGAGTTTTGAACGGTGTAATTCCTGACGGAGTACCTTGGAACACACTCTGGACAGACAGAACCGTGGAACACACTCTGGACAGGCAGAAATGACTTCGCAGTCACACAGTCATAAGATCCAGGTGTGAATAAAAATAAGGGTGAGAGGGGAAAAATAAACACTGCCACTGACGTTCAGGGTGTGAAGAAAAAATACTTCGACATGAGTTAAATTTGAACTTTATTAACCGGTGAACCGACGTGCCAGTTGGCGTAAATCACAATACCCAAGACAGTACTATTAGCCACAAAGTGTCAATTTATTCAAATTGTAACAATCGTTGATCAGTGTCAAAGTTTGCAATTCAAAGAGAGAACGTGTGATAGTAACAACAGATAAGTCTGAACCGATGAGGTATTCTGCAACAAAATGCTTTTTCTCAAAATTATTTTCGAACTCAAGTCAAATACATCTGGCTGCTCATCTAATCATCTTATAAACATGAAGGTGAAACAGGCTGTGATGATGACGACTCTTTCTAAGCGGCTATTGGTTTTATCATAGGCCTATACATAACAGATTTTTTAGAAACCTTTCCCAACTTTAAAGGTCTATCTCGAGGATTACTGAACCAATACTAAAGGCATGTTTGTACTTATACCAATGCATTTCTCATGGCGATTCCAAAAATGGTAATGAAATTAAATAATTTTGACATTTTTAAAACATTTTGTGAAATGTTGGAATGTCGTCTGCAGACGGCTACCGCGTAGAAAATGTTAATCATCAACTGTTATTCCACACTAAAAGTCCCTTTTTCTAGATTCCAATCGATCTATTCCAATAGAAATTTGATTAGTAGGCCTATAGTGTTTATTGCCAAATGTTGTTCGGGTGGAGCAACCCTACCCTAATACTATTTAGTATGCCCCGCCCCTTCCCCCATCGGATCCTGGTTGTTATCACTAACGAGGGGGAAGTGACTTAGCATCCATTTGCAAATGCCGCATTAAAGGGGGACTCAAGGAAGTTTTTGATTTTATTTTTTGAATTTTGTGAGTGCTGTAATTATTGAACTATTAATCAAATGCATATAAAAGTAGGCCTATACATGTATATTTTTGGAAAGGAAATGGATCAGAGAATTTAATCTAATATTTTTTCGAAATTTTGACCAAAAAGTGCCAAAAACGTGAAAAAATGATTGATTGATTTTTTGCCACTTTTTAGTCAGAATTTCAAAAAATATTAGATTAGGTTTTTAAAAAAAATCATCCCTTCATTAGTGTCTTTACATCATCATCAAGCGATTTTGGCATTTTTTACTCAAAATTATTTTTGTTAGCTTTGTTCAAAAAAATTGGGTCAAAAAAGTGATTTGTGTGATTTTCTCAAAAAATCAACATTTTTGGTCAAAATTGATGCCAAATTTGGATTTCTAATCTATTTCCTTCCCAAAAAAGTATACTTTTATACACATTTGAGTCATAGTTCAATAATTACAGCACTCACAAGATACAAAAAAAAAACTTCCTTAAGTCCCCCCTTAATTGCTTAATATTTATGTTTTATATAAGCCTCTATAATTAGACATTGAACCTTAACACTTTCCACGCGGCTATTAGTTTTACCATATATAAAATAGATTTATCAGAATCCTTTCCCAGCTTTCAAAGTCTATCTCAAGAATTATTGAACCGATACTAGGCATGTTTGTACTTATTTCAATGCATTTCTCATGGTGATTCCAAATATGATGATGAAATTCAGTAATGTTTACATTTTTTGATACATTTTGTGAAATTGGTGAACTGTCGTCTGCAGACGACTGCCGCGTGAAAAGTGTTAAGTTTCTGTTTGTTTCATTGTCCGAATATAAATCGCTAGAGGAACAGGTAGTTTTAGCCATTCTGATTGAAACATGTTCTGAAACAGCTGCCCTAGATTAATTAAATTGATTTTATTTCAAGAATTATCTCATGAGTGACATTGACCATGATATGAAATTGACATCGTATAATGTGCTACACATACCATTAATTACGAATCAGGCCACATGAAAAAAGTGTTTAGCGTCCCCATCCGCTCAACGTGTTGATTCGGTTCAGTTATCGTTTTTCTTTGTTCTTTAATACTCATAACATTTGTTCTGGTGTTCGAAGAGTATGCGCTGTGTGCGACAGTTTCGGTTCGTTTAAAAAGCATTTTAATCAAGTTCCCATCCCATGAACCATAAATATAAAAGCTTCTGCCTTAACAAATATACTGATTACTAGCAATGGTGATTAAAAAAATTCAAAAGACGACTCCTCCCTTTTTTTTTTTTAACAAAGTCCGAATGCTAAAACATGTTTTTATTTTTTTACTTTCCCATATAGGGTCTTTACCAAAACACAAATATATAAATATAATTAAATCGATAAATTATGATGATTGATAATGATCTGTCAACCCAGCAAAGCAAAGACAACCTTATTTTACTATTGTACGTCATATTTCGGCAAAAGTAATAAATCATGTTTGAATAAGTTAGCCTGGGCTCATCCATTACATATAACTGTCAATTCTCTTAATACAATCGACCCAAATTTATAACAAATAGTTGTTTTATGTGCGTGTCGCAAGTCGGACGATCACATGGTGACTCTTATTGCTATCATGGCCGGTTGTAATGCCTTCGATAAGGGTGTCGATAAGGCAGCCAACGCTTAGCACTTTCCACGCGGCAGGCGTCTGCAGACGACATTCCAAAATGTATCAAAAAATGTCAACATTGTTGAATTTCATTACCATATCGGGAATCACCATGAGAAATGCTTTGGAATAAGTACAAACATGCCTGGTATTGATTCAGTAATTTTTGAGATAGACTTTGAAAATTGCGAAAGGTTTCTAAAACATCTGGTTTGAATATGGTAAAACTAATACTGATAGCGCGTGGAAAGTGTAATCACCAATTTGCGCCAGACAAGTTTACCCTTTTATCGAATGATACCGTTAAGTTTTTTATGGCATCTTATAGCATTGGTTCAGTAATCCTTGAGATAGACTTTGAAAATTAGGAGTTGTTTCTGAAAAATCTGTTTTGTACATGGTAAACCTAATATAGCCGCATGGAGAGTGTTAGAGTCCGTCATCAGAGCTTCGTCATAAAACGGCTATCAGTTGCGTAGGCCCTACTTGTAAACTTTGTTCAAATTTATATGACATGAACCGCTGTGCTGTGCAAGAATGTATACGATCGAGGGCAGATCAATAAGTTCTGTCACCAAAAAGGTTGTCCAAGCGACACAAGACGATACTGTCTTTATTGTGTTTGTTATCCTTTACACCACATTCTTAGCTCCCTCTTACGTAATCAAGTGGAAGTGGGGATATATAGCCTGTATCATGTGCCCAAGCCCATTTCTGCAGCTACCTATCTACCTGTGAAATGAAGCATACAACGACGGTATCGAATCATGTTGCATCCGGACAATGCAAGCCCTCGCAATGCTTACCTCACCCAGACTTGCCTTGATATAAATTGTATCCATTTGATGGTAAATCCACCCTAATCACCCGACTTTGCCTCCTGCGAATTCGGGCTCTTTCCCAACGATCAAATCCAAGATTGCTGGGAGAGGCCTTTTCCAAGGATCCACGACGTCGAGAAGTGGAGGATGAGGATGCAACGGTGTATCGTCAAGGGAAGCTACTTCAGAGGAATGGTACTGAAGTTTTTGAAATTGTATGGCCATCTTCAGGAACATGGGCGACGTGACAAACTTTTTGACCCGCCCTCGTACATCTTTAGTTTTAGCTGATAGTGATAGCACACACAAGGTCCAATATTTGAAGGCCAGTCATATTACGTGCAAGTGAATGAGGAGTGTCGTGGGTGGTGTTGGTACGAATCCTGTTATAAACACTATCGTTCGATCGAGTTACACCTGAACGTGACTTAAACAATAAAAAACATAGCAAAATATCTGGCTGAAGACACGAGCCAAGACATGCCTGGTGAAGCCAGTTTTGAGACATGTTTCCAGTAAAACACGAGCCACGTCTCTATGCAAGACATGACCCGCGAAGAAGTATCTCCATGCTAGACATGTAAGACATGCCTATTGAAGCCAATTTTGAGACATATCTTGAGTTTGTGTTTTCTGGCAAGACATGACTCTCCTGAAGACGTGTCTCATACAAGTCTCGATTGCCCTAAGCGTCTTGGCTCGTGTCGTCAGCCAAATATTTTTTAATGTGTTTTATTGTTTAAGACACGTTTATTTGCAAGACATATGACTTCAAAAAGTCGCGAAGACACCATTTTTACAGTGTAGGAATAGGAAGCCGAAAAATGACAAATCTGAAAAAAGTGCTCTATATAAAAGAAGATGCTCTCATCGTGCAAATTTTCTCCAATATGATACCATGCGTGCTTTTAGATAAATTATACTTTTTGGCAAAATTATCCTCCTGTCACTCGACTCGGATAATTACCCGTTTTTCGGCACCACACCAAACGGCTCTGTATGCACCATTTTTATCTATCGACATTACTTATCGACGGTTAAGGTCAGTATTACAGCCGGAGTGTGAACTCTCACCAATTGCAAGCAATTATAATCAAGACACCCGTCAAAATATGATTGGGCTCATATCATCTCATAATAGACTCTATAATCATGCTTTAATCGAATATATAGAAGATCAATGGAGTAAGAACGTGCTAGACATAATACGACTGTCCACCCAAACAAATTTACTTAACCGTGTCTTTTCAATTTTCTAGGAGTTTCTTTTACTTTTCTAAGCTGCTACCTAATTGGTTGATGTCGGCAATAGTTTTATTTGTATGGAGCCGTGAATTGGCCAATCGGTGAAGTCGATAAATAAAATGTCAGTGTGTGCCACCATGTGCGTCGTATCAACAGACCCGCCTAGCCAATCATAGCGTGGCTACTGTATTGACTGAATTATAGTACTAAACTATTACTAGTTTACTGGTAAATAATGTCGTATTCTTTTCTCCCTTGATTTATGTTGGCAATAACGGCCTGTACACGCAGCTCAGTGACCAATCAATTGTCGCCCAATTATCTGTCGACCTGGAAAACGCCACACATACGCTCTGCGTAAATTTGCCAGAAGTCACTGAAATTCTCGGACACACTGCGTCACAATTTCTCTAATTGTGCGCAAAAGATCGATTCATGTTGAGTTTGGCAACACTCCGCAATATACTACGATATATATACGATTAGTATCATGCTGGCGATTTTTTCATGTGTGTAATATATCACCAGTATCAGTATACGAATGATATGAATAGGAGTCATCATACATAGGGTATTGGCATATCAGCGTCGCGCAACAGCCCGAAGCAAAAATTACAAAAACGCCCGGTGATCAATGAGTGGCGAATAACTTGTGCGGTTTTTGCTTGGTAGCACACGCTTTACTTTGGTAGCGTAACATACCGATCGGTTTAAGTGGGGCTTTACTTTTGTAGCGACTTTGTAAGGAGTGGACACAGAGTTGGAGTGGAATAGAGATTCACCATTTCAGTCCTGTTGTAATAGATCTTTTGGACAGCAGAAGTGGCCGCAGCCATCGCCGTGCGTTATCACTGGATAACGGCATATTTTCTATACGCACCGTCCACGCCGAACTATACGTAAAGGCGATTCAGTATGGCCTTTACGGTCGATTCGATAATCGCTTCTTCAAACCAACCCTCGAGAGCGCCTTTAGCTTTCCCGGGTTTCGGCAGCTTTCTACCACCACCATCTCATGCCTCTGTCTTTCAAAATGGACTTCTACACCATCACCACCAATCCATGCCCTTTGCAATGAGCTTACGGAACTCTGCACCGATGGTGTCCACGGCGGCGGCATCGCTTAGCATGCCGCCGGATTCCGCGGCGGGCAGTGTCGTGTTTTCGGCCGCCGCGGCACAGGCGGGTACCTTGCCACCGTCTTTTTCATCAACCGCAATGTCGGCAGCGGGTTATCTGTCGGGACTTCGGACACACCAGTACAGTCCACCCCTACACATGACATCAATACCTCAATATCATCTTACTAAAGACTTAGAATCTGATCATATTATCAATACAAACGACATAGATCGTTCGCCCGTACATGACGCCGACCCGACGGCTGAACGCACGCCTTCACCAGGTAAGTTTGGCACACAATCTCCTTAAAGCAAGACGCGACATGATTTTATAGTTACCACATCACATCATATAATAAACCGTACTATATGCACCTGCTTAAATTATTTTCATCAACAAAATAACGAATTTTTAATACAAAAACAATAATCATAAAACACATTTCGTTATTGAAATCGCACCGTAAGTTCGACCTTCTTTTAAGGCTTGTCCAAGCACGTTATATATCCTATATACAGAGCGCTCTTTACTTCCAAAGCTATTTAGCCGAACTTTGATTTCATGTGTTACACGCGACATGATAGTGCAACCGTAAGAAAATCAATAAGAGCTGATCCGTTAGTACATTGATCATTCATCAATGATGGGAAAGGGAAACAAAAAGTGCAATGCCGTGTCTTTTTCCAGCAGTTTTTCAAAAAGAAAAGGACATGTCCACTTTGCAAGTGCAAAGCCCCGAGGCAACGCCGAGCATCTTGAGAAGAAAGAATTGAGACAAACCAACGTTAATATTATAGATTTGTCATTTATGTATTTGATGTTCAGTTCACCACATTGCACACTTCTCAGTCAAAACCCGAGAGAGCAGAGGGGAAATATGATTGATAAACTGTGTTGTATATACAAAAGAGTTTCCTCAATTATACATTCCTATTATTGCAGCTCTAAAATAACTGAACAATCTTGTGCGAAACAAGGACAAAACAGAATTTTACCACACAGCCGTTGAGCAGGCACGTTGCACTTTTATCTATAACAACAAGGAGTTGAATAGAAACACGGCATGCAATTTAGTATAAGGATGTTCAAATCATTTCAAGCATATCGCAGCATATGTCTTATTCCCGAGGTTTTGAAGGGCATGGCCAGTCAAACATGAACCTTCCCCTTCTTATGAAGTAATTAGAAAAGGAAAATACAAAGGATTTGTATAAGAATGAAGGATATTGTGTAGGAATCTTACAGTACGAGATTGGCAAACTTGCAATGTTTTGATGTTTACGATGGAGTGGTTGCACATGTGAGACGTGTATTATAGGTATGCCATGGTATAAAAACAGGTAGTATGATACTAAACAACCTGTTCGAACCCCAAATTCCGTTTATTGTATAATATATCATTGTTTCGTGCATTTTGTCTTGCCCTTTATAGATTCGGACGACAAGTTGGACCCCGTCGACATACGCAAAGACAGCTCGTTATCGGGCGTTGACGATGACATGTTGGACGCGGCGGACTCGCCGGACGGCGGAAAAGGCAACAGTAAAACACGGCGACGCCGCACGGCTTTCACCAGCGAGCAGCTTCTTGAACTGGAGAAAGAATTCCACAGCAAGAAATATCTGACGCTCAGCGAACGATCGCAGATCGCTCGGGTTCTCCAACTCAGCGAGGTGCAGGTTAAGATCTGGTTCCAGAATCGTCGCGCCAAATGGAAGCGTTTAAAGGCCGGTATAACAGGTGGCCGCACCGGTGTGAACCCGGCGAATTCCAAATTGGTGGTGCCGATACCGGTGCATGTGAACAGATTTGCCATACGGTCACAGCAGCAATGTAGACCTAGACTACCTGAACCGACAACTACGTGTTCACTGTCAATGCCAACGTTAGGCGGACAAATGGGCCTGAATTCGCGTTTATCCTTACCGCCACAACACCACCACCACCACAGTTCATTATTAACGGGTAAAAGCGTAACTTGAACACTTATACACCAACTATACCCGTTGATATTTATATATTTAACATTGTTCTTGATTTTGTCTTTGGTGCTGGCGCATGGCATTTTTGGAACCGTTTTTGATTTTGTATCTCTTGTTGTCAAAGTGTGCTTGAAAACAAACTCACTTACGTCACCCTTATATGACAGTTGCGGAAGAAGTATTGAAAGAAGTACAATTGTGGAGTGTTGATCTGCAAGTGACAAGCGACAAACGTATAAGGAAGTTAGGAGGTTTGCTTATATTATTGACAAGAGAAAAACCAAAACAAACCACCAAAAAAAGACTACTCACTGTAAACGGGATTGTGCAATCGTAAAGATGTTTTCTCCTTGCTACAAGTATGTGTATATAACTGGTATAAATATGGTATATTGACAAAATACCCCACCGATATTTTACTTTTTTCTCTCTGATTGACAAACTAATTAGAATGGATTGAGTTGTTTTGCTTGTAACATAACCATTAATTTAAGTTATAAGTCTATATATTTTCGTTATTATTATTAAGGCACTTTGTATATTCATGGTTCAAGAAAACTGGACGTATATAGCAGGTTGATTCATCTGCAAATTATCATAAGCTTTTGATCACAATGTTTCTACACTAGTCGGGCATTCATATTCTTCAACTTTGAAGGTGAAAGAGATTTAAAGCAACACTGTCAAAATGGTGTTTATAAATCACGGACATCTTGTTAAGAGAGCTTAATGCTTGTTTAGCTCCTATTAAACACCTAAACACCTAATCGTTCGAAATATGTTCATGATCTAAACATCAAAGTGTTTAAATTCTAAACATTTAACTCTTCATAAACACTTATATGTCCGTGATTTCTAAACACTGTTTTACAGTGAATGTGTACCTTTAAAGGCAGTATAATAATTTACTTTGGCATGTCTTTATAAAACATGAAGGCGATTATTTCTACCCTATTTGTCAAAAACACAAATGAAAATAGCTGAAAGTAGTGTTTACGAAAGATTAAAGGTAGTATTCCTCTAAACATGCTACAACTTTGAGGTGAAGAAAAGTTTAAAGCGATGTGTAACTAAGTTTTTGACCAAAACAATACACGAAGTATTTTATTGTGACCTATAACACTTTGTGTGACAAGAGCTGAAATGTTTTACAAATACTAATGTTCTCAAATATATATCATATCATAATATCATGTACACGAAATTTGTGAAAATAAACATGATAAATTACACTTTCATCGATTAGATGCAAATGCAAACCTTTTTGTTGTAAACCAAACATGTTCAAATATTCAGACGTTTTCTGACATACGCCGGCCTGTCATAATTCCTCATTATACATGTATACGCTTGATTCTCCCTAAAAAACATGGCGTTTTTTCTGTGCTAAATATGACTCACACCGTATCACACACACAAAACGACGATGATATCATAATATTGACCAATTTTTCTCTCGTCTGTGCCGATTTTCGCAGCAGTATATTTGTTGGCTATGTGCATTGTTGATATGGGTCGGGGCCATTTACAGGGTCAGGTCTTACACGGTTTTCCCGTGGCTATGTACATACAAAAATACAGTAGTTAAACAACATCGTCTGTGAGCTTTCTGATGTTGAGTAAAAAACAGTGTTTCGGCAAAAAGAAAGAAATCTAAAGGCAACTCAAATCGACCCAAACAGTCATAAAGCCCACAGCCGGACAGCTCGCTCTAGTTGGTAAATGAATCGGATCGAAGGGCTTGTAACAAGACGCAGACCTTAAGGGGGTACACGTGCATTGGGAGTTCTTCATGATTGAAAAATGAAGTGTCGATACAGTGTATACTTGTTAAGTGGTTGCGGCAATGCTGCGAGGGTTACGCAAGTCCCGTTTTAATGCTTTTTAACGTTAGACTCACTATCAACGATTTCCCATGAAAATTACCTTCCATTTTCGCTCATAAAGGCACACTTTTCATAGGTTATAACTACCAAATTAACATGTCATTGTATGCCGGTAATTGGGATTATAATTCTCCCCCCTCAATATAAAGTACATGGTCAGAAGAGAGAAAAACTACTCCAGTATTGTGATTGAATTGTGGTACTTCAATGATTGTTATTGTGAGCAAATTACTCGACAATTGGTTACAGCGATCACGATCTTGATATTTTTTACTGGGAAAATTACCCTTTTCCTACAATCCCATAATTTGAGAAAGTACCTCAAAACACTAATAATTGCTCAGTTAATTTATAACGTGCATTTAAAAATCAAACATCGTTTTTCTTTTCTTTTTCTTATTTCAATTATTTGTTAAGGACAAAACACAATACCAATTGTTGCTGCGATACAATATATATAGCTATATAAATGCACACATTTAAAGTTGAACCTTCTTGGGGCTGATTAAAAGTGATTGCGTTTTAGTGTTTGTCCTAAGGGGTAATTGCCGTAAAGAATTGAGAAAGAAAGCTACACACGGTTAGAAACCACAAAGAATATTACTATTTATAGCAAACACCTTCTCTATTTGATCACAACTTGGGTTTGCATTTTTATATATATACATGAAAGTTGAAAGCAATACACAGCTCATTTAAGAGATCAATTACCGATTATGGTTAAGTTTTAATTTTATCTTTTTGAAAGGTTTTAGCTACAATTGAGAAATCATGGAATAAAGAAAGAATACAGTGCTATACATTGTTATATGTAAACAATGATGTGGTGAGTTCATAAGTTATTATTTTAGCAGTCTTTATTCACTGTAAATCAGTACGCATATACATGTACATATATCATGATGTATAGCTATTCATCATAACAGCGATATTGAAAAGTAACTTTGAGCTGAAATATGTTATTGATCAAATTGTAATCAAGAACTATGCGTAGGGCCTATGACTTCTGACATCGCGTATTTAAGCGAAAAACCAAAGGTAGCGAACTACACTCATATAAAAAGTGTTTTAATTTGACTTTTAAGAACCATACTTTTACATAAATTATACAACTTTGAGCTAAAATATGTTATTGATCAAATTGTAATCAAGAACTACAGTCGTATGGAAACGAATAGTATACGTAATTTTCAAAATCTCCATAGGACCTTCAAAAATGTTCACCTTTAGATAGAGTGTTGTCCAGTGATTGGACACGAAACTGTAAGTCAGATTAATGTTTCTCTATATTTTGCACAAATGACCATTCCAAACAATAATAATCTGCAAAAATAATCTGCAAATCAGATAGACCTAAACCTCTCCAAGATCAGGAATTGGTTAACACATTTCACGGCGGCTAATTTTTTTGCCATACACAAACAGATTTTTCAGAAACCTTTCCCAACTTTCTAAGTCTGTCTCAATGGTTACTGAACCAATATTAGGCATGTTTGTACTTATTTTAATGCATTTCTCATGGTGATTCCAAATATGGTGATGAAATTCGATAATGTTGACATTTTTGAAACATTTTTGTGAAATTTTGGAACTGTCGTCAGCAGACTCCTGCCGCGTGGAAAGTGTTTTAACGGTGGATGAATATATCCACTAAATGGACAGCAACACACACGACAATTTATAGATCACATAATACAAACTTGTCTATCGATACAATATTGAAACCGCAATCTAAAATCAAAGATATTCTAGTGATCTAGAACATCTTTGTTAAAATGAATTTATTCTGTCATTATAATAGATGTACGTGCATATATATGTCATGCATTTTATTTGCATTTGGCTGACAAGCGATTCAATTCAATCTGTGGATCAAAATGAATGGATTTTACAGTCATGGTCATGCAATGACTGCATGGTGGCACTAACAATGGGTACCCCGGCATTTGAAATCAAATCGTTTGTTCTTTTCCGCGCGATCTGGCTAAAATAAAACCATGGACTGATGGACAAACCAAGACCATGGTGTAAAAGGTTTAAACAATGGTCTATCATCTGACGATATCATTTGAATGATCGATGTGCGTCAGTTATATGCCACGGTATTATATCTCAACTGAAATATCAAAAAATAAACCTGAAAATATAGGTTCTTATAACTTGTATAGCTATCTACTGAAGATAGCAGTCTTAACACTTCCAACGCGGCTAATAGTTTTACCAAATATTTAAAAAAACCAGATTTTTCAGAAACCTTTCCCAAATTTCGAAGTCTATATCTGAAGGATTACTGAACCAATACTAGGCATGTTTGTACTTATTTCAATGAATTTCTCATGGTGATTCCAAATGGTGATGACAATTCAATAATGTTGACATTTTTGAAACATTTTGTGAAATCTTTTAGTCCCCCCTTAAGGCAGCCGAAGATGGACATGTAAAAGACAATATAACAAAGAAGCTGCGTCGGCATTAAATAATATCAAATAAATGAAATCAAAAGTGGAAAATGCCGTGATTATATAGATAATTTATAATTTAAAGACAATATAGCCTATAACTTCTATCATAATTTACAGTTGTTTATTGAAAAGATGGCACCATAGTCATACTTTCCCTCTTTCATATTGTAATCAATTGAAGATATTATTGCGTTGTCATAACGTTCATGATAGCTATAATACTGAGGCCACTATTCCCATTCCTATTATGAGTCACATCTTGCAAAAACTTTTAATATTCTTAAACCGTAAAATCCGTAAATGTTACAGATCGTTACCTTCTGAAAGCATAGCAAAATATCAATCTATCTTTCATTCATTTTATAATTTTATTTCTAGAACACCACATCTTTTAGGAGACAATCATGACGACTAAAGACAACACACGTCTTAGAAAACTATATTCCAGAATATCTCAGCTTAAAATGCTACTATCTATGAACTGAAGATGTGATAGACAATAACTTCAGTCAAAATTAACAATGATTTGTACTTTAAATAATCAATATGGCACACGTTTATGTTATAAAATTTGAAGATTTCTTGCCTATAAGATTTTACAACCATAATCATGATAATATAAGAGCTGTCTACTGAAGATAGCACACGTCTTACAACACTATTCCAAGTCCATTTAGGATACCTGTCTTCACGTGGCAAATGAGATTGGATCAAGACTATTTTTTCTCATGTCCGAAGGCTGACAGCAAAATTGTTAACTTATTTGTTGGGAGTGGCTCTTTTAATTAACTTCATTTTTTTCTACCACCTTTTCTTACTATCAGTTCATTCAGCCATCATTTGCTTATAATAGGCTGTAAGGCTGTAGGCCTAAGCCTGAACCGAGCATTTTGCTCGAGTCGTACGGACCGACCGTGTAAACAAACGAACAAACGTCAAAATTCATCTTAAAACTGTTATCTATACCCGGGTATCTATATAATGAAGAATGATTATTGACAACAACTTGTGTCACAATTAACAATTTATTGTCTGCGTTCTTACATTATAACCATTATCATATCTGCTGAATATAGCACACGTCTTAGAACACTAATTCCACACAACATCACTAGGCGAATCAAAAAGAACAGTCACTTTTTAGCGAAAGCGCCACAGAAATCAGGCCTGCATATTCAAATTCAATTATAGCCCTTCAAAGTCCACATATTTTGGCTTTCTTTCAAAAAAAGAATTTTTGAATTCGAACATTGCGTCATGTTACAACACATTTAGTAGAACTCGGGTTTTGTAAGCCAATTCACTGGACGGCAATAACACAAACATGTATAGTATTGGGTGGCTGATCCAGACGCGTCAACCAATGAAGCTAGTGAACAACATGAACAGGCTCATGAATGTTGGATACAAAATCTTAAAATGACTGGAAATTATTAGATCTGTGTAATAAAGCCTTGATTCAAGAAAGAAAAGTAAACATATATGCTGATTTTTAAGCTGAGTCAGAAAACGAACCTCATTAAGGAATGGCTTGATAATTCTACAAATATCCCGTGATTGGTTTCAAAATTTGGGGCTTTACTAAAATTTGTGTAACATGATAATGCAATGGTCGATTTTTAAAATTCTTCTTTTGAATGAAAGCCAAAGTATAGGTCTTTATAAATCTTTCATTATTTATGTATTTATGGATATACATGCCTATATTTCTTGTGATGCCTATGTGAAAAAGGTGCCCGTTCTTTCTGACTCACCCTGTATGTTACAGGTCATACCTCACACAGAATCAAAGTGTGAATTATACAAGCAAACGACACCATCATAAAACGCAATAACTTCTGTGACATGAAAATGTAATCATCTTCTGAAGAGATAAGATAGCACGCATCTCCGATAAATAATCCGAGTTTCCTTGTTTATTTTAGATATCTTACTTAAACCTCGCACAAAAACTGTGTCTTCCATAAATATCGGATGCACATTTAAACATTGTTATAAAAGAAACTCGCATGATATCTATGATATTTATAGTTATCTTTTGAAAAGGTTGAAACAATCAAATTCCCAATCTTTCACGTTTATAAATGATTTAAAATATCTTTACTTGGGTTTTATTTGTTATCCTTCGTATACTGTTGAAAACATATCGCCCTCATCTTACAACGCTGAACGCTTACTCCTATATTGATGGACATCTGTCGAACGACACAAACTTTGTCGTCAATGCATCAGCACATATATAAGACCAAATATACATGCATATGATGGACTATGTATGCATGTGTATTAATCTGCCGAAAGACTACATATTAGGCAAAGTAAAAATACAAACATGTTTAGCGTCCTCATTTTTTTAAAAAAGGAATGAGGAGGCCCTTTCCTCCCTTTTTTTTTACTACTTACTTTTTAATGCAAAATCGCCCCTGTTTGCGATAAACATTGCTCTGAGAAGTTGGTCACCACAAAACTTACTAAAAATGCTTATAAGAAAGAAACAAAGCTGTTATAAAAATCTCAAAATCTGAAACACCTGAACAAAAAAGTTATGAATGAGATTAAAGAAGAAGAAAAGGATAATTGAAAAAAGGGAAGCGGGAGGAGACGCAAAAGATGTTATTTTTAGTTTTATTTTGCCTAATCAAAATCACATTCTATTAGGATATAATTGAAGATATTCTTTATCTCTGGGTTCTAACAACCTTTCACTGTTGCACACAGAAAACACTATGTAAAAAAAATACACAAATTATGTAAAAATTACACAATCTGTGTAAAAATAGAACTCCATAATACTATGTAAACAGTTGTGTAAAGCTTTTGCATAGGAATTTACACAAGCTTGGGTATATATTACATGTTTTATGTAAACTCTTACATAATAATTATGGAGTTCTATATTTACACAATTTTTTACATAGTGTTTTCTGTGTGTGGGTGAAATTTGTTTGCACATTAAATGTGTAACATTTCAGTCTACATTTTACATTTTGTAACAGGTAAAGGAGCCTTCCTGTTTTCCAGAAAAATTTACATTTCCCAGGGGGGGACTTATTACTTTTGACCTGTTTAGTAGAGGCCTATGTTTCACCAGTAAAGATATGGTATACTAACTTATCTCGCAACACTATCTCACAACATGATCTCAAGTTTCCTAATTTATATAACCTGTCCTTACAACAAACCTCACTTATAAGAGGATACGGTTATTCTTCTGAGACATATAAAACTCACTGTCATGTTTTATATAAATTGAGGAATTGAGGATATCTTTGTTGCATGATTGTATCGAAACCTTCACTGTCATCACACGTCTTAGAAAGCGATTCCAAGTCTACGTAAAACATACTTGTCTTTAAACGTCAAACCGCGTTAAAACTGTGTCATCTATGATCCGAAAGCTCACGTGTAAAAGGCAAAACATCTGCCATGAAATGTAACATAATTAGGCACAAAAAAATTGTTATGTTGTCCTCCACAGCTTTCAGAGAGGAGGGGCGGGCGGGCGGATTTTTTTTCTTTTTTTCTTTTTAATTTTCTTTTACCAGCGGAAGCTCAAAGTTCAGCCAACAAGAAGTTGAAATCACTCTGAGAGTCGCACATATATGTTATAAACACTTAATTTAATATTCAATGCCATTTAAACTATTTTTTTAAAAATCTGAAAAAAATCTGGAAAAAAAACTGAAGAAAAAAAAAATCTAAAAAAAAAAGAAAATCTGAAAACAAAAAATCTGAGCGGCCCTAAATCTTACGAGCGGGCGGTCGAGGACAACATAGCAAAAAAAAATGTTGGCCTTATTTACTGCAAGATCGCGTAATCTACAGACTCAGACTTATACTCAGTCATGTTAATATAATTGAGGATGTTCAGATATCATACTTTTCTCTGAGTTATCACATTTGTTGCATTCACAGTTATCTAAATATATAAATATATAACACCGTTTCATCGTCGAACTATTCAACGTTTCCTAACTGGATACCTGTCTCAAACTTTTGCAGTAAACCAAAGATGCTCAAAATAAAGGCAATAACGTCTGGGTCATATTTACAATATTTTGAAAATTCAGGACATTCAAAATCGACAGGAGGACATTCAAAGTCAATATGTTATACAATTGAAGGTATCTCAGTGTATGGTTCTTATAACCTTCATTAGCTATCTACTGAAGATAGCACTATATTTTAAGTCTCTTCATTGGATCTAATATGTCAAAACTTGCAAAAGAACCCGGTGACGTCTATACAAACCGAAGAAAGCAGATCGAAATGGATAATGCAATATAGACAATATCCCAGAAAACTAAAGTATAAGTTACAAAACAAGCAATTAATCTTATAACTGGTCATGGGTGGATAATGCACGCTGAGAACAGTATAAAAGGGCTTTTTAAATTATTTTTCGGTTGAAACTAACCAATAAGTGCAATTTTTAAATTCAGATTTTGCATCATATTAGCCTACACCCCCGTAGACCTCCTACATCACTGTGTTGTTTTTACAAACCGGGACAAATGATTTACAAAGAATACACTGTACTTATTAGGCCTATAATAATAAACGGATAGCATAGCAAAGTTGGTTCTGTAACATGTTGAAGGTCACACTTTTGATACGCTATAACCTATTTTGCAGATGTGTGATTCAAAAATTAGGGTCAGAAGTGAGAGTTGTATCACGGTTGTTGTTATACATTTTTTTTCAATTTCAAGTTACATTTAGATACTCTATGTGCAATAGATACGGTATTATATCATTCGGATATCATCCTGCAAGCAACCACGTAATAAAAAATATATAGGCACATTAACATTGCGAATGTTTGCAATGCTTTTTATTGAACCAAAACTGAACGAGCTGAATTCTAAATCAAGTCTCGGCACTAATCGCCTTAACAAATTCAGCATTGGCATTGATATTGCGGGACAATTCTACTTCAATTTGATGAGCTGGATTTATATTATATCTGATAATAAACCATTCTTTCAAATCACACTGTACTCATATTTTACGATTAAACTGTATAACCGCAAAACCTATACTGAATTTTACGTCAGATAAATGCTACTTTCGGAAGAACAGTTAATACCTATATCTACTGAAGATAGCAGATACATTCTATCTTCAAAAGGCAACAGATAATACCTATCTACTGAAGATAGGAGATAAATGCTATCTTCAGAAGATAGCAGTTAACAGCTAATGTAGCAGATAAATGTTATATCACTGTAAAAAAATGGACGCCTCAAAAGGTGTTCTGGCTATTAACACCAAAGGTGTTCTAAGATTTTAAACTTTTATATTGGACCTTTCTTAACACCTTATTTGTAACAGTTTGGGAACACCATGTATTCTAGAACACGTCTGTGAACACCTGACGCGTTCTAGAACACATTAGTGTTCCCAAACTGTTACAGAAAAGGTGTTAAGAAAGGTGTTCCTTTGTTTAACATGGTGTTCAAAATAGGACACGTTCAATTTTCAGCTGACTAAATCCTGTAAAGATAATATAGATTTTGATGTTTTTCAAATATTTGTGGATATAGGATACTGTTTAAATAAGAAAAAACTGAAAATATGTGTAAATATTTCCAATATGAAAGTTTTAAATCATAGAACACCTTTGGTGTTATCAACCAGAACACCTTTTGAGGCGTCCAAAAAATTTACAGTGATAGTTAGGAGATAGTATGGAAATGCTATTTTCTGAAGACAGCAGATTATAGCTCTCTACTAAAGATAGCAGATAATAGCTACCTAACTGATGGTAACATATAAAAGCTATCTACTGAAGATAGCATACAAAAGCTATCCATCGAAGATGGCAAATAATTTCTATCTACTGAAGATAGCAGACAATAGCCATCTATTGAAAATAACCTGGTGAATGTATTTATGTTCTATTTAGTGTGTCTCAGAAACGAGCAACCCATAATCATACCTTAACCCCCACAGAACTACCGGCCGATTGGTCAGAAAGATGGATACATCATTTATTGTACCAATGAGAGACATTGTTAGAATAATTGTATCCCTGATAAAGATGGGAGTGAAACATTTTACAAGCTGCATTTGAATTGGCTATTCATATGAGTACATCTTGTAATAAACCAATCAGAACCACTGTAAGATAGACAGGTATACCCCAGGGGGTTAAAAATCACTTCTCATATCCGGTTTACCTGTCTTTTGTATTGATATGTTTTTACTTAGTGTATGTCTTATCTAATTCCCCTCAAAATGGCGAAGTTAACCATTTACGAAAGTTTTAACATGGATAAAACAAGATAAAGCCCTCCTCTCACAAAACCGTTTGTCATTGATTGATAAGAAGAAAAAAGAGTTTGAATAACGTATTTCGTGTGAAAAAAAGACCAGGCTCTTAACACATTCCACGTGGCTATTGGTTTTACCATATAAAAACAGATTTTTCAGAAACCTTTTCCAACTTTCAAGGTCTACCTTAAGGATTACAGAACCAATACTAGGCATATTTGTACTTTTTTCAATGCATTGCTCATGGTGATTCTAAATATGTTAATGAATTCTATAATGTTGACATTTTTGAAACATTTTGTGAAATTTTGGAATGTCGTCTGCAGACGCCTGCCGCGTGGAAATTGTTAACGCTTTCCACGCGGCGGCTATTATTTTTACCGTACACAAAACAGATTTTTCAGAAACCTTTCATAATTTTCAAAGTCTATCTCAAAGATTACTGACCAAACACTAGGCATATTTGTACTTATTTCAATGCATTTCTCATGGTGATTCCAAATATGGTAATGAAATACAGTAATTTTGACATTTTTGAAACATTTTGTGAAATTTTGGAATGTCGTCTGCAGACGCCTGCCGCGTAGAAAGTGCAAAAATCGTTGCCACGGACGAATGTCGGAATTTTTCATACATTGGTATCACAAAAAAACTAGTTCCTTCAATGCCAAGAATCGTCAATGAACTTCAAATGTTGTCAGGGTCTAGTAACCATGGGCTTACATGAACAACCTTAGGGAGCTCTGCTGATAATGCCACGAGGCCGGAGAGCTCCCTGACACATCGCCGTGGTGTGCTGGTGGGGATCAAGCTATAATTGTCTTTCTCTAACTATAGTTATACAAGTCAACCATCACATGTTTAAAACACTTTCCACGCGGATATTAGTTTAACCATATATGAAACAGATTTTTTTCAGAAACCATTCTCAATTTTCAAAGTCTATCGCAAGAATCGCTGAATATATTTGTACTTATTGTAATGCATTTCTCATAGTGACTTCAAATATGGGAATTTAATTTCAAAATGTTAACATTTTTGAAATATTTTGTGAAATTTTGGAACTGTCGTCTGCAGACGACTGCCGCATGAAAAGTGTATAAGAACTGAAATCCTGAAGCTCTTTTGAGAAGATGTAAAATACAAATCTTCTTATGCACTAACGCTGAATAAGCAGAGCATTGCTGTCTACTGATGATAGTTTTGTTGTGTATGGATATCATAGGTAACCAAACAAACTGTTAAAGGCTCTGCACACGTGACGAGTTGAAATCATTTCATATGGTGGCTAACTCGGCTCGTTGGTTTCCTAATTATATGTTTCTAGGATTATTTACAGCCTTTTGAAAATGTCCCTAAAAAATAGATATTGAAAAATAATATCATATAGTAAACACTATATCTGAGAAAACTCACGAGAGAATTTAGATAATATATGATTATTAATGAATTCCCAAAGTGTCATGGTCATAGCACTTTCCCTCCTGTCTACCGAAATTTAAGAAGAAGAAAAAATGAGCGATTTTCAATAAAGAAAAAAAACAAGCCATTTCAAAGATAATCCAAAAGTCCTCAAATTGGTAGAGCAAAAACTAATCTTTGCTGAGGTCTTAGTATAAAAAGTATAGATTGATTTGGTATAATTGCTGTTTATCTGCAGTGTTGTAGTATCAAAGTTAGCTACCTTAAGCCATGTCTATGTCAACTACCCAAAATATTTACACATGAGCTATCTACTTATGATGATTGATAGCATATTAAGATCTAATATTTCCATAATATAATTGGAAAATAGCCATACCAAATTAATGGTTTTATGATAGTTTCCGTTCCTTATATCTATTTTAAGATAGCAATCAACAATACTTTCATAATGTCGTAGGCATAAAAGACCTATTTCTTATTGTAATTTAAAGATAGCCATGCCTATAGTATAAGGCAATATCTGAAAGTGTTTGATAATTAACTTTACTGAAAATATCTCATCGACAAAGTAATTTCTAATGATTTATAGCCTATACGCTTATTATTACCCATCTACTGAAGCCAGACACAACAATACAAAATGTGTCCATGATATAATTGGAAAATAAATAACCATGTTTATTTTGTCAAGTTTGCAAGGTCCGTTGACGATAACCATCCATTAAGGACATGTTTATAAGCCAAGGTCTCATTGAAAACTCATCATTAAATTACTATAGAAACATACCCCCCCCCCCCCCCCCCCCCCTCCATTTGAAATCATATAATTCATCAACATTATAATTTATTTGAAGTTATTCATGCTTAAGTCGGGATTTCATACATGTATAGCATCACCCATTTATTTATACTGATGATAGACTAATACAGCGTGAGTCCAAAAAAGAAGTTGTACGGGAATGAATATTTGTTTCCAAAAAGACCAAACAAATTTGACAACGCCATGAAGCACGCATTCAAAGAGCATTTTTTTCCTAACTCGGATTTACATACAGTATCCACTACCTGAAGATTGCGCATTAACATTGTAATTGGAAAATATTAATTTCTAAGTCATCTTATTCCCTCATTAGCTATCTACTGAAGATAGCATCTAAATTGTACATATACACTGGTACATCATAACAATTATTTATAATATAATTTGTAGATATTAATGTTTTGGACAAGCATGCACTTTTACTTATATATCTATCTGCCATTAATATCAAGGACAAATACAAATATCTATATACCAAATAATATTTTAACTAAGGCCACTTAACTAGTAATTCGTTGTTCGTAGCCCTGCCTCCTCACTTTCTGGAATGAGGTCAACTTTTTGTAGTTATCAATTTTTAAATATTATTGAGTTTTTAATACGGAAATGTTAATGGTTGATATGCCGAATTGTATATTAATCAACTACTGTTACTTTCACGTGTTTTTATAGAACTCTCATAGGGGTCTTCTCACCCTCCTCATAAACGTAAAGTTAAAAAAGGACCTCGCCTGATACTGCTGAAAGATGCTGTCAATATGCATGAAAACAGCCATATTATTTAAGTGTCAATTAGTAAAAAATAAAAACAAAAAAATGCTTCTCACTTCAATTTTCGAAGGCAAGTGCTGCGAGAAACTAAACTTAAATTTAAGTGGCCTAAACAACCGGGTTCAGCAAAATGATCATGAAAATGATCCAGAGATGAACACGACAAAAGTGAAATGTAAAATATGACGGGACAATAAATCATTACAAAAAAATAAATAATGATCATCAGATCAGACATGACATTATTCATGTTATTCACGAAATTAACATAGTACAGCTGCCGACTGAGATTGTCATTAAAACGTCCTGCTCGATTATACATTTGATTAAAACATTAGGCCTGCTCAATTATACTTTTAATTAAAACACTGACGTCGGCATGATTGCATGAATTATCGAATTGTGTCGTTTATAGTTTACAATTAGCATTACAAAACAAGACTCGATCTATAATAAGATGAAACTGAGCGGAAGAAATGATTAAGTTTGCTCTTAGCGCTCGTCATGATCTCCATAAAATAAATTGTATGATAGGCCTAGTACGTACACGCTTAGAAAAAATGGTTCTAAAGTTGTCCTGCCAGGAGAACCCTTAAAGGTTCTTTAAAGAACCAAAAATAGTGATACAGAACCATTTTTGGTTGATACAGAACCATTTTTGGTTCTATGAATAACCTTTTGGGGTTCTTCAATTTTCAAGAACCCTATGACGGTTCTATAAAGAACCTCTCTCTTAAACCTTCAAAAAAAGTTCTTGAAAATTGAAGAACCCAAAAAGGTTCTTCATATATAGAACCAAAAACGGTTCTGTATCAACCAAAAATGGTTCTGTATCACGTTTGGGAAACTGTTTTTGGTTCTTTAAAGAACCTTTAAGGGTTCTCCTGGCAGGACAAAAAAGGGTTCTTTAATTTCTTAGAGTGTATAATGAACGTCCATACCCGAAGGAACTCGACAACGACCCCCCAAAAAGGGGATAAAAACGCCAAGCTGCGGGCAACAGTGATGAAGTGGCCAACACTATCTGTCAAGAAATGCCATTTGTAAGACTATTTCTTGACAACTCTTTTTCGGATGGCACAGTATTTACTCTAGCCTTTTGGGTTGCAAGAAAGGACTCACTGACGTCCAGTTTCGAGACACCGTTAGGATTCTTCCGGATTTACTGCTTAATAACATAACATCAGTGTTGACAACCAAAAAGACGTAAATCCTTTTTTTGGCCATTTTTAGATACTGGTCACACAAAAATATCCTTGTCACCCCATAGATGATATTTATAAATGTGTACAGTTGTATGAAATAGTGGTTACATGTGGTTTTTTTCTTCTCTTTTTAAATATACTAAATGTTTGGAGGACGATATTTTAAATACTAAAGGGATATTGAATTATCTGCTCAGACCATTCTTTTAAGCACATCTTTACCTTTAATTTGATACCATGCAAGTCTGATTTGGATACACAGTATTACTTAATAAATTAAGCTTAATTAAGACAGATTTTAGGTTTTTGTTAAAAGTAAAGATAAATGTGAACTTTTTCTCAGACAGTACTGTTGGCAATGATGGGAACTTCATTTCCTGTAACTTTGGTGTTAATAGCATAGTTTTTGCTGGAAATTCCAAAAAGCAAAATGTTAATGTATTTCTTTATAATATGCTAATCATATGCAAATACGGTCAAACCTTTTTTTCTTCTCTATGACATTAAATCACCAAGCTGTATTCTATAATATGATATTGTCTCCTTGTCTTACATATGCTAATTTTTGAATTAGAGCGTAATTTCAATAACATGCACTTTTGGAAATTTATGCTCTGTTGCACTGTAGTAGGCCTATACAAAAAATCAATTCCTAAACCATGGGTATTTCAACAACAACAACAACAAAAAGGAATGAGGTCCCGCCGAGACTTGAACTCGGATCGCTGGATTCAAAGTCCAAAGTGCTAACCATTACACCACGGGACCGACTGATGTACTGTTTATGATTCCTTGTATACATAAAGGCAATTCCTAAACCATGGCTATGAAAAATAATAAGGTTATAAGAAACAGAAAAAGGTTATGAGGTCCCGCCGAGATTTGAACTCGGATCGCTGGATTCAAAGTCCAAAGTGCTAACCATTACACCACGGGACCGACTGTTGTATTGTTTATAATTCCTTGTATACATAAAGGCAATTCCTATTAAAACCGCATTATATAAACCATGGTTATAAGAAAAAGAAAATGGTTATGAGGTCCCGCCGAGATTTGAACTCGGATCGCTGGATTCAAAGTCCAAAGTGCTAACCATTACACCACGGGACCGACTGATGTACTGTTTATGATTCCTTGTATACATAAAGGCAATTCCTAAACAATGGCTATGAAAAATAATAAGGTTATAAGAAACAGAAAAAGGTTATGAGGTCCCGCCGAGATTTGAACTCGGATCGCTGGATTCAAAGTCCAAAGTGCTAACCATTACACCACGGGACCGACTGATGTACTGTTTATGATTTCTTGTATACATAAAAGGCAATTTCTAAACCGGGTTCCTAAACCATTGTTATAAAAATTTAAAAAAGGTTATGAGGTTCCGCCGAGATTTGAATTCGGATCGCTGGATTAAAAGTGCTCACCATTACACCAGGGACCAACTGATGTACTGTTTATGGTTTCTTGAATACATAAAGGCAATTCCTAAACCATGGCTAAAATAAAATAAAAAGTGATGAGGTCCCGCCGAGATTTGAACTCGGATCGCTGGATTCAAAGTCCAAAGTGCTAACCATTACACCACGGGACCGACTGATGTTCTATTTATAATTCCATGTATACATAAAGGCAGTAGCGTAGCCAGTGGGGGCCGGGGGGGGGGGGGGGGGGGGGGGGCGAGTCGCCCCCCCCCCCCCCCCCGGACACCTAAAATGGGGACGGCGAAGCGGAAAAATGGGGACGAGAAGAAGGGGAGAAAAGAGAGAAAGAAGGGGGAAGGAGAGGGAGAAAGAGAAGAGAAAGGGGAAGGAGAGGGAGAAAGAGAAGGGAAAGGGGAAGGAGAGGGAGAAAGAGAAGGGAAAGGGGAAGGAGAGGGGAAAAAGAAGAGAAATGGGGACGAGAATTTGTTCATGTAGTACATTTACTCTGCTGGGTTCAAAGCAGTGGCGTACCCAGCTTTTGGAATCAGGGGGGGCCGACCATAGTTGTACCGACGAAAGGCATGATTTACCGACAATTTTTTTTACAGACTCCCCAAAAAAATTCGTAAAACATGCCAATTTTTTTCTCCGTCAGCAGCTGAAATCTTGATAAGTGGGGGGTGGGGGGGGGGGGGGGGGGGGGGGGGGGGGGGGGGGGGTAGCGATAGGTTTGTTCACAAAACCGGCAAAAAAACACCGTATGGTGAAATACGCAAATCTACCGACGGAGGCTCGATTTTACCGACGCCCATATTCCCAGGGGGGCCCTGGCCCCCTGGACCCCCCCCCCTGGGTACGCCACTGGTTCAAAGTCCAAAGTGACCACTGTCAGGCCCCTGCTACTGAGATTCTCGGCGGCTGCGACTCCGATACAACGTGCAAATCTGATAGAAACAATTCTTAACAAAGACGGGACCGGCTAAATGCCGAGAACAACGTGGAGAAAGCCATTGACTTTTGGCAGCTTAAGAATTACCCTGTATTGTCTTGGTTCGCAATTTGAATACGATTTATACATTCAAAATAAACTATCGGGTTCCACGCAGTATGTTGAAAACACCGTGTATACCGCCCTCTAAATTCGCCAGTCCAATCCAGTTAAGGTTTGTCCGGCAAAAACCTAGACAATCCAAGTGGGGCTACACAGAGCTTGGACACAGTTTCGTCCGAGCTTAGCCTCTCAACAAGCTCTTGCATTCGGGCTTGCATTGTAGTTTTTCAATTCGCAAGCCAACGCATCACCACACCTATCAATATTACTTTATATCCAATTAAATAGCTATGCAGTACATGCAGTAGTTGTAATGAAATAATATATTCTATGTGAGGGGGAAATGCAACAAGCACCCACACACACATGAATGAATACACGTTGAACAACTAGCGTAAACAATAACAATATAGCGTAAATAAAGACTTGCATAAGTCTATAGAGGTTAGCAGACGACAGCTCTATTTCGATAGCTTCATATCTCTGTTTCATATACTGATAGTTTTGATGTTATGCATTGAATCATGTGTGTTTAACGTGCAGCACCTGCTGCGAATGAGGTGGTTTTGGGGATTGTCGCGCTGGGTAAAAATGAGCGGTTTTTGGCGAGTTTTTGAAGTCTTGTCTTGCAAGTGTGGAACGGTAACAGTGACCACTTAGCATGCTTAGAAGACACGGGCCACTACACTTCCCCGACGGCTTCATTTGCCAGAAGACACAGACTCAGAATAAAAACTGTCTTCAATACAGAAGACAGTTTAATGACACCAACTACTAAGTTTGGTCGTACATATGCGTGTTATATTACGTGTCTTCGTGGTGATATTTCATCGCGGGACATCTTGCATTATTGCATATAGCCTTGTGCTATGAAGAACCGTAAATTCTTACACTTACTTTACAAGTTGTAAGAATTTACAGTTGTATAGGCTTGGTTTGCCATTCTTTGATTGCTCTAACCGTTTTGCCTTGCAAGATATGACTTCAAAAAGTCTGAAAAACACCATCAGTACCTCGAGAATAGAAGAGTATTATAGGCCTATTACATAACCCTTAGGTAGAGCCCAAAGTTATCTGCTTTGTACATTCAACTTGCACCCGGGCTTGTGCCTTCTTCAATTTTCAATTGAGCTAAACACACTTGCACCCAGGATAAGCATTTCTTTTAATTTTGAGTATTTAGACCAAGGCATAACGTGGCATAATATAATAGCATCATCAAATTGTTTATCATCACTGCACCGCATAGCAGCCCTCAGCGTTTATCCCATACTACAAAATATATAATTTATAGGGGCTTTTTCTTTTGTTCAGATCCGGTGAGTTAACTATGAACGCTGCAGAAAGTGTATATTACAAAAAAAAACCAGCCATATAATAATGATATGGTTGGATGAGGAATTGAACCCGGGATTCCTGCGTGGAAGCGCTAGAGCGTGGCCACTACGCTACACTAGACTAACTGTTTTGGCATAGTCGTTGATAAAGATATAATTAAGTATGGAGTGATTCAAGCATTACATTTCGTGCGCGTTGATGATTCCCATACTTATTTCAAAATTAAAACAATGAATCGATTAGCATTTTAAACAATGACAAATAAAATTGTTCATTAGGACTCCGTGTACAATTACGTGACTTCGTTTTCGCGCTGATTTCATTAGACTGATGTAAGTCTGTTATAACTGTATTGTACCGAACTATTAAAAGAGTAAGACTAATTACCTCTATTGGATTACGCACAGAAACAGTCATACACTTTATACACTAAGTTTCAAGCGGGCCACTGCAACGTAGTCTAATTTAACTGGATTGACCTGGCGGTTTTTGAGGGCGTCCCATCCCATATCAGTTTGACTTTCAAAAAGAGTGACCCCTCCTTAGTTTATTTCTCTATGCCACTGTGCTTGACCAACACTTTTATATCCCCTTCTTAAAAAAACCCAAAAAATCAAAAACACGATGAATGACCTGTAGATCATGATGAATCCACTTTACATCTTTGTTATCATTGTTATATTGGTATGCGTTATACTGGTCGTGTGTCAATAGCCCAGGTGCAATACATTCCAATTCCAACAGGTGTCAATTACAAAACCATGCATCATCACATTCCATTCAAATCATCCATGAATGGTTATTCAATGATGGTATTATAACGTGCTTGGCAGTGTCAGAGGTCTCTCCGCGTAAACAAGAGTGGACTTGACAACAATTAAAAGCAAAAAGGTCATTGGCACTGAGTAATTCAATATAAATATTCAAAAGGCGAATGCTCTTTTTAGAGATAGATCGCGGAGATAGGGAGAGTGAAAAAAATACATATCTTACGAAACGTCTTGAATGCAAAGCAATTAAACTGTCCATCACGAAACAAAACCGGCTCTTAATGAATCGGATTTGCTACACACGCAGAAAGGACGGTAATCAATTAAAGGCGAAAGGACACGAAAGGCTAAACAGATGTCGTGTGTTTTCTGTGCCCCTGTGTCATGGATGATTAGCGGTATAATTGGTCTAAACAAATCGCGCAAATTAACCTTTTGGATTTTCTTGTTTTTTTTTCAAAACGGTCTTGTTTTGTTTAAAGGCAGCTGGTATTGATTTTCGTTTAAAGATTTTACCTGTTGTGGATTCCGATCTGTCCATCGGAGCTCTTATCATTTTGATCAGCAATCTAAACGAACAGAAACGTATAATAGGCTTTTAGAACTAATTAATTTGTATGTAGGATGAGCCGTTTTTAAAAACGGCCATTTGTTCTCTAAAATTCTCTTTATGATGATATCCATCTTTTAACGATTAATGATAGATATTGTTTATCATATTTTTCGCTCCTCGGTCAAAGTTGTCTGTCTGGAGGGTGGTCGAAGCTTAGCCCTATTCCCAATTTTGAAAGCCAATTGCAAAAAAACGAATTGTAAATATATTAATTAGTTAATTAAGCCAATCTGCCAAATATATTCATCGCAAATTAAATGTATCTGTACTAAATATTAGTATAAAATTGGTCACGGTTCATAAATAATCAGAAGATCTCCATGTCAACTTGAATTATTCATTCAATAATAATATTCAACAATTAATTTTACATTTCTTTGAGAGCGGGATGGGGGTGGGGGTCCCAAACCAACGCACACACAAATCGTGAGTGCGATCACCCACAGTACGCTATTATTCTTCATCTCGGTTAAAAGAAAATTGGGGGAAGAATTCCAAAAACATGGGTCGGCGGGAAAATAATTTGGGGGATGAATTCCAAAAACATGGGTCGGCGGGGGCCGTAGAGCAGGGATGTACCAATCCTTCCCCAAAGACCAAGGAGAACTCCTGTCTCAAATGTGTCCAACGGAATCATATATTTTTAATTTGAGAATTTTAAAATAAATTGACACATTTTTCGGGAAATTTTGATTTATGTATTTTTAATTTTTTTAAATGAAAAATGAAAAAAACCCTAATGTATTTGGAAATGTTTGACATTATTTGAAAATTTGATGTTGAAAATTCACCAAAATGTTCGCGAATAATCTTGAAGACAAAAAGCCACGACAGACCGCCCCTATATGAGAGGTCCGAACATCCGTAGACCATGTTTCTTTTTTCGTCGCCTAAATCGACATGAAGGCTCCAGGAAACAACTTGTATCTCTAATGCTATGAACAACATGAATACGTGACCGGTTAACCCCCTGGGTACTACCTGTCTTTCGTACAATAATTCTCATTGGTCAATTACATGATATAATCATTTTGATGACCAATTACAGTTTTGCTTATAAATATTTTATGCTAATATTTTTGAAAATTGTAATTATTCTAACGATGTCTCTGATTGGCACAATATTTGACACATTCTAAATTCCAACCAATCAGCCGGTAGTTCTCAGGGGGTTAATGTTTCTGATGATTTATTGTCCTGTTTTACACTTCACATGTGTTGTTTATGGTTATCTTCCAATGAAATTATACAAATGCTACAATGCTGTCTTCAGTAGATACCAATGCATAATGACATATTTGTAATGTCTGCTGTTTTATGGTTATTGTCCAATGAAATGATATGTTAATGTGTCAAGAACACAAGACCTGTGACAATTTAGCTTTGTACTAACCACCAATTATCAAACAAATGCTACAATGCAATCTTCAGTAGATATTAGCAATGACATATTTGTAATGTATGTTGTTTTATGGTTATCTTCTAATGAAATGATATGTTAATGTGTCAAGAACACAAGACATGTGACAATTTAGCTTTGTATTAACCACCAATTATTATACAAATGCTACAATGCTATCTTCAGTAGATAACAATGACATATTTGTAATGTCTGTTGTTTTATGGTTATCGTCTAATGAAATGATATGTTAATGTGTCAAGAACACAAGACCTGTAATAATTTAGGTGAGAATAAAAAACTACAAAGTAGTCAAGTGTTGTTTTTAAGATGCACAATATTTATTACAAAATATCCGACGTTTCGGTCGAGAGACCTTGATCACGGAGTGAAGAGTGTATGCAATACACTCTCCACAATTTAGCTTGGCACTAACCACCAACTATACACATTGAAAAAGTATCGCACCACTTGTTGAAAAGTGCAAATGTGGCCTCGAATTTTGCCACCATGGTGTGATATTAAGGACAAAATGTGATGCAATAAAAGGGCCACATTTTAGTTTGTGATGTAATCGATGTAATGTTTTTCAAGGCCAAAGGGAAAATGCATGAAACAAGTTTGGGTATAACGCGATATTGAGAGGCCCAATGATTAATCTCTATAGTTGTAATCCTTGGTATCACATTCAAGTCTTCCAAGGTCAAAGGTCATCTGGGGGTCAAATTTCAAAAGTTGCCCGATTGTCCTCAAACATGAAAAAACTCCCTTTTTCGTACGCTCAATGGTTATGGGGTCAAAGGTCAAAATAGCTCAAATTTTAAATAAGTTCAAATGACAAAAGCAATATTGCGGAAGTGTTGACCTACATAGGTCAAATAAATTTTAAAACGAATCAACGGTGACCTCTTCGATATATGCTGAATTTATCGTTTAAATGGAACCAATTCTTGCGCCAAATACAGAACAAATATAATGACTATTTGAAGTTTTTAAAGTCTATTCAATATCGAGTTATACCCAAACTGTTTCATGCATGTTTTGGAGAAAAACATGCATTTCCCCTTGGCCTTGAAAAACATTACATCGATTACATCACAAACTAAAATGTGGCCCTTTTATTGCATAGCATTTTGTTGGACAGCTTACGCAAACAAATGATTCTTAATATCACACCATGGTGGCAAAATTCGAGGCCACATTTGCACTTTTCAACAACAAAAACAGTGGTGCGATACTTTTTTCAATGTGTATATTATACAAATGCTACAATGCTATCTTCAGAAGATAGTAATGACATATTTGTAATGTATGTTGGTTTATGGTTATCTTCTAATGAAATGATATATTAATGTGTCAAGAACACAAGACTTGTGACAATTTAGCTTTGTACTAACCACCAATTAGTATACAAATGCTACAATGCTATATTCAGTAGAGAGTAATGACATAATTGGGATACTAAGATCGTGATGGACTCAGAGCATAAGAACTGTAAGATAAATGTATTTATTTATTGGTTGGATTACGGTAAACATCAATAAATCAAGGACACTACCCAAACTATTTTAATTTTAAATTTGAACCATTTATCTAAATAATGTAATTTAACAGTTGAAATACCTCGATATAAATATCCTTCTAGAAATAACACCATATTCAAAGGGTCCATTTTTTTACACCTGGTTAAAACGACCAGCACCAATTGCTCAGTCAATCGAACCAAAAGGATAACTTTTGACATTGAATTAGAGTAATTACAATCATAAAAAAAATATAAAGACTCGTGTGCTTTCACTTAACGATAACGCCCTAAGTCTTTATACATGGTACGTTATTCACGCATGATTAAGAGGACAAATAAGGGTCTTAACGCGATTATTTTATCACATTTTTTTGGTGCTAAACAGTGTCGATTGAAGCTTGAACTGTAATTTTTAGCTGGAACTAAACATGCCACCTGCATGACACACGTATATTATTATATTAGTGAAAAGGGAGTAGATTGAAAGATAAATTCCTTTTGTGAATTTTGTTCGCGATCCATGAGAATGGTTCGGCATTATTGGTAGTTTTAGGTTGCATTTTCTTTAATTTTTTATTTTATTCATTCATCTATTTATTTTTCAATTTAGAACTATTACTGTTAGTCTGATATGGATATTGAATGCAGGACTAATCGTGCGTGTTATTTTGGTTACGTTTTTGACTAAAAGATGGAACGTGTGCAACTACACTTTAATACTGCGATATATAATAGTCCGAGGGACATTTATTAAAAATCTAGTCAAATTTATCCAAGGTCAAATCCAAATTCAGAGGGACCTACCTCTAAAATATATTGAAACACGTGTAGCTGATATACCATCTTACGATACCAAGTTTGGAATATGATGTATGCTCACGCAATCCGTTGTTATTAATCAGGATTCAAATATCAACATCTATGGTAATCTGGAAACAAACTAATGATCAAATAGCAAATAGCAAAACAACATAACGAGGGACCGACTGATGTACTGTTTATGATTCCTTGTATACATAAAGGCAATTCCTAAACCGGGTCCTAGACCATTGTTATAAGAAAAATAAAAAGGTTATGAGGTCCCGCCGAGACTTGAACTCGGATCGCTGGATTCAAAGTCCAAAGTGCTAACCATTACACCACGGGACCGACTGATGTACTGTTTATGATTCCTTGTATACATAAAGGCAATTCCTAAACCGGGTCCTAGACCATTGTTATAAGAAAAATAAAAAGGTTATGAGGTCCCGCCGAGACTTGAACTCGGATCGCTGGATTCAAAGTCCAAAGTGCTAACCATTACACCACGGGACCGACTGATGTACTTTTATGATTTCTTGTACATAAAGGCAATTCCTAAACCGGGTTCCTAAACCATTGTTATAAGAAAAATAAAAAGGTTATGAGGTCCCGCCGAGACTTGAACTCGGATCGCTGGATTCAAAGTCCAAAGTGCTAACCATTACACCACGGGACCGACTGATGTACTGTTTATGATTCCTTGTATACATAAAGGCAATTTCTAAACCGGGTTCCTAAACCATTGTTATAAGAAAAAGAAAAAGGCTATGAGGTCTTGCCGAGATTTGAACTCGGATCGCTTGATTCAAAGTCCAAAGTGCTAACCATTACACCACGGGACCGACTGATGTACTGTTTATGATTCCTTGTACATACATAAAGGCAATTCCTAAACCGGGTTCTTAAACCATGTTATAAGAAAAAGAAAAAGGTTATGAGGTCCCGCCGAGATTTGAACTCGGATCGCTGGATTCAAAGTCCAAAGTGCTAACCATTACACCACGGGACCGACTGGTGTACAGTGTATGATTCCTTGAATACATCAAGGCAATTCCTAAACCAGATTATAAGAAAAATAAAAAGGTTATGAGGTCCCGCCGAGACTTGAACTCGGATCGCTGGATTCAAAGTCCAAAGTGCTAACCATTACACCACGGGACCGACTGATGTACTGTTTATGATTCCTTGTATACTTAAAGGCAATTCCTAAACCGGGTTCCTAAACCATTGTTATAAGAAAAAGAAAAAGGTTATGAGGTCCCGCCGAGATTTGAACTCGGATCGCTGGATTCAAAGTCCAAAGTGCTAACCATTACACCACGGGACCGACTGATGTACTGTTTATGATTCCTTGTACATACATAAAGGCAATTCCTAAACCGGGTTCTTAAACCATGTTATAAGAAAAAGAAAAAGGTTATGAGGTCCCGCCGAGATTTGAACTCGGATCGCTGGATTCAAAGTCCAAAGTGCTAACCATTACACCACGGGACCGACTGGTGTACAGTGTATGATTCCTTGAATACATCAAGGCAATTCCTAAACCAGATTATAAGAAGAAAAAAAAAGGTTATGAGGTCCCGCCGAGATTTGAACTCGGATAGTTGGATTCAAAGTCCAAAATGCTAACCATTACACCACGGGACCGACTGATGTACTGTTAATGATTTCTTGTATACATAAAAGGCAATTCCTAAACCGGGTTCCTAAACCATGGTTATAAGAAAAAATAAAAAAGATTATGAGGTCCCGCCGAGACTTGAACTCGGATCGCTGGATTCAAAGTCCAAAGTGCTAACCATTACACCACGGGACCGACTGATGTATTGTGTATGATTCATTCGATTCCTATTCCTAAGCCATGGTTATAATAATACTATTTCTTGACAATACAAGAAAAATAATGAGTAACGAAGTCCCGCCGAGACTTGAACATTTGTTATGTGTGATTGACCCTATCATGAGTAGATAGCTAGCACACGTAACATGAGTTGGTTGTCTTACGTGAATGCTATCTTCAGTATATATCACATGTCACATGGGTTGGTTGTCTTACATGAATGCTATCTTCAGTAAATAGCACATGTCACATGGGTTGGTTCCGGTTGTCTTGAATGCTATCTTGAGTAGATAGAACATGTCACAGTGGCTGGTTGTTTTAAGGGGACTCAAGGAAGTTTTTGATTTGATTTTTTGAATTTTGTGAGTGCTGTAATTATTTAACTATTAAAGGAGGTGTCCCGCAAGCATAAAAGTGTGCATTATATGTTAGAAATATAACTATCGAGCCCAACTTTTGTAATGATATAGAAGAAAACACCACACTTATGACAAAAACAAATAAAAACCGCAATCTCTCAACATGCCCTTTTTAAAATTCGCGGCGATCAAAAGTCCCAGTGTCGACGATGTCATAGTTGTACAATACACATGCGCAAATTTGAGCACCGATACCCATGACGTCATCGACACCGGGACTTTCAATCGCCGCGAATTTTAAAAAGTGCATGTTGAGTGATGGCAGTTTTTATTCATTTTTGTGACTAGTACGGTGTTTTGTTCTATATAATTACGTAACTTCGGCTCGATAATTATGTTTCTAACAAATAATGCTCAATGTTGTGCTTGCGGGACCATTCCTTTAATCAAATGCATATAAATGTATACATTTTTGAAAAGGAATTGGGTCAGAGAACCCAAATTGAGAAGATCACAAAATTCACTTTTTTGACCCAATTCTTTTTGTGAACAAAGCTAGAGTAAATAAAAAATGCCAAAATCGCTTGATTATGATGTAAAGACACTAACTTAGTGGCGAATGTCTCATTTTTAAACTCATCTAATTTTTTTTTGGATTAAAAAGTGCCAAAAAAGTGAGAACAATAGAACCTTTTTTTTTGTTGGCACTTTATAGTCAAAATTTCAAAAAATATGCTATCTTGAGTATAGCATGTCACACTGGCGGGTTGTTTCATATGAATGTAATCTTGAGTATCATATGTTATATCATGATAGGCCTGATTTCAAGCATGTGATAGTTTTTACTATCATTATGGCTGGAAAAGAATCATGTCATATCATGATATAAAACAAATATTGAATGCCTTTTGCTTGTGCAATAGTAAAACATCACTCGGGCCAATTTGGATTGTTCCATCACACTCGGCTTCGCCTCGTGGAATGGAAAAATCAAAATTTGACCTTGTGATATAGTTTTTACTATCACACGCTCAGGCATTCAATATTTGTATATTATATGGATGGTTGTCTTATATGAATGCTATCTTGATAGCACATGTCACATTGGCTGATTTGTTTTAAATGAATGCAATCTTGAGTAGATAGCACATGTGTTGGTTCCGGTTGTCTTGAATGCTATCTTCAGTAGATAGAGCACATGTCACATGGGTTGGTTCCGGTTGTCTTATATGAATGTTATCTTGAGTAGATAGCACATGTGTTGGTTCCGGTTGTCTTGAATGCTATCTTCAGTAGATAGAGCACATGTCACATGGGTTGGTTCCGGTTGTCTTATATGAATGTTATCTTGAGTAGATAGCACATGTCATATTGGCTGATTGTTTTAAATGAATGCTATATTGAGTAGATAGCACAAGTGTTGGTTCCGGTTGTCTTAAATAAATGCTATCTTGAGTAGATAGCACATGTCACATGGGTTGGTTGTTTTATATGAATGCTATATTGAGTAGATATCACATGTCACATGGGTTGGTTGTTTTATATGAATGCTATATTGAGTAGATAGCACATGTCACATTGGTTGGTTGTTTTATATGAATGCTATCTTGAGTAGATAGCACATGTGTTGGTTCCGGTTGTCTTATATGAATGCTATCTTCAGTAGATAGCACATGTCACATGGGTTGGTTCCGGTTGTTTAATATATTATAATGAATGCTATCTTGAGTAGATAGCACATGTCACAATTGCTGGTTGTTTTAGATAAATGTTCTTTGTGAGGATGAAGCCTAACCCTAACTCTAACTCTTTCTTCCCATCCGACGTCGAAACGAACCCTAACCGGTCCAAGGCTGATTTGACTATACATATATTCTGTCGACTTGATGTGGATATGAATGAACCGTTATTCTGTGGAGCTGTATAGTTGTTTATTCAATATTCTGTTCCCGCACTCTGTAGGCATGACCATTGCTTTCCTTTACTTGATATACTTGGTCGTATAGTCCTTTACTGCAATGGTTACTTTCCATGGATCGACCGAGAGGTTGCTTCGATGCAATCACAGCATGCAGTAGAAAAGCACTGTGCACTGTGATAATGGAGAGACAGTTCAACACCTGATTTGTATAGAAATGCACAGCAACATCATGGTTTGGATCATTGTATTGAGAAATAGAATCCCAATTCATACACTGTTAAAACGCTGTTTAAATTGTTAAACAACCACAAGTCAACCAGTGAATCGCTCAATGTTATTTTAAACAATATTGCTCAAAATTGTAAACAAATTGATTACATTTTGAGTATTATGTTAAACAACGTTGAGCGATTCACTGGTTAACTTGTGATTGTTTAAAATTTTAAACAACGCTTTTAACAGTGTATATTGGTACAGATATGAAAACTCTCTATTTTAGTTCGTGAAATAGACTATGATATTTCTGTACATTTCAATGGAAATCAGGTGTTTGAATAGTCTCAGTGCACAGTGCTTTTCTACTGCATGCTGGGATTACATTGAAGCAACCTCTGGGATCGACCACTCTGTTTGAGTAGAAATGGCCAGCTAGTACGCCTGGCAAACAGTTTCTTGGAATGTTCCCTGAGGTCTTTTGAGAGACGAGAGAAGTATTGTCGGACAGGATTGTGTAATACCCATTACGAACTTTATTCAGACTCTTTTGGAAAATGTAAGTTCTAATTCCCCCTCCCAAAAAAAAAATATATATACACATGGAAAAAAGTATCGCACCACTTGTTGAAAAGTGCAAATGTGGCCTCGAATTTTGCCACAATTGTGTGATATTAAGGATCATTTGTTTGCGAAAACTGTCCAGCAAAATGTTATGCAATAAAAGGGCCACATTTGAGTTTGTGACGTAATCGATGTAATGTTTTTCGAGGCCACATTTGCACTTTTTTTAACAAAAAAAAGTGGTGCGATACTTTTTTCCATGTGTATATATATTTTAAAAAATTGGAAGAAAGATTTCCGAGCAAGATTTAAGATGACGTCAGCGTACTAGCGGTGTACTAGTAGCAACCTTGCAACTATACTATGGAAGACACAAACCTGGTGACCTTTCTTTATTACTGTTTGCAGATTGACTGATTTCTTCAGGTGTATTGCCTATTATCATAATGGTTCAGCATGGTAAATTGCACGCGGCAATTATTGGGCCATGAAAGATAAAATCTCCGCCTACCTGATTAAGATAGCGCATCCTTTGGTTTGAACACCACATGTACAATTCCAATAAGCTTATTGTTACTTGTAATTGAATTTTTTCAAATGTCAAAAAGAGTTGCATCCTTGGTGTATATTAAGGGTTCACAATATCCTATTTGTATGATTTGTGTTCAATTGAAAATAAGAGCAATTTTTGTATTCAATTCGTTTGTTTTTTGCTGTAATAAGTGATGTTCATATGTGACGCAACCATAAACAAATGGAAATGAAGGGGTACATGGAAGAAAGTCTCATCATAGCTCATCGGGGTGGGGGAGAGATTGAGGAGCAATGGTTCCTATATTGCACCCTTCTACAATTAACCCGTGTACGCCACTGATGCATTGAATCAAGGAGCGGTTCCCAATCCTCAAATATATATTTATCGATAACTGGATTCTCGTTATACAGCCAACACAATAAGCAACTAGCCAGGTAATAAATCTGCTGATTACTCTAAAAGTATAACTCCTACATAAACATATTAAATTATAAGGTTGTTGAGAAATGTCTCCTCTCTGATTTGAGATATTGCACGCTAGGAATGGTTGATTATTAAGGAAGTTACAATCCCAAACGTATTCAAGTCTGAATTTCATTTTTGACATTTTCCTTTTCAACACGGGGGGAGAGTATAAAAGGTAAAGCGTGTGTGCCGTATTGATCAACCGCCGACTATCCAACAACCTGGGCATCGACCGGTGAATTAGCACTACCACTACAATGCCGGTCTGAATCCCCGTGTTGAAAAGGAAAATGTGAAAATGAAAATCAGACTTGACCTTGCATTTGGGATTGTAACCTCCTCAATAATCAACCATTCTTAGCGTGTAATATCTCATATTCAAGAAAATACAGTTCTCAACATCTTTTTTAATTTAATATGATGTTTATGTAGGAGTTATACTTATCAGCACATGTATTACCTGGTCAGTTTCTTATTATGTTGACTGTATACTTCGCGGAAATAAATGTCAACATTTGTAGGCCTACACAGAGGCAACGAGTGCTGATATGCTGTAAAGATCAACTCTGAATGCCCTACCACTGAGTAGTCGGTGAAATCGAATTGATCTAAAGTCGGAGTTAAACTTTACCAGGTGCCCTTAAGGACGCATTGATGACAGTTATCCTTGGGGTATCAAAAATGCTCTATTTTCCATAATCATATAAACCGACATAATCATGATAATGTTAAGCCATTTGTATTCTTCAAGGATTATCTGATGCTATTTATGTTGATAAATGTTGAGATTAGTCATCATAATGAATAATAGAACATGATTAATGTTCTGTAAGCATATATCTTAATTACATAATTATGTTGTTATTAAAGTATTATACGTTAAAAGTGTCGGTAATTGAGCATAAATCTATTTACATTTTATGGCATAAAAGTTGCAGTTAAGTGGATGTGGAAATAATGCATCCCTGAGTAGGTCCACTGGAAATATTACCCAACCACTTCGACTGCAATGAAGCATTGAGTTTGAGTTATAGATAGATTTATATAAGAGGAGTAGTGGTTGTATATCATATAGACAGAATGGGATATATATATAGTAGTAGCGCGGGTGGCAGCTCAACATGTGAGGAACGGCCATCCCTATTGGGCAATTCCATTTGAAATCCATAAGCCCCCTGTAAGACATTACCTTAATCTTCCACACAGAGGGAGTGTAGATTTCAAATGGAGTCAACCATATGCGGGTAACCCCATTTGAAATCCACACTCCCTGTGGGGAAGATCAAAGTAATGTTCTCCATAGGGGGTATGAATTTCAAATGGAATAGCCCATTTAAACATTTCAGACTTACACATCCGAAAAATAGTAACCAAACGCAATGCACAAGACTATAACACATTTGTATGAGCTTCCCACCTATATCTGTTGATATCCATACGTTTTCGTTAAATACAATTTCACTATTAACCAATATACTTTGATTGTTAACACTTTCAATGCGGCAGTCGTCTGCAGACGACAATCCAAAATGTAACAAAATGTTTCAAAAATGTCAAAATTATTGAATTTCATTACTATATTTGGAATCGCCATGAGAAATGCAATACAGTAAATACTAAAAATGACTTATTGGTTCGGTAATTTTTGAGATAGACTTTGAAAGATGGGAGAGGTTTCTGAAAAATCTGTTTTGTATGGTAAAACTAAGAGCCGCGCATAGAAAGTGTTAATGTCCTCAAGGTTTGTAAAATTGAACTGTTGAAGACACGTATTGAAGCGCAATTAACGGTAAAACCAATGTTTAACTTTTCAACTTTCTTTGTACATCACCTTATAGGTAGTGTAATTACAGTTATTACAAAGAGAAAGTTCGTTAAAGTTTGCCCATATAAATGGGGTTTGAGCAACTCGGAGAACATAAGACCAAAGTGCGGTCAACCGGCCTATATTGAAATACTAATCCATGGTTGGAATATAATTTCGGGGCTCATTAAACTCGAAACTATTAACCAAGCCAATAGAAAATAGATACACTAACTGAATGACCTTTTACCATTATCTCGTCCGTAATAGTTTTTCTTTTATGATAATGGCTAAAGCTTTGACTGTACAATATTTTCCGTTTCTAATTTAGTGAACAATTATAATGGAGTCGCGGGGATTAACTGTGACACCATTTACACAAAGTACCCAAAGCTAAGACTTTTTTAACGTTTTTCAAGCCATTTCACCATGCTAACGACATCCATATTATATACGGTCTCATTTATACTCCGTGTATTGTTGCAATTTTGACGGATTAACAGTCAAAATTGGATCGCAACAATCTTAATATGGCGACTCATATTATCCAAAGTTGGTTACTGTCTTGCAGCTAAGCCTTGCCTACAAGATACAATATACTCACATTTTAAGTGACGCTGTCGCGGACTGCCCTTTTTCGTTAGTCGCTCGTTTCTTTCAAACGAAAAATGCGATGGCTATTGCTGGCACGAGGTCTTTTAATGCGACCCATCGGTTTAAAGTTGTCAATGTTTTTAGTGTATCTTTTAAGTATTGTTAAAACAATGCAGTATTGTTAATGCGATACTGCCTTTCTATGTCATTGCTAACATTTCTTAAACTTGCGTAAAATCACATAGGCCTAAGTTGCAAAAATATAAATGGGTTTGCGAAACTCGACAGCAAACTAAAGTACGGTCACCACAAGTCGATGTTTCCATGTAGGTCCTATGCTATATTGAGTATAGCAAGCATACCGTGATGTATATGTAAGACGAGTTGGTCGTTTTGCATAAATGCTATCTTCAGTAGATAGCACATGTAACATGGTTTGCTGTCACATGGGTTTGCCGGCGTACATGAATGCTATATCTTCAGTAGATAGCGCATTTGTCTTGGTAGACTATAGATTGATTGAAAATACTTACTCGGTTCACATAAAATAGATAACCAGAATAGACTATGAATATTGAATGTCAACAAGCTCTGTACTTAGCAAACTCAATACGGTATTACTAAAATAAACATTTATACACAATTTATATGGCCCTTTTATATACATTAACTTTAACATTGTTGAAAAGGGCTTTGAATGATGTCTTTGCTAGCTATACGACTGCAAAAACTACTTAACCAAAATATCACTGATGCACTTCCTGGAATGGTTAAAAACTGATAAGCAAGATGGTCGGTAGACAAATCGACCGCAATTGCCCTTAAGCATGTTAAGGGTGAATTACTTTTGAACGATTTAGCCTAAGCGAATAATGTCATACAGCGGTATCGGCACTTGTAGAATTTGAAGACCAGTATCTTTGCACGAAAATTACTTGTGAAACAACATTATTAATATCGAAAATGTTGAGGCTTTCGGCGCAGTAATGAATGAATGTCTTAGTCGACCAAAGGGGTGAAAAAATATAATTTTGTAAATGAAGTATTTGTAAAAGAATCTCTCGCATCATATACACCAACTTGGCACGAGAGGATTTCGCGGCATGACATGTGGCTTCGAGCTAGATTTGCGCGTATATCATAAACAAGTTGCCTTTGGTGCGCAAACCGATTTGCGCTACAAAGCGATAGAGAGTCTGTACGGAAACCCTTCTGGTCATCATACTTACGAAAAGATTGAAAACAAATTGAAAATTTACGCTAGAAAAACAGTTACAATAAAAATGAAAATCAAGCTATATGCGACGGTGTGTACGGGCTTTGATACGAGGGGGGATATGACAAAGTTAAGAGCGTTTCATATTTGATATTACCGATTTTGTTTTTTTATTTTTCGGGTGGACAGATCTTTTATAGTAGCGTTTGTAATTGGTCCTCAGGCAGTTTTTCTGTCTAGAGTCCTATTGAAAAGATGTACACTTTCAACAACAACAAAAATAGAAATTTTCGAAAAGAATTCAACAAATATATGGAGAAAATGTGAAATGTTTCAAAGTTACAATAAATAAAATGAATCAAAATGAATAAATAAACAAATAAATAAACAAATAAATATAAAAATATAATAGATTATTGATCAATAAAAGATAAGGACAGAAAAGCTCTGAAAAACAATAAAACAAAACATCATTTACAAATTTTGGTGAGTCGGTTTGGTCTATAGAATTTGTGTACATGTATTAACGTCATCATTTACCTACGGCCTACTGATGGCCTAACGTCATCGTGTGAACTCATCTTTGGCCTTTATTCAGCTGTGCAGCAGTTGGTTGGGTCAATGAATTGGTTGGTTGACCTGAGTGTATACAACTTACAAGGTCTGGTGTGGTTTTCAATTTAACAATTTAATTATTTCACTGACAATCCTATAGTCCATTGAAAATAAATCCTTTTGTTTAATGACACTTTTCCCAATCAAAGGTCCTTATTCACGCATCGGCAGAAAATAATTAGCTCACTTACATTTTGACAATTTGATTGGTGGCTTATTAAAGCATGAGTGTGAAAACCCGAGTAGGCCTAATAGGTGCAAAGGCCCCGTGTAACGTTAAACCTACACACTTATCAATATTGGGTCAAATTGCTTGACTATTTATCGATTTTGATAATTGACTCTAAAAGTTGTCCAGTGTATATACATGTATAGGCCAACTGCTTGTCAATGATATGACGTATTATGACCATTTACAACTAAAAACTTGTCCGTGGTTTTAAGCCGTAACGGTTAAAATTTAAGTGTGTACAAGATGGTATGGGTCTAACAATTGCAAAGGCATATTAATTATGCGATCTTTTCCAGGGGACGCCCTCTATCCTTGATTTTTTTTTTAAAGCAGATTTTCTTGGAGATTTACATTTCCGATCATAAACCATGAATATATTCTGAGTAACAGAGCGATACGATTCCTAATTACTTCGAAATCATGATTTAAGGAGTAAAGATAAACTGTCCTGCTAACAGGACAGTTTATTTTCACCGTAAATTGCGCTCTAAAACCATGATTTGGAAGTAATTAGGAATCGTATCGCTCTGTAACTCAGAACATATTCATAATTTACGATCAGAAATGTAAATCTGCAAGAAAATTTGATTTCAAAAAATTCAAGGATAGAGGGCGTCCCTGTTAAATATCGCATAATATTCCTTTAACCCTAGGCCAGTGTCCCTTTAGGCTTCACTGTTCACCTCGACCATTCAACTCGCCCTGCCACTTTCCTGTCCATCCTTATCTTTTCATCCTAAATGGAGGGCGTGTTGTAGTTATGATCAGATAACAAAAATCAGAGAAAATAAAAATATGAAAAAGATTAATATCTCCAATGATTACACGAAACAGCAGCTGCATTATTAGTAGTGGTATTGAAATTCAAATTTTATCAACATTATTGCAAAATTTTCCCGCAGCTCTTTCATTATCGCTATGAGTTGTACTACCTCATGTCGTTCTGGTCGTTTTTATTGTGATTTAAATTGGAATATTTCTAAAAATGTACATGAAACACCCCCCCCCCCCCCCCCCAATACAATCATGATTACTCACTTTATTTTTTATTTGGTCGCCATATTGTTTAATTTATTGTATAATAGATGTATTGATTTCCTAATTCCCAGATAATTTAAGGCAGTTTTTATTTTATGCGTTTGGCTAACATTTCTTCCCGCATTTCTTATACGCCCGCCGCGAATTTATTAACAAAATTTGGCCAAACACATGTATCATCAGTCTCATCATATATACGCTTTATTCCGTCAAGGTATCAACTGTTGTTTACGGTAAATAATATCGCACACCGCCCTCCCCACATTCAAATTCAACAACATATCCTGATGTTATTCAACAAGCCAACACGTGACTGTCTTTGAACTTATTCTAATAACGTTCTAAAAGAACTCTTATCTGACAGTTTATGTTCGCCGAAATTCCCTAAGAGTGAGGTTCTACAGCCGATATATTAAAGTCCAGATTTTACCCAAGCGTTGCCCAACCACTCTTCTGTCCCGTGACAGTGATTTAGACGATGGCGATGACGATAAACGATAACCACGATGACTTCGATGATGAAGATGAAAATGAAAAAAGCCACTTTTCACGATCTTCGTGTCCTACAAAAAAGATACATTTTTAAAATCCTTATATGGCAAGCCGTTTGGTTCAAAATTAACAGCGTTTTTGCATATCAATTTGTGTAGTTTTTTTTGTAGATCTATCGGCCGAGTGCACCAAACTAGCGTAACTTAATAGGGAGGTAAGCTACCTCCCTAGTAGGCCTATAGTTATGCCCTAACTGTAGCGTAACTTACTAACGATGTAATTCTGAGAGCAAAACTGTCGAGTAACAACAGAATAGTAACTAGCGAGGTAAATATCCACATTAATCAGCATCGTCCCCTTACAAAATTAATTGTCGCATGCCAAGTGTTAGTTAACCTAAAGGTATTCCCCGAATTGCATGAATGGAGTTTCAAAAATACAAAATCGTTCAGCTTATGAGGAGGTCACATCCCACCTTAGATAGACCCCCCTCCATGTGCATGCAAGCGCAATTGGTCCTGCCGCATCAGCGAAACTCCAATGTCCACAACAAATGTACGCCACTGCTACATCGATTGACTTGTGGCATAAAACGTTATGCCCCAACTTACTCTTGGGTCCGGTCAGGTATAAGATTTAGCGTAAATTACTCGCCAGTTACTATAGCCTAGTAGCTTACCTCGGTTTGGTGCTCTCAACATTTTGGGTTACGCCTCAATTAGCGAGGTAGCGCTATTCTTCAGATACTCGCCATTGGTGCACTCGGCCGAATGTGTTTTACGTGTCGGTTTAATGCTTATGCCACGACGTTTGGTTCAATATGTGTTCAAGTTGTGTTTTGACATGTCGTTTTTTTTAAATTTTGAACCAAAACACATATTGATATACAAAGAAACTGCATGTAAAACTCAAATCGATATGCAAAAACAATGTTAATTTTGAACCAAACGGTGTGCCATATCCTTATTTGAAAAGCTGACTAAATGTAAAGATGCCACGACAGTCGTGTTTGTTGCGTCACAATAAGACATGCGAGTGTGGCCAGGGGAGCGTTTAAATATGTGCGCTTGTGATAAGTTAAAACATGTACGCAGTACGCAGAGATCACTAAGATACAAGAAAAAACTTGAAAGCAAAAATGTTTTGCAGTCATCAAGAAAGGCTGATTATTACACACAGCTGGTTTGATGACAAGTGTGTTTACTGCGGGTCAACGTAAGTAGTGTATGTCTATAATTGCTAGGGCTGTATGATTATTTGACCGACATCAAATAGGCTACAGCTATAGGCCTAAAGATAAAAGATTTGTTTAACTTGGTGGGCGAGATTCCTGCCAACTTGCATGCAGAATGATCAGGCACGCACTGCTATACTGTCTACTGAAGATAGCATCCATATGCACCGTGTCTACTGAATATCTTGCATATACTGTCTACTGAAGATAGCATCCATATGCACAGTGTCTACTGAATATAGCATGCCTTGCATACTGTCTACTGAAGATATTGCATATGCACACTGCACAGTGTCTACTGAATATAGCATGCCTTGCATACTGACTACTGAAGATAGCATCCATGCACCTTGTCTACTGAATATAGCATACCTTGCATACTGTCTACTGAAGATAGCATCCATATGCATCGTGTATACTGAATGAATAAAGCATGCCTTGCAGGGGTCACACCACTAAATAGAGCTCCATATGGATATGTACAAAAACACTGATATAAAACTCTGTTTTACACCAATAAATTGCGAAGTTGGACCCTCTAGAGTGATTAATTCTTAAAGATGATCACATTTCCCCACCAAAAAGTGAAACAAATAGGTAGGTTCACCTGCTCGATTTTCCCAAATATGCCCATGGAGTTGACTACCTCTCTGACGAGCTTGGAAATGTCGCCGTAATCGCCAATGTTTCCAGTAAAAAGCACAAATTTGAAAGATCTCTCAAAATTTACCTAGATGATATTCACAGTTTATAGTCAGGGTGCATGTAGGATTGTAGGTGATGTCCTATTAATCATAAGTAATCAATAATCATAGGCATGTACGCAATTGTATTAGTATTGGATTTTGTGATGCATACTTTCCGATTTTAGTTTTAAACACCGTCCTTAAGGGTAGGGGATACCCCATTTAGTGTAGTGCACCCTGCATACTGTCTACTGAAGATATCATCCATATGCACAATGTCTACTGAATATAGCATGCCTTGCATACTGTCTACAAAAGATAGCGTCCATATGCACCGTGTCTACTGAATATAGCATGCCTTGCATACTGACTACCAAAGATATCATCCATATGCACAGTGTCTACTGAATATAGCTTGCCTTGCATACTGTCTACTGAAGATAGCATCCATATGCACCGTGTCTACTGAATATAGCATGCCTTGCATACTGTCTACTGAAGATAGAATCCATATGCACCGTGTCTACTGAATATAGCATGCCTTGCATACTGTCTACTGAAGATAGCATCCATATGCACCGTGTCTACTGAATATAGCATGCCTTGCATACTGTCTACTGAAGATAACATCCATATGCACCGTGTCTACTGAGAAAAAAATGCCTTGCATACTGTCTACAAAAGAAAGCATCCATATGCACAATGTCTACTGAATATCATATGCCTTGCATACTGTCTACTGAAGATAGCATCCATATGCACCGTGTCTACTGCATATAGCATGCCTTGCATACTGTCTACTGAAGATAGCATCCATATGCACCGTGTCTACTGCATATAGCATGCCTTGCATACTGTCTACTGAAGATAGCATCCATATGCACCGTGTTTACTGCATATAGCATGCCTTGCATACTGTCTACTGAAGATAGCATCCATATGCACCGTGTCTACTGAATATAGCATGCCTTGCATACTGACTACTGAAAATATCATCCATATGCACCGTGTCTACTGAATATAGCATGCCTTGCATACTGTCTACTGAAGATAGCATCCATATGCACCGTGTCTACTGAATATAGCATGCCTTGCATACTGTCTACTGAAGATATCATCCATATGCAACGTGTCTACTGAATATAGCATGCCTTGCATACTGTCTACTGAAGATAACATCCATATGCACCGTGTCTACTGAGAGAAAAAATGCCTTGCACAATGTCTACTGAATATCATATGCCTTGCATACTGTCTACTGAAGATAGCATCCATATGCACCGTGTTTACTGCATATAGCATGCCTTGCATACTGTCTACTGAAGATAGCATCCATATGCACCGTGTCTATTGAATATAGCATGCCTTGCATACTGTCTACTGAAGATAGCATCCATATGCACAGTGTCTACTGAATATAGCATGCCTTGCATACTGACTACTGAAAATATCATCCATATGCACCGTGTCTACTGAATATAGCATGCCTTGCATACTGTCTACTGAAGATAGCATCCATATGCACCGTGTCTACTGCATATAGCATGCCTTGCATACTGTCTACTGAAGATAGCATCCATATGCACCGTGTCTACTGCATATAGCATGCCTTGCATACTGTCTACTGAAGATAGCATCCATATGCACCGTGTCTACTGAATATAGCATGCCTTGCATACTGTCTACTGAAGATATCATCCATATGCACCGTGTCTACTGAATATAGCATGCCTTGCATACTGTCTACTGAAGATAGCATCCATATGCATCGTGTATACTGCATATAGCATGCCTTGCATACTGTCTACTGAAGATAGAATCCATATGCACAGTGTCTACTGAATATAGCATTCCTTGCATACTGTCTACTGAAGATAGAATCCATATGCACAGTGTCTACTGAATATAGCACGCCTTGCATACTGTCTACTGAAGATAGCATCCATATGCATCGTGTCTACTGAATATAGCATGCCTTGCATTCTGTCTACTGTAGATAGCATCCATATGCACAGTGTCTACTGAATAGCATATGCTTTGCATACTTTCTACTGAAGATAGCATCCATATGCACCGTGTCTACTGAATATAGCATGCCTTGCATACTGTCTACTGAATATAGCATCCATATGCACAGTGTCTGCTGAATAAAGCATGCCTTGCATAATATCTACTGAAGATAGTATCCATATGCACAGTGTACATACTGAATATAGCATGCCTTGCATACTGTCTACTGAAGATAGCATCCATATGCACAGTGTCTACTGAATATAGCATGCCTTGCATACTGTCTACTGAAGAAAGCATCCATATGCATCGTGTCTATTGAATATAGCATGCCTTGCATACTGTCTACTGAAGATAGCATCCATATACACAGTGTCTACTGACTATAGCATGCCTTGCATTCTGTCTACTGAAGATAGCATTCATATGCACCGTGTCTACTGAATATGGCATTCCTTGCACACTGTCTACTGAAGATAGCATCCACATGCACAGTGTCTACTGAATATAGCATGCCTTGCATACTGTCTACTGAAGATAGCATCCATATACATCGTGTCTACTGAATATAGCATGCCTTGCATACTGTGTACTGAAGATAGCATCCATATGCAGTTTCTACTCAATATAACATGCCTTGCATACTGTCTACTGAAGATAGCATCCATATGCGTCGTATAGCATGCCTTACATACTGTCTACAAAAGATAGCATTGATATGCATACTGTCTACTGAAGATAGCCTCCATATGCACAGTGTCTACTGAATATAGCATGCCTTACACACTGTCTACTGAAGATAGCATCCATATGCACAGTGTCTACTGAAATAGCATGCCTTGCATACTGTCTACTGAAGATAGCATCCATATGCACAGTGTCTACTAAATATAGCATGCCTTGCATACTGTCTACTGAAGATAGCATCCATATGCACCGTGTCTACTGAATATAGCATGCCTTGCATACTGTCAACTGAAGATAGCATCCATATGCACAGTGTCTACTGAATATAGCATGCCTTGCATACTGTCAACTGAAGATAGCATCCATATGCACCGTGTCTACTGAATATAGCATGCCTTGCATACTGTCTACTGAAGATAGCATCCATATGCACAGTGTCTACTGAATATAGCATGCCTTGCATATTGCTACTGAAGATAACATCCATATGCACAGTGTCTACTGAATATAGCATGCCTTGCATATTGCTACTGAAGATAACATCCATATGTACCGTGTCTACTGAATATAGCATGCCTTGCATACTGAATATAAGATAGCATCCATATGCACAGTGTATACTGAATATAGCATGCCTTGCATACTGTCTACTGAAGATAGCCTCCATATGCACAGTGTCTACTGAATATAGCATGCCTTGAATACTGTCTACTGAAGATAGCATCCATATGCACCGTGTCTACTGAAAATAGCATGCCTTGCATACTGTCTACTGAAGATAGCATCCATATGCATAGTGTCTACTGAATATAGCATGTCTTGCATACTGTCTACTGAAGATAGCATCCATATGCACAGTGTCTACTGAATATAGCATGCCTTGCATACTGTCTATTGAAGATAACATCCTTATGCACAGTGTCTACTGAATATAGCATGCCTTGCCTACTGTCTACTGAAGATAGCATCCATATGCACCGTGTCTACTGAATATAGCATGCCTTGCATACTGTCTACTGAAGATAGCATCCATATGCACAGTATCTACTGAATATAGCATGCCTTGCATCCATATGCACCGTGTCTACTGAATATAGCATGCTTTGCATACACTGTTAAAAATTGCCGTAATTTTACGGACAAAATTTAACAGAAATCCTCCGTAAACGGTAAAATACGGAATAAAATTGTAAATTTACTGATTTCTACGGAAAACTAGTAAAATTTACAGAAAAATCAGGTAAATGATAAATTTTACAGACGATGTCCGTAATTGTACAGAAGATCATTATTGAAAGGAGACGTTTACGGTACATCTTGTAAATTTACAGGAAATTAGCTGTAGTTTTACGGACAAATTAACAGAATTCGTATCGTAACGGAAGAGTGCATTGGTTAACTTGTATTGGCAGTGGCGTACCGACCGGGGGGCAGGTGGGGCAAGTTGCCCCCCCCCCTGGCTCCAAATACCGGGACGCTAAATTCGCCACACCGGGACGCTAAAAATTCGCATAAGGAAAAAAATAGGGCCTAGACCGAAAACACTGAGGATTGGGCATTATTTGTTGATTGTTGTGCTTTTTGAGCTGCGAAATTTTGTGACCGTGCGAAATTTTGTGACCGTGCGAAAATTAGCGACCGTGCGAGAATTTGTGACCGTGCGAATTTTTTTTGACCCTACCCCCCCCCCCCCCCCCCCCCCCCCCCCCCCCCCCCCCCCCCACCCCCACTTACGTGAAATTCACGAGGTGACTGACTGGGAAAAAATCAAATAAATGATATATTTTACAGACGATGTCCGTAATTGTACAGAAGATCAAAGATCGTTAAAAAAAAATTAAAATTCTGTAATCTGTTATTTTTACGGAAATGTGTAAATTTACATGGGAATTTTGTAAAAGTTACGCAAAAGGAATCCGTAAATTTACGGATTAAAAAAAGAAATTCCGGCAGCAAAATTTACGGACAAATTTTTTTGTTCCGTTATTTATTTTTACGGGATTATGTTAATTTACGTCAAGTTTCTGTAAAATTTCCGTAAATAGAATCTGTATTTTCACAAATTATAATTTACGGAATTTTGTATATTTTACAGGAACTTTTCCGTAAATTTCAACTTTCTGTAAATTTACGGGCAAAAAAAAAGAGTCCGGAAATGTTGCTGCCGGAATTTTTCTGTAAAAAAACGGAAAATTTTCTAACAGTGTACTGTCTACTGAAGATAGCATCCATATGCACAGTGTCTACTTAATATAGCATGCCTTGCATACTGTCTACTGAAGATAGCATCCATATGCACAGTCTATACTTAATATAGCAAACAGATCTGTTTGAAATCTTAGCTGGTGTACTTCAGGGTGACACCCTTGCCCCATATCTGTTTGTTATTGTACTACACTTCGCCCTGAGAATGGCTATAACAGGAAAGGAAGAAGAGCTTGGATTCCATATAGATAAGTGAAGAAGCAGAAGGATTGGACCTGTAGCAGCAGTGACAGACTTCGACTTTGCAGACGACATTGCCCTGCTGTCTGAAGAAAGAATTACACCAGGCACAAGAGCTGCTTCAGAGGGTTGAGACATCAGTGGCTAAAGTTGGCTTGACTATGAAGACAAAGAAGACAAAGTTCATGGCATACAACCAAACAAGTGCGGTGGAAATCAGAACAAATGATGGAACCAAACTAGATGAAGTAAACGATTTCAAATACCTAGGTGCCTGGATGTCAAGCACTGAAACAGATATCAAGCGATGTAAGGCAGCAGCTTGGAGAGCCTGCGGGGGGAGCTGAACAAGATCTGGAAATCCACCCTACCAAGAAAATTCAAACTTCGCCTGTTCGCCGCAACTGTTGAATCTGTGTTACTATGTCCTCAACATTCACTGGAAGCAACATACAACTAACACAGCTGTATATGGAGACCTCCCCAAAAGCACCCAAAAGATCAGGGATAGAAGGACAAGATTCTCAGGCCACTGCTCTAGGAGTCAAGAATGTGTGTCAAAGCTGGTTCACTGGATACCAAAGCATGGGAGAAAAAAAACACCTGGAAGACCTGCCCTAACTTACATCGATGTGCTAAAACAGGACGTCTGGTTTGGATGTCGGAGACTTAAAGACAGCAATGCAGGACAGGAAAGCCTGTGGAGAGCCACTGTAGATCGAGAACACAACTCGAATTAAGCAAGCAAGTAAGCAAGAACCTTATATAATACAAATACGAATGTGCGATTGTGTAGACAAGCGAAGGTGGATCTGTAAGTTCTGTCACCAAAGGTAGCCCCAGCTACACAAGACAATGCTGGCTGTATTGTGTTTACTTATGTCATCCTTTACGTCACATTCTTCTCTTGTGTAAATTTATTGAGGCTATAGCCTGCATAGGATTTGCCAAGCCCATTTCTGCAGCTACTACCTGTGAAATGGAGCCTATACAAAGACGGTATCGAATCATGCTGCATCAGACTTATCTTGATGAAAATGGTATCCATTTGATGGAACATCCACCCTAATCACCCAACTTGGCTCTTTCCTAACATTCAAATCAAATATTGCAGGCCTTTTCAAGGATCGAAGACCTATAATAGCCAAAGCTATACATTCGGAGATGAGACAATCCCTATAGTTTGGAGTACCGCCCATGCTTTGAGGAGGATGAGGATGCAATGGTGTATCACAGAATTCAATGAAGGCTTCTTCCTTCAAAGGAAGGTGACTGACGGTGACTGTAGCCTTGACATTATATGGCCATCTTCAGAAACATGGGCCAAGTGACAAAACGTGTTGATCCGGACTGTGATTATCCAAGATGTTTCAAATGAAAACAAACTAATTGGAATGAACAAGTCACTGACATTGACTGACAAGTCTCATTACGTGGTATTAGTTCAATGGAGTGCAATCTGCTACTTATATATCACGACTTTCATTCCACCCTGTAACACACCCTCGAGTCCGTTACACATTCACGGCATTTAACGCGGGAAAACTCAAGTCAGACGCAATAAAGTCAACTGTCGAGTTTACGTTGTATTCATGTCGGCAGACAGTATTAACATTTCCTGTGTAAATCGCACCATACACACCGTACCGTTTCCCGCGCATTGTTGACACCTTGTTGTTACGGCGAGCTTTCGGGCCATCTTTAAAGCTTTTTATACGCGATTCTGTTTCCTGCGTTTAAAAAAATGGCGTGTTTTTTCTTCAGTAATGTTATCTGACGAAAACACCTATTAAGGTTTTGCTGAATCTATCTCGAGGCCCTTTATACAAAAAAATGATGGAGAAACATCATGAGAAGACTTTGACTATTAAAGATGTTTATCAATGAAAGCTAAACTAATCAAAATGGACGCGACATTGACGGTTCTCATTACATAATTTGTTAATAGGTGTAGCGTATACCTCTACTTCCATTCCAACCTCTAACACACCCTCGAGTCCGTTATACTTTCACATTCACGGCATTTAACGGGGAAAACTCAAATCAGATTCGATCAAGTTAACAATCGATTTTACGTTTATTCATGTGTCTGCAGACTGTATTAACATTTCCTATGTAAAATGTTACCTGTGTAAATCGCACCATATAATACACCGTACATTTCTTGCGCATTATTGACACCTTGGTGTAACGGTGAGCTTTCAAGCTTTAATACGCGATTCTGTTTCCTGCGTTTAAAATGTGACGTATTGGTTATTTCAGTAATGTAATCTGATGACTCGACTTTGTACCCTGATATTTCTTTTCAAAGTCATGATTCTGGGCCATCACACTTGATTCCATGTGATGTAATATGGCCGCCCCCTATAATAGTTTTGGGCTGTGTCAATTGCAACTAGGGTAAGCCTATATATTGCTTCAGTGCAAAACCAATTTACCGTCAACGCTCATTTCAATTCAGTTCAGATTTTCCTTGCATCTCGTTAAAATTTGGATTGACTAACATAATGCTAAATATAAAACTAGCATTGTATGCTTGTGACCCGTAGCCTATATTCAATATAGGCCAGCCTATACATAATTTCATGATTAGGCCTACCAAAGACATGAAAGACTTTGATACTCTTTCCTTATTCTGAAGCATTCCAAAAGGTTCCTATAGCCTTTTGGAAATATGACACGCCAAAGGAGAGGGCGTTCTTCTACATGGGTAATCTTCTGAGCTGTCAAAAGATTGTCCAAATGGAAGCACGCCCTCTTCTTTTGTTCCCGCCATATTTCAAAAGGGCAAATGGGCAGCGTGAATCTTGTATCCAATTGGTGTATTGCAAAAATTGCATACGTACATCAAAAAGAAATTATATTAATTACTAGATTTATTTGAGACAATTGTGTTAATCTCTTCAATCATGGTGAGAACCCAGGACCTTATGTGGTCGAAAACAAGACGGGTTTTTTTTAAACGGAGGTCTTGTATGTATAATAAGTATAAATTTGAGCAAATGCAGACTTGCATAAAAATCATATTTATATATACAAAGTTGTCCTTTGGGTTATTGACATTTCACCTCATCCGAACTATAATAGTTTAATTGAGTTCTAAATTGGGCGCTCAAAGTTATACAAAACAAAGACTAAGTCTAATTAATCAACCGGTGGCAGCTTGGATAGGCCAATAGGCCTATAATTTAATAGGCTTTCATTGTATGCTAATGGTTTTTAATTATACTATTTTAATTCGCTATAGGCCTACTATTTATAAGTAAGCACAATTATTTATATTTTCGTATTTCATCGTTTTGGTCAAAACTATGAAACTGTTGGGCAAAGCCCTCCAACTTATCACATATTCTCAAATTAATTTAACCGAAAAAACAACAACAATAACTGACTGGTGAACGTCAGACGATCGTCTTACTATGTTTCCTATAATATGTGAACAAAATTGTTTCCGAAATGATCCAAATAGTTCTGGTTCCCAATGGCTACTTTAACACTCTCCACGCGGCAGGCGCAGCGTCTGCAGACGATATTCCAAAAGTTCACAAAATGTTTCAAAAATGTCAAGATCATTGAATTTCATTACCAGATTTGGAATCAACATGAGAAATGCATTGAAATAAGTACAAACATGCCTAGTTTTGGTTCTGTAATCCTTAAGATAGACTTTGAAAATTGCGTAAAGTTTTCTAAAAAATCTGTTTTGTATATAGTAAAATTATAGCCGCGTGGAAAGTGTTAAGCAGAAAAGTGGGTGAGACTGATAATATAGTATTATTATCTACGTTTGACAGACGGAGACGGGGAAAATGTCGCCTTATATGTTGTGATTCACACTCTTAGAATCAGGAACTACGAGGGGGCATAAATGTCATCACTAATGCCCTGTCACTTGCAATGATATCGTCAATATATTTTCCCGCTCATCATCAGCTTTGAACAAGTCGTGTGTATACATTATACGGCGATGTTGTTCCTAAAACACTATTGTAAAATCAATTTGGAAAATGACAGTTCTGATTTCGTTACAGGGTGTTTTTGTTTCTTTCTTTCGGATGCAACAACAAACAGCGTGCACCTCATCACATAAAACACCCGTAAGCCGTCACACTTCAATGCTACCAAATCACTGTCATGGTAATGAAACAACGACGAAATATTTCTTAATACACTGTAAAAATGATGTCTTGGCGACTTTTTGAAGTCATGTCTTGCAAATAAACGTGTCTTAAACGATAGAAAATATAGCAAAATATTTGGCTCAAGACACATGTCTGGTGAAGCTAGTTTTCAGACATGTCTCCAGTAAAACACGAGTCACGTCTAAAATGTAAGACATGTCTATTGAAGCCAATTTTGAGACATATCTTGAGTTTGTGTCTTCTGGCAAGACATGATTTTCCTGAAGACGTGTCTCATACATGTCTCAATTGCCCTATAAGCTACGTCTTGGCTCGTGTCTTTAGGCAAATATTTGTTAATGTTTTTATTGTTAAAAACACGTTTATTTGAAAGACACGACTTCAAAATGTCGCCAAGACACCATTGTTACTAAACTCTGTATACAGATAGATATTGCAAAACTTTCCTGTATGTTCAATTGAATTCTAGCGCCTTGTATCACCATAATGTGTGGTAGTCAATGTGAACGGTGAAGGGGGAGAGCAAGCAGTATCATTATAGATAACTCTATAGTCTTAACTGCGCTGTGCAATTGAATGCATGGTCCATACCCATCGTGGAAATGGGCTATTCCAGTTGAAATCCATACACCCCCCCCCCCCCCCCCCCTGCCCTTAAAGGGAGTCACCCATGCAGGTAACTTACACCACTTTCCACGCGGCAGGCGTCTGCAGACGACATTCCAAAATTTCACAAAATGTTTCAAAAATGTCAAAATAATTGAATATCATTACCATATTTGGAATCACCATGAAAAATGCATTAAAATAAGTACAAACATGCCTAGTATTGGTTCAGAAAGATAGACTTTGTATAATATGTGGAAAGTGTTAATACCATCCCTCTCAATCATGTCAATAGAGGTTATAGTTATATAGCTGCAATCTTGTCGGGAATAATTGTGTTCAAGATTTTCAAAAAGAATACACCTGTTACATGATATTGTAGGCCTATTCGGTAACACGGTTCATTCATGCAATGAATTGGACGCCATTCATGCACCGATTCAATTGAATGAAGTAGACTATAGGCCGGGTGCGATTCCCCTTTGTAGTCCGTTCCGCATGGCTGCATGGATAACCTCTGTGTTTTACCTTGCCCTTCTTCATACGAAAGACGTGACGTGACCGTCACGCCTCTGGTTAAACCTGCAAGTTAAGTTCATTATAAGCTAACCCCCTGAGAACTACCGGCCGATTGGTTAAAAAGATGGATACATCATTTATTGCACCAATGAGAGACATTGTTAGAATAATTGTATCCCTGATTAAAGATGGGAGTGAAACATTTTACAAGCTGCATTTGAATTGGCTATTCATATGAATACATCTTGTAATTAACCAATCAGAACCACTGTAAGATAGACAGGTAGACCCCAGGGGGTTAAGTTCATTATGAACGCTTTATGAGATATGCAATTAAAAACCCATTATCTTTTTAATGGGACATTACACTTGAATGAACAAAGGAACATTAAATTCCCAGCAACTCTGGTATTTTTTTCATTAACATTGTTTTCTTCCTAAATTAATAAAGCATAACTCTGGCATGTCAGACTGAGTGCTATAAAATATCGAAATTCTGGAGCAATGGAAAAGCTTATTGTGTTACTTTATTGCCAACAAAGGAGCATTAAATTTCCAGATCTATGTCCGCTTTATAACATTTTTATAGCAATATATGGTGTTGTTTGTGATTTTTAAATCACAAACAACAGAGTGCAATGTAAATTTGGACGTCATGCACCGATTTATTTGAATGAAGTAGGCCGGGTGCGATTCCCCTTTGTAGTCCGTTGCGCATGGCAACATGGATGGGGTCTACCCGTACCCGCTATAGTCATAAGGGTCGCTATAGTCATAACGTGTATTTTCCTATACCACGAGTGCGCTAGTCATAAAAGTATCTTAGGGTTAGGGTTAGGTTTAGGGTAGGGTTAGGGTAGGTTTAGGGTTAGGTATAGGGTTAGGGTTAGGGTTGGGTTAGGGTTAGGGTTAGGGTTAGGGTTAGGGTTAGGGTTAGGGTTAGGGTTAGGGTTAGGGTTTATGACTAGCGACCCTTATGACTTGTGACCCTTATGACTAGCGACCATTATGACTAGCGAGTTTGACCCACATGGATATCCTCTCTCGCTATACATTATGTTACCTTGCCCTTCTTCACGAAAGACTTGGCGTGACCTTCACATCTCTGATTACACCTGCGAAGTTAAGTTCATTATAAACGCCTTATGATTTATGATATTCACATCATGGTCTGATTAAATGTGATATCACACACTCGATTGAACAAAGGACCATTTAATTCCAAACAGGTCCGCTTTACTATTAATTCTTTTTTCTCTCAAAGTCATTATCAACGTACACCCCTACATAGAGCAAAATGGTTTTGTTTGTGAATTAGCAGAGCGTGTTATAAACATCCTAATAACAATTCATTTTATAGGACAATAGAATATAATATAGCTTCCAAAACTAGACGTGTGTCTTTTAATTTCCACTGTCCAACTTAATGTCATTGCAGTACTGCAGATGTTTGCCACACGGTCTTTTGAAGAACAAAAATGTTAGTTAAAACAAACAACTAATAAACAAATATATATAAAAGTGTTTTTATTCCTTATGAAAAAAGGGAATAAGAACGCTTTTGAAAATGAGATATCCAAAAAGGTGACACCAATTTTTCGTACGAAAGTACTTGATGTCCCAAAAAGTATGGACACTCGTGTTAAATAAAGAAAACGACAGGGCTACGAAATCCGCGGAAACGAGGTTCCCAGAATGAAATCTTGGGTCGCAGAAATAAAATCACAAAACAGAAAAATGATAGAATAAAAATGTTAATTACATAATAAGTAAGCTTTAAAACGGATCTTGTTTCTAATATTATTCTCTTTGCCTCCCTGTATTGATGCTGGTGCCCTCGCTGGCTAAATTGCCAGCTACACTGTTAAAACACTGTTTAAAAATGTGTTATTTAAAACAATTTACCCAACATTGTTTAAATTTTAAACAACATTGGTAAAATACTTTGATTTTTCATAAATTTAAGCAATAATTGTTTAAAATTTAACCAAAATTGTGTAAAAATATTTTAAACAACTGTTGAGCGATTCACCGGTTAACTAACAGTTGTTTAAAAGAACATGTTTTAAACAACTTGTTTAGAAATTACTCAACGTTGTTTAAAACATGCTCTTTTAAACAACTGTTAGTCAACCGGTGAATTGCTCAACAGTTGTTTAAAATAATTTTGCGCAATGTTGGTTAAATTTTAAATAACTATTGGTTAAATTTATGAAAATTCAAATGTTTATTTTACCAATGTTGTTTAAAATTTAAACAATGTTGGCTAAGGTTTTGTAAACAACAATTTTTTAAACAGTGTTTTAACAGTGTAATCCCTGGGTTCCACTCCCTGGACCCACATCAAAGAGTTTGCCTATAATAGAATCCATAAAATCTAAGCAAAGACTAAGACATTTCTTGCTATAGATCAGCCCTAAAAATGGGCATATGGCAAGCTGCGTTAGGAAAATCTCGCAGAAAATAAATCACCTAGCAAAAAAGTTCCCAGAGAGAAAATATTTTTTCTCTGCCCTGAAAAGCGTTATGGAAGTAAATTATATAGAAACACTAAAACATGGTCAGAGATGATAAGACTAGTGAATATATTTTGACAACAAACGTTATGTTGCATGACGAAACTTTTAACAAAGACATTTTTTCTGTTAACTGAAAAATATTGAGCGAATTAAAACGTATAATTCTTTAGAAACAAGTATAGAATTTGTTTACATTTATCTATGCGCCTTTTTACGAAATACCAATTGTTTATTTATAGCTTGAAGTATATCAAATAATGTGAAGACTCGGATGATCTGGCGTGAATGAAATTAACAAAGATATTAAAAATACTCGGACTCTATTCTCTGTCCATCCCGCTATCGCGGCAAATTACTCACTGGACCAAAGTGGCTGTGTTTAGGCCAAACAAAAAAGGTCCGTCTCAGAAGCCCGCCCGCATTGGTATGTTAAATGAGCTACGGCGCTGGTGACTAAAAAAAATCTCTTTTTCTTTTGGATTTTTTTTTTATTTAAAAAAAAAAGTTAAAAAAAGTTCTCTGTAAACTTGGATAAGCAACAACAAAAAGAGCACACAAAATCGCATACCTCATTGCCCATTTTCTAATTTTTAAAAAAAAAAATCGCACAGCACTTAGCTTTTTTGCACAATGTTTCTGAGACAGAGTTTCTTCTTTGTTTGGCCTTACGTGAGTACCAGAATTACGAGCGCTAGTGTATATACAGTCTTTGTTGTGAGTCTCAAGCCGCCGAAATACCTGTAGTTAAAATAGTAGATCAAAATATTTTAATTAAATATTTGAAATTATAATCTGTGTCGACACGTACCAGAAAATATACTTCTATGATTTGATCACTCCCCATAACAAATTAAAGAAAATACATTATTTTATGGTTGAATATGTTTGACATCAAGTAAATGACCCACACGGTTAAAAAAGTATATGTAAAAATACAGTAACTTACTGGCAATCTGGACGCCAGTAGTTTACCGTAAAAAAACATTGTCTGTAGAAATACGTTTTGTGGAGTGTAGATATCTGTAAAAATACGTAAACGTTAAATAACGTTACCTGCAAAAATACAGTAACTTACTGGCAATCTGGACGCCAGTAGTTTACCGTAAAAAAACATTGTCTGTAGAAATACGTCTTGCGTAAAAATACCGTTTAAATACAGTATTGCCTTAATTTTACGGTAAATTTAGATTACGTTCAACGTAAAATTACAGACATTTCTTACAACGTACCGTTAAAATAGGAAATATGTTAAGAAAAGTATTTTAACGGTAAATTGCCGTGAACTGACAGTTACTTCTGATGTTATATAACAGTATGTTGATTTTGAATTGTGTAATCACGGTATGATATGCTATTTTACATCAAAGTGTATAAACACGGGAAATCGTAGGTTTTCTTGCGTAAAAATACCGTTTAAATACAGTATTGCCTTAATTTTACGGTAAATTTAGATTACGTTCAACGTAAAATTACAGACATTTCTTACAACGTACCGTTAAAATAGGAAATATGTTAAGAAAAGTATTTTAACGGTAAATTGCCGTGAACTGACAGTTACTTCCGATGTTATATAACAGTATGTTGATTTTGAATTGTGTAATCACGGTATGATATGCTATTTTACATCAAAGTGTATAAACACGGGAAATCGTAGGTTTTCTTGCGTAAAAATACCGTTTAAATACAGTATTGCCTTAATTTTACGGTAAATTTAGATTACGGTCAACGTAAAATTACAGACATTTCTTACAGTGCATGTTCTAGTTATTTGGATCTAGTTCAGGTGGTTCAATATCGATATCTTAACACTTTCCACGCGGCTATTAGGTTTACCAAGAGCTATGTTCCAAAAAAGGAATCAACTCCATATAAAGTGAAATAGAAGAAAAGCAACGTTTTTTAAATTAAGGATGTTGCACTTCTTTGATTATGCTAATGTCCTGCCATATGAAAGATACTATACGTGTAAGCTTAAAAACAGGTTTGATTTCATTTTTTATTTTTTTCACTGTATTTCCTATATCATTCTTTATTTTACTATAAACAATCGTTATTTTCAATTAATGTACACCTGAAAGACATTATCAAATCACATTGTAAACAGAAAACCGCATTCAAATACCTCTTCAACTTTTTAAATTATGACATTTTGTTTTTTTCTTGAAAAAACTGAAGATTTGGACGATTTGGCACATTTTGTGAAATAACAACACTTCTGTCTGTGTGCAATTTTACATTTTCTTCATTGCATTTCATTAAGGACATTCCTATCAATGTTTTACCATGATAAAAGAACCATATTTCTACTATGTAATTGGCTTACAAAATAGTGAATTAAATTAAAATTTCCGGAAACTTCCGGAAATTACCCGACATTTCCGGAAATTACCGAGGGCCATAACTTTTGACCGAACATGCTAAAGATGTAGAGCAAAGTGTAAAAGTTGTATTTCGTAACTCTCTTTCATGTTCTGCACCTAACTCAATTTCGACAAAAAGTGGAGTTAATTAATTTTGGAATAGAGCTCTTCATTACAAAATAGATTTTTCAGAAACCTTCCCAACTTTCAAAGTCTTATCTCATGAATTACTGAACCAATATTAGGCATGTTTGTACTTAACTCAATGCATTTCTCATGCGATATGGTAATGAAATTCAATAATTTTGATATTTTTGAAACATTTTATGAAATTTTGGAATGTCGTCTGCAGACGCCTGCCGCGTGGAAAGTGTTAACTAATTCTATAACTCAAAACTTTCGTGTCCTTTCTTTTGGTACATCCTATAGGATATGTCTAAAAGAGCGCGATATAAGACGTTAAAGAGTTTTCCTTGTTAACACTTTCGACGCGGCATGCGTCTGCAGACGACATTTCTACATTTCACAAAATGTTTCAAAAATGTCAAAATAATTGAATTTCATTACCATATTTAAAATCACCATGAGAAATGCATTAAGACAAGTACAAACATGCCTATATTATTGCCATCAGTAATCCTTGAGATATACAGGGTGAGTCAAAAAGACTGCAATAGTGGAAAGAAGCCATTTTGTTTTCAAAACCAAAATGAATTTTAAAACTTTTTAAACGTTGCAAGAATGCTGTATTTAATCCTAACTTTGTGTGAAAAAATGAAGTCGATCGCATTTTTCGTTTGTATTTGGTGACCCTCTTTGCTGCACAACCAAATTTACCTGTTTGTCCACGAGCACAGTGATTTTCATTTGAAATGGTACACATTGCATTTTCATATTTGAATATCCCGCCAACAAAAAAATGGAAAATTTCAGTTTTTTATTAAAATTTAGAACATTATACGCTTTCATTGCATGGGTACGATTATAATTGATTATGCTAACTCACATGTTAACAAGAAAGGATGCATCAAATTCCAATAACATCAAAAATGAACTCAAGTTTACAAATTTGAATGAGAGACACAGTTTGCGATCTGATGCATATTTTGGGTATCTCGTGGACAAACGTGTACAATGGGTGCACTGGTCAAAAGGTTTACCAAAGATAAACGGAAAATGCGATCGACTTAATTTTTTCACACAAAGTTAGGATTAAATACATCATTCTTCCAACGTTTAAAAAGTTTTAAAATTCATTTTGGTTTTAAAAACAAAATGGCTTCTTTCCACTATTGCAGTCTTTTTGACTCACCCTGTATATACTTTGAAAGTTGGGAAAGGTTGAAAAACTGTGTTGTATAAATGTTAAAATAATAGCCTCGTGGTAGCGTTAAGACTTTAGAAGCATTTCGTTCTTTATAGGTAATACCACTTTCATACATTAACACTATCCACGCGGCTATTGGTTTTACCATATACGTACAAAACAGATTTTTCAGAAGCCTTTCTAAACTTTCAAGGTCTCTCCAAAGGATTACTGAATCCAATAATTGGCATGTTTGTACTTATTTCAATGCATTTCTCATGGTGATTACAAATATTGTAATAAAATTCAATAATGTTGACATTTTTGAAACATTTTGTGACATTTTGGAATGTCGTCTGCAGAGTGTTAACATCTGTGTCATTTCATTTCATCTCCTATCAGGTATGCGATGAAACAACACCTGAAAATCTTTTGATTAAATTGGCTCAAGTAATTTAGCAGAATTAATTAATTTCAAATTTCAACAATTACAATAATTTCAAAGGATTGAGTTGTCATTAAGTGGTTTCAGCATATATTTTTTTTGTCCTCTATATAATTATACGTAAAATACCGTAACAGGAGCGCACTAAGAGACGCGTAAAACACTATAGGCATTGCCCGGGGGGGGGGGGGGGGGCAGTCAAACATAATGTTGTACACATGCGTGACCAAAAAAACGCGTAAAAAGGGGTGTTTTTTCAGTGTTAGACGCGTCACGCGAGTGACGCGTTAAGGGTATCAAAAACGCTGATTTTCAAGAAAAAGGGTGGCTTAAATCCCGGCTTAAAATACAGGTCGAACGTGTTTAGGGTAACTTATTTTGTTCCCCGTTAAATAGACAAAACTTGTTTAGGGGTCATATTCTGGCAAGAACTTGTTTAGGGGTCAAAATTTGCAAGGAAAGCGCGCTAAAAACTTGTTTAGGGGGGTAATTTTGCTTGCATGGTAAAACTTGTTTTGGGGGCGTCTGGAAAAAATTTGGTCACGCATGTGTACACCATTATGTTTGACTGGCCCCCCCCCCCCCCCCCGGGAGGCATTGTAACCGATTGAATTGGGACTCAACTAGACCCACAAAGAGAACCTGTTTCAATTATTAAATGACTTCCATAATCACCTTTTTTTAAAAGAATCGGATAATTCCGCAAATGAATACCTTACCTACATTTGTATAACGCCAATTGTACTTATCAAAATATCGTAATATCTGAATTGCTGTATCAGTCTATACACTGAATATTGAAACAAAAATAATCGCGGCTTCCACGTGCAATCTACAACCAATTACGTGATTTAGTACAATTCCCGATTGAGCGCTCGACATATGAAATTTTTAATTTCTAGTATTGCTGGAAGAAGAAAAAATTGAACATGATCAATCTCCCTGACGTAAAAAATGCATTTCTACAACTCTAGTTTATTTTTGATATGACGATGGATCTCTATGGGGAGAGCTGAAGTCCCCGAACACCAAAACGTTTTACAGCCTCACTTCCCATCTCCAAGTATACGTTGTCGTGTAAAACTGAATCAAGAAAAGGCAGTCAATTGCTTTGAAAGTATAGATAGACGGATTTTGTTGCAATTAGTCTAATGAAGTTGTTCAGTCAGTCAGTAAACGTTTCGAAATTGTTTTAAACGTCTTTCGTCCCTCGTGAACAACCACCACCATCTGAACGGCTTATACTTTTGGAAACCTCTTGAGGGATTTTAGCAATTCATATTTAGTGGATATTGCTGCTAATTTTTACGATTAATAAACCATTGCTAATTAAGCAAATGGATCACCACTCAGCGCACTACGATTAGGCCATGTGAAATAAGTAACATGTTGATCGTCCCCGCCCTCACGAATTTTTTGAGAATTTGAAATATTTGTGCTATTTTTCTTCCTGAGCTTTATAACATTAATTTATATACTGTTGTCATGAAAGAGACGTATAGAAGTGTTTCAGTAGTATTTATAAACACATTGCACACTGTTTTTCCAGCCATGGGGCAGAGAATTGAGGAAATAACACAAAATAATGAGGGCCTCTTCGTTTTACAATATGAGACCAAAAGCTTCAGGAATTGGAATTTCATAAATGAATAGTAACAACAACAAAAAACATAATAATAACAAATAATAAGGGCCTCCCTCACCAATTTTTTTATAAAGTCTGGACGATTAACATGTTATTTATTTTACTTGGCCTTATAACAGGGAAGTAATTTCTCAAATATAAAACATGATGAATTGTGGGATTGACGCTTTCTATGCAGAATTGTGTGATTAACGCTTTCCACGCGGCAATTGGTTGAATACTATAATATGCAAACTAATTCTTTTTAGAATATTTTACCAACTTTCAAAGAATATCTCAATAATTATTTAGACAATACTAGGCATGTTTGCACTTATGTGAATGTATTTCTCGTGGCGATTCGAAATATCGCAATGAAATTAAATAATTTTGACATTTTTGAAACATTTTGTAAACTTTTGCAACTATCGTCTGCAAGTGTTAATGCCATTGTGATGTGAAAGCCACGGTAATGGGATACAACTTCTATTACTGAATTGTTTCCATATTCATAGCCACTATTATACAATCTTCCTCCTAATTTCGCAAAGGCTATTTCACCACAAACCGTCAGATACACGCACACCACACAAGGCAAGCACACAAATTTCATCTGCCTCTCCCAACGACCACAGCTGAAAAACATCAGATACTCTACTATGGTGCTAAGCTCTGGAACGCTCTTCCCAACACACTCACAAATATCACAAACAAACATACATTTAAAAGGCAGCTCAAAAAATGCTACCTTTCTACATAATGATACACACACCACACACACCCCTCTTTCTCTTAGTAAAACATAAACTTTGTTCGCTCCTCTTCTTTTCTTCTCATCTTCCTCTATTTTCATTCTATCCTCTCTCCTTCCTCGTGAAGTACATAACTAATGACTTAACTTACTTTTAACTTGGCAACTTTTGTCTCTTGTCACGTACATGTGTTCTCTATTGTTCTCTTTTTGTTTCTGTGTGTCTTTGTCAAGTGTATTGTTTTTGTGCTGTTCTGTTTGATCTTGTTTCGTGTTTTCTGTTCTCCCGTCATTAAATATGCTCTATTTGCTATCATTCTATTTTTTGTGTCAAGGGTCCCCACTATATAAGCCCGTCTATCAGGGTTTCCACTGGGGTTCCTAGCATCTACTTCATATTGTATTATTATTTGTTTGTATTACTTTTGCTGAATAAATTGAATTGAATTGAATTGAATTATACAATCTTCAAAAAGTAGCTTACCAGGAAATAAATATGCTCTTAATAACTCCAAATCTATAGCTCCTACATACATTTATTATTGATGTGTGAAGACATTTCTTATATTTAATTTGAGATATTGCACGTGACGATTGACTGAATATTAACAGAACTATGTGTCCAAAACCAGAATTCAGAACAAAGTCCGTTTTTTCTCATTTTAGCATTTAGTTCTACATGCAGCCTCTACAGTGTGGTTCGATAAAACGTTGACAGTTTTTTGAAGCCATTTTTTTTCTAAAGATTTAAAAATTAAAAAAAATCAATATTCATCAACTATATGATCTTGACCATCTATGCTGAAAACATCGTTACAAATAACCTTACGGTTGCAAAATAACAGCTATTTAAACAAAGTCTGTCCCATTTCACTCTGTCCATGCACGGGTACTGATTTCGCGACACGTTACATTGAATAATGAATGATGGATTGCATGCAAGTAACTAAGATTTGAAGATCCCGCCCCGCCAGGTGGTGAAACCAGTGTAATTGTTAACATCTTTACTATATTCAGGTGTGAAATCAATACGTAATAATAATACCACGAGTGACCCTAATATTAGAATTATTGACTTTCATAGATTGGAAGTGTAATTGTCTATACTCTACGCCTAATAAAAGTGACGATGCCATTTAATGTTATCTTGCTGGTCATTTCCCGAAGACTTACCCGTGGACAAAGAGATTTTGGAGAGATTCTCTTCAAATAGCTATAATTTTGCCGCCATAGCATTATTGACATTGAGATTTTCAGCACTATGGCCAAGATAATATTTTTGAGGAATATGTAAAAAAAAATTAAACCAAATCCCACAATTGTGAAAAATTTGGCTTTGAAAAACTGTCAACGTTTTATTGAACCACACTGTATAAGCCTGTTTCTATTCGAACGCAAAAGAGGGTTAGTGGGGGTGATTGGGGTGATGGCTTGAATAGAAATACGCGATCACCCCCTTTTCGCCACCTCCATCACCACCAAATTAACCCAGTATTTCTGGGTTATTGGGGTGATTTTAGTGGTGATCTTAGATCTTGAATAGAAACAGGAGGCGATTATTTTATGTTATCATGGTTATTGTCGCCGCTACAGGGCGACACTTGTCGCCTACCTGTTGATACTAAACTTTCCCCCAAGTCAGGTGGCGTACGAACCGCTATGCACATGATGAAGCTTCGAGCGACAACGGGGACAGGGATAAATATGTCGCTAGTGCCTATAGGAGTCAGGCATGATAGGAGTATGACTTGAATAACTGTCACTGGTTGAATTAGGTCCTTTAGTTTGGATACTCTGGTAGAAAGTTCCATCCCTTGATCTTTTTGTTGTTGCCAATATTCTGAAGTACTTTAATTGTTGTACCGATTCCGAAAAAACGAAAAAGCTTTTTTCTCTCTGTAAATCATAGTAAATTAAAGTGATGTAATTGGAGGACATCGTCTGTATGTTAGATAACAAGATAACAATCAAGCGCGAATATAATGATGAAGTGTAAACATAGCCACCACGTGACGGTTTTTGATCAGAATCTTCGCGCGCAGGATACTATGTGAAAATATATGTGGTCAGGCTAACTGCTAAAGGATCATGAGATCGGTATCAGAGACAACCCATTGTTATCCCACCTGTTCCAACAGTATGTACTATGCACACCACAGGTGCGAATAGGTCATCAATTTCAACAAATAGCATAGAAATCAACGGTAATAAAACCAAATAACGAACTTCAAAAATGATGAAGGAACGAGGAAATTACATTGTGGATTTAAAGATGGTTGGGCTTTATTAGCGCAATGATTTGGGCACCATTGTCTAGATCGTTATCTTATTTACCCGTATGAGTTGATGAATTGTAATTCAGGGAGGGGACGTATTTGAAATTGCCTTGGTGCAATTATCATTCATCTAGACAAATACACGATGACAATCGCATTTGTCATCCTTTATTAGTAACAGATGCTCATTCCGTGCAGTTAGTATTTAGGTCTGATTTTCGGATCTCAAAACCATCTGATAATTTAATAAGAGGGAAGTTTAACTTTAACTCATGATTTCGGATCTCATAACCATTTGATAATTTGATAAGAGGGAAGTTTAACTTCAACTTTTGATTTGGTGAAAGATATTTCTCATTATATTCAAGAGGCAGTTACAACGTACTTGACTATTGCGTGATCATTGACTGTGGTTCAATGTCTTATAATAAAGCGTTTAATGTATAACAGTTGAGAGCTCTCACTGGCTACCGATTAAGCAGCGCATAGAATTCAAGATTCTTGTAATTGACAATTGTGTTCAAATGCCTTCACCAGACTACCTTCTCTGATCTACTTCATGTTTCATCATCTCACGGCAATCTTCGCTCGACCTCAACTGCCTCTTTCATTCTCACTGACCACAGGACACAGCGTTCAACATTCGCCGACAGATCATTTTCTTGCTATGGACCTAAGCTTTGGAATGCATTACCAAATCATATTAAATCTGCTTCTTCAATTGACATTTTCAAGAAACTGTTTGAGCAACATCTCTTCTATATTGCATAAAACCACACTGCAAAAACTCCGGTGTTGCATTTAACACCATGGGTGTCACTATAGGACCGGTGTAAAGTGGTCCGGTCCTATAGTGACACCCATGGTGTTAAATTAACACCGGAGTTTTTGCAGTGCAATAACTTTATTTATTATATTTGCATTTACTTTTCTGCTGATATTTTGACTTATTGTATTTATATTCATCCATTGTTTGTGTTTTCATGCACCTTAATGCAATTTTATTGGTTATTGGCGCGGTATAAATGTCAGGTAGTAGTAGTAGAGTAGCTCTTGGCTGCCTTTTGTTTGGCTTTTGTGGCTGCCTTTTGTTTGGCTTTTGTTTTGCCAGTGCACACGCACATAGGTCTTAGAAGAGCACTTAGTAATCTTTAGTTTTACCCTAGAGCCTATCGTACTGGTTTCGCAGCGGCGCCTCCTAAAGCATACTCCACAACGCTCGACCGCTGGGCGATAGCGTTTGCCACCGCTACATCACATGTACCATGGCTTCGCGTGTCATATTGGCTCCGACCTACATGTATGTGTTTCAATGGCGTAATGATTACGGGGAACCAGCGTATTATCTGGTCTGTATACCTTTTAGGTATATGTTTGTCTCGGGTATTAAATTTATATCATGAACATTGTGAAAGAGTAGTTGCGTTGTGGAGTACACTCAGCCCTTCAGACATAGACACGGAAATGCTACCTAACTGATGTAACAACGATTATAGCTACTGATGATTTTTGTTAAAATGTATAAATCGTAATGTAATTGAATGCAATTATTGAAAACAAATTAAATCATTTTCTGATTATTGAAAATCAGAATGTGGTCCTGCATAACCGCGAGAGCACTATTAGCTGTTTTCGATTTTTTAATTTGCAGGATTATGTTTTCATACGCCAATGATATGAAACAATGGGAGATATAGTGTCAAGCTTCAAATTAGCATGTTTTAACACTATCCAAGCGGCTATTGGTTTTACCATACATGCCATATACAAAACAAGTTTATCAGAAATAAAAATCTATCTTAAGTAGGGGTTGAGAGGTTTAATTTTATGGATTTTGTTTTTTTGGCTTTAAGTCACAGCCCAGAGAATTAGCTTTCGTTTGCTTCAAAAATGAACAAAATCGGATATTCCTCTGCAAAGTTATGATAAATTTCGTATATTAACGCATGTATTTAATTCTTAATGTATTCTATTGTTTTAAGTATCTCATTTCTGGTCAAAAATGTCATATTTTATTTGATTGCTCCAATAATTAATGCATTTAGTGTTCTAAGATGCCTTAAATAAGTGAAACGTCATTTTTAAATCAAATTTAGTTAATTTGATACAAAAATGAGTATTAATTATTCGTATTTACTAATGACCGTCCTTTAACTGACGATATCTCCGTAACTAATTTAGACCATTTTGCGACCGTGCGCGCAGAAAACTAAAGGGGCTAGGACCTTCAAATTTGGCCAGAATACTGTTAATAAGTAGGCTTTAAAATGAACTAGAATGGAGACTCTAACCCTATGAAAACATATTTTTTTACCTCTTCGTAAAAAAAATATTATTATTTTTTCTGGTGAACACAAAATCAAATACTTGCCCTAGTTAATAGTGTCCAATTGCTTAGATCCTACTTCATTCCATAGCCTTATCAATCAGCTTTCATTTGCTCTTTGTCCCAATACTCTACAATAAATAGTTTCTGAGATATCTTGCGCGCAAGGTGTCCTCGTAGTAAAAAAGATGATCCAAGATGGCCGCCGTTTCTATGGCAACGGGTCACATGACCGACCAAGTAGCGATATTTTTAAACCTATACAACACTTAAAGTTTAAGTACATACCCAACTAACATTAACAGTACGTTTAATATTGGAGAAAAATTAGTTTTAGTAAAATGTGCTCTCAACCCCTACTTCCCCCTTAAGGATTGCGTGAACCAATACTAGGCATGTTTGTACTTATTTCAATGCATTTTTCATGGTCATCCCAAATATCGTAATGAAATTCAATGACGTTGACATTTTTGAAACATTTTGTGAAATTTTGGAATGTCGTCTGCAACCGCCTGCCGCATGGAAAGTGTTAAGTACACGGTGTCCCAAAAGTTTCGATAACTTTTTGAAGCTTCATATCTCAGTTAAATAATCCGCACTACAAAATTGAAAACATATTTGGATAGAGAAAACCATATATAATTATGTTGATACCAAACTTGTCCCTTTTCCCGAATATGAGATGTATGATTTGGTCAAATATTATTTACGATGCAGTACATCGCGATCGTTCATCTGTCAGGACACCAAGTGTGCGTTAGGTATAAACACATGTTGCACATTCCTCACAATGCTTTTGCACACAAAAAAAACACTTTCCTTTGAGTCTATTTCAATTGTTGTAAAATGTGCATGTGTTTTAAAGTAATAAAACGGAGTATTTTAATCTAAAATGTTAAAAAACTACAATGGAAAAATCTTTCTCTTCACTCACTCTCCCCTACAGCACGAAACTAACCTATAGTCGATTCGCAGACAATGGCCGATTTGAGCGATTTACCATTTCAGTAAAGAGTAACAGAAGCAAAAGAGGGGGAGGCACTTGAATTTAATCGTAATATGCAAGGTTAATACCGTGTCTTCATGCGCATACTACTGTGATGTAGTCACCACTATGTACCTAGTGACAGGGAACTTGCGTCTGGATTATCGGCATAACTTTGCCGGCAAACATTTTGTTGTCAATTGCCCGCGTATTTTCAATAAAGAAATGTATTGTTATTCAGATAAATTGATAAAGGTATTCAGGTGGTCTCATAGCCAGAAATACTTAAAGTAACGTTTATAATCCGTATCTTGGTTGATAACACTGTTTTTCCATTTAATTAGGACAAATGGTTTTGTACCTAGGTATATAAAACAAAATGATTATTGAATTCTTTTCCGGTTTATTTCTCGCAAATAAATACGTAGAACTGTTATTTTCATTTTAATGTTTTCTTTATTCCACGTGCATTATAAAAACGGAAAATAAGAAAAAGTATCCACTAAATTATGAATAGGTAAAATGACAAACATAATATTTTTCTTTCGAAACTTGTATACGGTCGATGATGGTCGATTTGTTTTTATTGTGGTAACCGCTTCCAAAGGGATAACACGTTTGAAGCTGCTGCATTAAGTTTTTGGTTGTCGTGATTGTAAAGCTCAGCCCTATTCATAAAGCCACACTATCATGAATAGCATTTGATTATGGAGCGCAAATAATCATGATAGTAACATCTATAAAAGTACCGCTGTTTCATCATTGGTCAAAATGGGTTCCTCTAACGCCCAATGGACGAGGTCCAAAATCGATACCGATGCGCCAGAGTTTATGAATCTACTATAGCACCAAATCTTCTATTGAGGGATTAAAGGATTATACAGCTTTAATCCGTAATAGGTCTGGACACTAATCTAACTTCTTACACCAAGGATACGCCAAGGATACACCCCATAACTGCTGTTTTTGATTCGTTGTATATTTAACCGCATTATGTTACGCGTTATATTGCAGTGTCGTAGTAAATAAAGGAAAACTCTCTTCTGTTCTTTAGCAACACGTATACTCGTAAAGTTTGGTATCAAAATAATTCTACAAATGTTCTCTTTCTAAATATGTTTTCAATTTTACACTGACATTTTTTTTACCGGAGATATTAAGCTTTGAAAAAAGGTGTGGAATCGTCAATGTTTTGCCAGACGTCCCGAAACTGATGTGCGCATGCTCATAACAATTAAAATGCGTTGTAGTAATATACGGTTTATTCCGTACGGACGTCTAGCAAGATATAGCCGTGGAATCTTTTAGGACACCCTGTACTTTAGTTTGTACTGAAATAACGTATAAACTACAATAATGATATATTCAGTCATTTCTCAAAATGTAACCTAACATTTTCAAGATCTATTCGTTCAAGCACCTGAGACATGTGAAATTTATGCAAATGAGTTTCACTTACACGGCACGAAACATACGGAAAGCGACATGGCTGGCTAGACGACCGGCGACCTCAACACGTGCGACGTCGTAAGCAGATAGGAACATGTAATTACATGTTATAAGCTTACACATCATTCTAGTTTGACGGCTCAGAGTCGGCAGACTATCACCATTTCAATTGGTACTTGGCGGGAAAAGATTTGGCGGGAAAAGAGTCACGGATATATCAATTATTCTAAAGTACACAACAAGGTGAGATTATTCAGTCAAGATAACAAATAACAGAAAACTGAAACTTATAACAGTACATTTTATCGTAATAGAATCCCAGAATATACTACCAAATAGTTCTATCCGAACATTCAGAATTCATGAATAAGTCTCGGTAAATGTTTATGGCTGATTGGCGGGAAAGTATCTTGCGTGAATCTCTGGTCATTGTATCCCCTCAAGCAAGTCAAAACATGCCCCTAGATATAGAACAAAATTCATGATATGAATCACATCGATGTTATTCTGAAACCTTTGCGAATCATTCATCATCATTATAGAAAAGGTGTCATTAATGTTAAATAAACGGAAATAAAATGATATAGTCTGCTGAGGTTTTCAAAAAAATGCATTTGTTGAAAGTAATCAGTTATCTTGTGCTGTGAACTGTTAATTTTTTTAATTTCCTGTGTGTCTGATTAGGCCTATCTAAACCTGGTTGTCAAATTTCTGAGAATTCTGAATATCAAGTATGTTTTATTTTTTTCCAGAGTACTACTATATGTAGCTGTCATCTTGAAGCATTATTTTGGTCACCAAACTTTAACGAAATAATCACTGAACTCATATTTTGTGTATGAATAACAAAATATGGAAATGAATTCAATAATCTTGAAAATTTTGAAACGTTGTACATGCATTGAACTCTAAAGGTTGTAGCACAACCGCCGAGTAAAGACATCCCTAATGGACGACGAAATTTTCCCTATGAAATCTTCTTAGAGCTGTGCTGGGGTCAAACTCGCTAGTCATAAGGGTCGCTAGTCATAAGGGTCACAAGTCAAAAGGGTCGCTAGTCATGAACCCTAACCCTAACCATACCCTACCCTATAACCCTAACCCTAAACCTACCCTAACCCTACCCTGCCCGTAACCCTAACCCTAAGATACTTTTATGACGAGCGCACTCGTGGTATAGGAAAATACACGTTATGACTAGCGACCCTTATGACTAGCGGGTAGACCCCTGTACTGTACCTTATTACAATTATAATGGGGTTAGTACATTTTTCTTTACATATACTTTGGTATATATTTAGCATCATATCAATCAATTTCAGTTGTGACGAAAGGATGCTCTACAACCCATTTTTGATTTTAGTAATCCATACAACATGTTTGTAATATTTTTGGTGGGTTTAATACCAAATTTTAGGTAAAGTAATATTTAAAGAAACGGACTGACCGCACTCTATCGGGCAATAAGGTACCACTCTGAATTTGGTATTTCAATAGATCCGTTTAGATATAAATGGGGTGACAGGTGACGTCACACCGGGCATTTGGTCGGCAGTTGCCATTGTTCTTAGCCCGGCTGTTTGCGCACGACGCATCTTGTTTTATTTAGGACCCGTGCTTTTAAAACTCGCGCAAAAGCATTGTAAAAGACATCGGCCGAGTGCACCAATGACGGGTAGCTGAAGAATAGCGCTACCTCGCTAGTAACTGAGGCGTAACCCAACATTTTGAGAGCGCCAATGCGGGTAAGCTACTAGGCTAGTAACTGGCGGGTAATTTACGCTAAATGTTATACCTGACCGGACCAAAGAGTAAGTTGGGGCATAACGTTTTATGCCACAAGTCAGTCGATTCTAGCAGTAGCGTAAATTTGTTGTGAACATTGGAGGGGATGATTCGCTAATGCTGAAGGACAAATTGCGCTTGCATGCCCAGGGGGTGTCTATTTGAAGTGGAATGTGACCCCTCATAAGCTGAAAGATTTTTATATTTTTGAAAATCCATTCATGCAATTTGGTGATTTTTTTAGTCAAAATTTAGATCAACTCCTTTTGCCCATTCAAACACTAATCGCACCGACTTTGGGTCATATTTTGACCAAAATGTACTAATTGTCCAAGGATCTTAAATAAAGACCAAATACATAAACTTATTATTGTTTTTATTAATTAAAAACTGATAAAGCCAAGTTTCAACTTTATTGTGAGTGGAAGGGTAGAATTAGAAGAACGAAAAAGAAAAGAAAAAAAGCATATCGTGCCGTGCGTGGTCTGGGAATCGAACCGGGGTTCCACGGTTAAAAAGCGAAGGACAAGGTGTCCACGCCACGGAAGTATTTGTGTTAAGAGATGTGTTATAATTGTATATAATTGTATCCATTGGGTGCTTGTGTTTGTCATTAAAATTGTGCTTTTTGGTGCAATGTTTGTATGTGCCCCTCGCCCAAAATATGTTTGTAATGTCATGATAGTCCTTATTTTTGAAAAAGCGGTAAACAAACTTCGAATTTTTTGGCCATAAAATGGCATCATTTTTTCTAGATCGCAGGCCGACTCCACGTGATTCTTGATTTACACTAACCTATGACCTAGCGAGTGACGACACGTTTTTAATATTACGGAGGGCCATTCACGCCAGAATGTTACAGTAAACTATAGGTTAACACTTAGCATATGCGCCAATTAATTTTGTAAGGGGACGATGCTGATTAATGAGGATATTTACCTCGCTAGTTGCTATTCTGGTGTTACTCGCCAATTACGCTCTAAGAATTACATCGTTAGTAAGTTATGCTACAGTTAGAGCATAACTACTAGGGAGGTAGCTTACCTCCCTATTAAGTTACCCGTCATTGGTGCACACGGCCGTAATAAGGCATTATAATGGACAGTGTTGTGGTCATGTGCTGTGCCCTCAAGCATGTATCGACAGTCCAGTCCCATCGACCGTTGCGTTTGTTGTAAACATTGCAGTCACCCCATCTAGCTTAGAGTTTATTTCAATTTATTCACAAATTGGTACAACATTTTATTCCAGGACAAGGAAAAGTGAAAACAATTTCACCGCGTGTCGAGAGACAAGGTACACATCTAAATTTGGTAAAAAAAGGATCCATGGTGATTTTTTATTTCCTTTCGTTTCGTTTCGCTAAAGATATAAACCAACTAAGTTATTCAAATTATTTTAATTTAAAATGTTAAAGCACGTGCAGAAATCACCTTCAAACATTAATTCAGTCGTCGTTTCGAGCCTCTCTCAGCGTACGAAGATGTCTTTGCTTACCATGCAATTGCTTACAATGACTTAATCAGCTAGAGAACCAACAACTTGAGAGCTTGATATTATGACGACACCACGATCATCATCATTAAAACCAAAGTGTCGTCCCCGATCGTCTCTTCATAGAGTTACCGCTATGATGATCCCAATTACCTATCCGTTACACTTCCCGAGACGTTAGCGCAAGACGCCGTCATCATTATAGAGAAAGATAGACCCCTTTTCTTGTCACACTTTATTGGGGTAAATTCCCCCTAGTTTTTGTTCAGTGTTATGGACTGAAACAAATATTTATGATCGATAGGATTTTGTTATTCCCATCTTTTTCTACGGAACATTGCTGACTAAGAATGGACATAAAACATGAAACGAAATAATTATAGAATCAACTGAAGAATAAAACAACATCAATTTATTTTATTTCCTTTTTCATTCATTCTTTTCTTTTCTTTTTCTATTTTACTTTTCTTCCTTTTTAAATGTTGACGCCGTCTGCAAAAGGCACATGTCCTCGAGTCTCTGTTTCTAAATCATATTACCCATAATGTACAAAAAGATCCTTCAAACTTTTCCAAACGTTATTAAATCCAAGTCGTCATTGCGAGCCTCTATCACTGCAGCATACGACGATGTCTTAAATAACAGTGTTACTTTATCACCAACAAATCCAGAAACACTAAAGAGCTTGATATAATGACGACACGGCGATCATTATCATTAAAACCAAAGTGTCGTCCCCGAGCGTCTCTTCATAGAGTTACCGTTATGATGATCCCAATTACCTATCCGTTACACTTCTCGAGACGTTAGCGCTAGACGCCGTCATCATTACAGAGAAAGATATCGGCCGAGTGCACCAATGACGGGTAACTTAATAGGGAGGTAAGCTACCTCCCTAGTAGTTATGCTGTAACTGTAGCGTAACTTACTAACGATGTAATTCTTAGAGCACAACTGGCGAATAACAACAGAATAGTAACTAGCGAGGTAAATATCCACATTAATCAGCATCGTCCCCTTACAAAATTAATTGGCGCATATGCGAAGTGTTAACCTATAGGTTACTGTAAAATACTGACGTGAGTGGTCCTCCGTAATATTTAAAATGTGTCGTCACTCGCTAGGTCATAGGTGAGTGTACATAATTAACATAAATAATCACGTTGACTCGGCTTGCGTTCCGAACAAAAATGATGGTATTTTTTTGGCCAAAAATTTCGAATTTGTTCAACGCTTTTTCAAAAATAAGGACTATCAAGACATTACAAACATATTTTGGGCGAGGGGCACACACAAATATTGCACCAAAAAGCACAATTTTAATGACAAACACAAGCACCCGATGCAAACAGTTATATACAATTATAACACACCTCTTTTCATTCACACTTCCGTGGCATGGATACCTTGTCCTTCGCCTGATAACCGCAGGACCCCGGTTCGATTCCCAGACCACGCACGGCACGATATACTTTTATTTTTTTTCTTCTAGTTATACCCTTCCACTCACAATAATGTTGAAACTTCAGTTTTAATTAATAAAAACAATAATAAGTTTATTTATTTAGTCATTATTAAAGATCCTTGGACAATTATAGTACATTTTGGTCAAAATATGACCCAAAGTCGGTGCGATTAGTGTTTGAATGGGCAAAAGGAGTTGATCTAAATTTTGACTAAAAAAATCCCCAAATTGCATGAATGGATTTTCAAAATATAAAATATTTCAGCTTATGAGGGGTCACATTCCACTTCAAATATACATTCCCTGGGCATGCAAGCGAAATTGGTCTTTCAGCATCAGCGAATCATCCCCTCCAAGCCAATGTTCACAACAAATTTACGCTACTGCTAGAATCGACTGACTTGTGGCATAAAATGTTATGCCCCAACTTACTCTTGGGTCCGGTCAGGTATAACATTTAGCGTAAATTACCCGCCAGTTACTAGCCTAGTAGCTTACCCGGCATTGGCGCTCTCAAAATTTTGGGTTACGCCTCAGTTACTAGCGAGGTAGCGCTATTCTTCAGCTACCCGTCATTGGTGCACTCGGCCGAATAATGACTTGTCACACTTTATTGGGGTAAATTCACCCTAGTTTTTGTTCAGTGTTATTGACTGAAACAAATATTTATGATCGGTAGGATGTTATTATTCACATCTTTTTCTACGGAGCATTGCTGACTAAGAATCGAAATAAAAATGAAACGAAATATAAAGAAACAATTGAAGACGAAAACAACATCAATTTATTTTATTTCCTTTCTTTCATTCTTTTCTTTTTTCTATCTGTCTTTTCTTTCTTTTTAAATGTTGACACCGTCTGCAAATGGCACGTGTCCCCACGCTCTGCTTCTAGATCATATACCCGTAATGTACAAAACGGTCCTCCAAACTTTTCCCATCGTTATTAAATCCTAGTCGTCATTGCGAGCCTCTATCACTGCAGCATACACCTATGTATTTTACTACAGTGTAATTTTATCACAAAGAAAACAGAAACACATTAAGAGCTTGATATTATGACGACAAGGCGATCATGATCATTAAAACCAAAGTGTCGGCCCCGAGCGTCTCTTCATAGAGTTACCGCTATGATGATCCCAATTACCTATCCGTTACACTTCCCGAGACGTTAGCGCTAGACGCCGTCATCAATATGGAGAAAGATAGACCCATCTTTTCGTCTCTTCTTTATTGCTTACTGCTCATCAACGGCTCTGTCACACTTCATTGGGGGTAAATTACCCCCAAATTAAAGGGGAAAATTGTTTGTTTAGAGTAACGGAATGAACAAATTGCAGTTTGTAGAATTATTCTTAATTTCCATCTCTTCAAGTCTTACGAGACTTTGACTCAAAAAGAAAATTGATAACAAAGAAACAATTGAAGAGAAAAAAACCATCAGATTATTTGTATTTACTTTTTTTCTTTTTTCTTCTTTCTACTGACGTCTCTGCTCTTGAAGCATGTAAAAGAAAAACGGCATAATTCTGTTATACCCTTCACACCAACATCGGTTAGTATGCGTCGTTCTTAAAAATCACGAACTATGAATACCCCTGTGAAGGGTATAACAGAATTACTCCAGAAAAACACCTTCAAACTTTTCCCAACATTATAAACCATGTCATCGTTGCAAGCCTATTGCGGCAGTGAGAGACAATATTTTCCTTGCCACAGTGTCACTTTATCACCAAGAGAACATAACACACATTGAGAGCTTGATATTATGACGACACGGCGATCATCATCATTAAAACCAAAGTGTCGGCCCCGAGCGTCTCTTCATAGAGTTACCGCTATGATGATCCCAATTACCTATCCGTTACACTTCCCGAGACGTTAGCGCAAGACGCCGTCATCATATCATGGACAGGATAGAGAAAGATATATAGACCTACTTTCATTGTCACGCTTCATTGGGGGTAAATTACCCCAATTTTGTTCAGCGTTACGGACTGAAACAAATAATTATGATCGGTAGGATTTTTTTATTCCTATCTTTTTCTACGAAACATTGATAACTTAGAATAGAAATAAAAATGAAACAAAATATTTAATATTTTGTTTCATTTTTATTTCTTAAAAGAAACAATTGAAGAAGAATACAACATCTAATTATTTATATCCTTTTTCTTTCATTATTTTCTCTTCTTTTTCTATTTATCTTTTCTTCCTTTTTAAATGTTGACGCCGTCTGTAAATGACACGTGTCCCCACGGCTTTGCTTCTAAATCATATTACTCGTAATGTACAAACAGCTCCTCAAAATGTTTCCAAACATAATTAAACCCTAGTCGTCATTTGCGAGCCTCTATCACTGCAGCATACACCAATGTCTTTTACTACAGTGTAACTTCATCACCAAGAAAACAGAAGCACATTGAGAGAGCTTGATATTGTGACGACACGGTGATTATCATCATTAAAACCAAAGTGTCATCCCCGGGCGTCTCTTGATAGAGTTACCGCTATGGTGATCCCAATTACCTATCCGTTGTACTTCCCGAGCGATAAGGGAAGATGCCGTCATCATATGCATTATAGAGAAAGATAGACCCCCCTTTCTTGCTTACGTGTGTTTTTCTATATTTGGGATCTTCAATACAGACGTGATTTGGCATTGGTAATGTTGATCACCAACGTACCTATTTTGGTGAGAAATTATGGGCTTGCCTTCAATTTTACCGCTGAGCATGATGGAGCACGCTTAGTCATCTTAATAAATTCATATTTACCGGGTACATTCCGTCTCTTCGTTCCTTGCTCAACGTCGAGACTCCTAGTCAAGTACCTCTCAGCCGCTTTCCTTTCTTTTAACCATTCCTCAAAATATCTTATTCTATTTTAACAATATAACAATAGAAAATCAACCAAATAGACCAAATGAACATACTTCTATAACACGTGTTAAAAGCACATTCACACTTTCCCCCAACATTATGAACTCAAGTCGTCGTTGCAAGCGTCTCACAGCAGCTAAAGACGATTTCTTTACTTGACAGCGTCACTTTATCACCAAGAGAACAAAACACACATTGAGAGCTTGCTATTATGACGACACGGCGATCATCATCATTAAAACCAAAGTGTCGGCCCCGAGCGTCTCTTCATAGAGTTACCGCTATGATGATCCCAATTACCTATCCGTTACACTTCCCGAGACGTTAGCGCAAGACGCCGTCATCATTACAGAGAAAGATAGACCCCCTTTTTTGTCAAACTTCATTGGGGTAAATTACCCCCACTTTTTGTTCAGCGTCTCTTCAGCGTCTCTTCAGCGTCTCTTCATAGAGTTACCGTTATGATGATCCCAATTACCTATCCTTAACATTTAACAATAAAGATGAAAACAACATCAATTTATTTTATTTCCTTTTTCTTTCATTATTTTCTTTTCTTTTTTCTATTTGTCTTTTCTTTCTTTTTAAATGATGACGCCGTCTGCAAATGGCACGAGTCCCCATGTCTCTGCTTCTAAATCATATACCCGTAATGTACAAAAGGGTCTTCCAAACTTTTCCCAACGTTATTAAATCTTAGTCGTCATTGCGCGCCTCTATCACTGCAGCATACACAAATGTCTTTTACTACAGTGTAACCTTATCACCAAGATAACAGAAACACATTAAGAGTTTGATATTGTGTCGACACGGCGATCATCATCATTAACCAAAGTGTCGTCCCCGAGCGTCTCTTCATAGAGTTACCGCTATGATGATCCCAATTAATATCTATCCGTTACACTTCCCGAGACGTTAGCGCAAGACGCCGTCATCATTACAGAGAAAGATAGACCCACTTTTCTTGCTTACATGTGTTTTTCTATATTTGGGATCTTCAATGTTGATCACCAACCTATTTTGGTAAGAAATTATGGGCTTGCCTTCAATTTTACCGCTGAGCATGGAGCACGCGTAGTCTTGTAAATTCATATTTACCGGGTTCATTCCGTCTTTTCGTTCCTCGCTTCCATGTCGAGACTCCTATAGTCAAGTACCTCTCAGCCGCTTTCCTTACTTTCAACCATTCCTCAAAATATCTTATTCTATTTTAACAATATAGCAATAGCAAATCAACCAAATAGACCAAATGAACATACTTCTATAACACGTGTTAAAAGCACCTTCACACTCCCCCAACATTATGAACTCAAGTCGTCGTTGCAAGCGTCTCACAGCAGCGAAAGACGATTTCTTTACTTGACAGCGTCACTTTATCACCAAGAGAACAAAACACACATTGAGAGCTTGATATTATGACGACACGGCGATCATCATCATTAAAACCAAAGTGTCGGCCCCGAGCGTCTCTTCATAGAGTTACCGCTATGATGATCCCAATTACCTATCCGTTACACTTCCCGAGACGTTAGCGCAAGACGCCGTCATCATTACAGAGAAAGATAGACCCCCTTTTTTGTCAAACTTCATTGGGGTAAATTACCCCCACTTTTTGTTCAGCGTCTCTTCAGCGTCTCTTCAGCGTCTCTTCATAGAGTTACCGTTATGATGATCCCAATTACCTATCCTTAACATTTAACAATAAAGATGAAAACAACATCAATTTATTTTATTTCCTTTTTCTTTCATTATTTTCTTTTCTTTTTTCTATTTGTCTTTTCTTTCTTTTTAAATGATGACGCCGTCTGCAAATGGCACGAGTCCCCATGTCTCTGCTTCTAAATCATATACCCGTAATGTACAAAAGGGTCTTCCAAACTTTTCCCAACGTTATTAAATCTTAGTCGTCATTGCGCGCCTCTATCACTGCAGCATACACAAATGTCTTTTACTACAGTGTAACCTTATCACCAAGATAACAGAAACACATTAAGAGTTTGATATTGTGTCGACACGGCGATCATCATCATTAACCAAAGTGTCGTCCCCGAGCGTCTCTTCATAGAGTTACCGCTATGATGATCCCAATTAATATCTATCCGTTACACTTCCCGAGACGTTAGCGCAAGACGCCGTCATCATTACAGAGAAAGATAGACCCACTTTTCTTGCTTACGTGTGTTTTTCTATATTTGGGATCTTCAATGTTGATCACCAACCTATTTTGGTAAGAAATTATGGGCTTGCCTTCAATTTTACCGCTGAGCATGGAGCACGCGTAGTCTTGTAAATTCATATTTACCGGGTTCATTCCGTCTCTTCGTTCCTCGCTTCCATGTCGAGACTCCTATAGTCAAGTACCTCTCAGCCGCTTTCCTTACTTTCAACCATTCCTCAAAATATCTTATTCTATTTTAACAATATAGCAATAGCAAATCAACCAAATAGACCAAATGAACATACTTCTATAACACGTGTTAAAAGCACCTTCACACTCCCCCAACATTATGAACTCAAGTCGTCGTTGCAAGCGTCTCACAGCAGCGAAAGACGATTTCTTTACTTGACAGCGTCACTTTATCACCAAGAGAACAAAACACACATTGAGAGCTTGATATTATGACGACACCACGATCATCATCATTAAAACCAAAGTGTCGTCCCCGAGCGTCTCTTCATAGAGTTACCGCTATGATGATCCCAATTACCTATCCGTTACACTTCCCGAGACGTTAGCGCAAGACGCCGTCATCATTATAGAGAAAGATATACCCACTTTTCTTGCTTACGTGTGTTTTTCTATATTTGGGATCTTCAATGTTGATCACCAACCTATTTTGGTAAGAAATTATGGGCTTGCCTTCAATTTTACCGCTGAGCATGGAGCATGCGTAGTCATGTAAATTCAAATTTACCGGGTCCATTCCGTCTCTTCGTTCCTCGCTTCAACGTCAAGACTCCTAGTCAAGTACCTCTCAGCCGCTTTCCTTTCTTTCAACCATTCCTCAAAATATCTTATTCTATTTTAACAATATAACAATAGCAAATCAACAAAATAGACCAAATGAACATACTTCTAAAACACGTGTTAAAAGCACCTTCACATTTCCCCCAACATTATGAACTCAAGTCGTCGTTGCAAGCGTCTCACAGCAGCGATAGACGATTTCTTTACTTGACAGCGTCACTTTATCACCAAGAGAACAAAACACACATTGAGAGCTTGATATTATGACGACACGGCGATCATCATCATTAAAACCAAAGTGTCGGCCCCGAGCGTCTCTTCATAGAGTTACCGCTATGATGATCCCAATTACCTATCCGTTGCACTTCCCGCGACGTTAGCGCAAGACGCCGTCATCATTATAGAGAAAGATAGACCCACTTTTTCGTCCTCTTCTTTATTGCTTACTGCTCATCAACGGCTCTGTCACACTTCATCGGGGTAAATTACCCCAGTTAAGAGAGAAATGGTTTGTTCAGCGTAACAGGGGCTGAACAAATTATTAAAGTCGGTGGGATTTGTTCTTCTTTATTTCACACTCTCCACACCTCGTGTTTACTAAAATAATATTTAACACATTTCAAAATATTTTTGTGACCCGAAATCGGTGCCGGAAATTGGCAATTTGCTGTAAAATGTATGCTGAAAAGCGCAACATTTGAACATCTTAACCCAAAGTCTCTTGCACACAAATTAAGTTAACATTCTATTTGTAGAAAACAAAAAGAAATTACAATTTATCCCAAACGTGGTTGGCTTTTGTAATAGAATCATTTTCTTGGCGACGTTTTTTGTGCCGAAAAAACACTTCAATTCACGTAATTTGACGACAGACAGCTAAAGGCAAGACCCAGCCCTTCTGGTTTATCAGCTAGTCAGAAGAATTTGAAATAAATGTAATAGTTGTGACCGAAGGATTTTTAATACCATTCTTGTAATACCAAACAAACCAGATCAACTCGTTACGCTTTATCTCAGCTCGTAATCGTTGCCCAATTTAACATGTGACAAACCAGATAAAAAGTCAGCATACTAAAAGAGATATTATTGGAATGGCGCGATATCCCCGGTGTGTCGTTAAAGCCCTTCATGAAATGGTGAGGAGAGAACCGGCTCGGGGAGAAGTTAATTAAGCCAAGTTAGAGTTTTAGTAACAGGGTGGATTCAATCGATTAGTATCGTGGATGACGTCTCATTTATAATCTAACCATTATGAGCATGCAGCTAACTAAGACAGCTCTTTTAGTAGATGAGAGAGATAAGCGGGGAGATAAGAAGGTTCATATCGTAAGGAGCGGATTCAATGGCAACATCATATATTTTGCTCATGTATTTTATTTTGAGAAAAAGATCGGTCCGTTATGCCCCATCGGATCTTAGCCCCCCCCCCCCCCCCCCCCCCCCTCGCCCCTCTTGCCCCCACCTTAGACATGGACGTCCATTTCTTTTGCCTTAGTATGTAGGTATATAATTATGTAGATTACGTACCATCCAGCGGGTTCTTCATTTAGGAGATGTGTCCCCGTAATGGTAGATGGTCATTGATGATGTTCGGAACATGTTCTTAAAGTCTAATAAAACAAACTTGATCCTATATATATATAGCCATATTTAGATATTGACGTGAGCAAAGGTATATATTTTACACTCCAAACGCAAACACATACTAGCATTGTCACACGCTGAATAACTTCTGGTGAGACAGCTATTTGGGGAAAAGTGTATACTTTAGGGCCCAGATTCTGGACTGTACTATAGCATCGTCCGATACTGGAACACCCATCGGGTGATACTGGTACAAAGTTAGTGTTCCAGTGTCGGACGATACTGGTCCATATAAAAATGTTCCAGTATCGGGCGATACTGGAACACAAAGATGTACCAGTATCGTTCAATACTGGAACAAATCACACCTGTTACATGTTTACCAGTATCGCCCGATACTGGAACATAAAAACGTTCCAGTATCGCTCGATACTGGAACACATTTTGGTGTTCCAGTATTGGATGATACTGGAACAATAATATTGTACCAGTATAAAGCTATACCAGTATTAAGCGATACTGGTATACCAGTATCTGGAACCTAAAATACACCTTTTCCGATATTTGAGGACCCATCCAGGTTTTCCAGCTTCATCGTTCCTAACGTGTCAATCACACTAACCATGCTAATACTATATCTTGAAGCCAATATATCCGAAGTCCTTCACCGTATCTGACCGTGGCTGATGTTATCCCCCAATATAAACTTGGCGTATTGATCATGTTGATTGCTGCTTGCTTTCACATACTTCGTTTTGGATACGTATCTATCTGCTGCAGTAGGTTGGTTGGCCCTGTGCCCGTGAGATTGTGGATTCAAGCAGGCCGTCGCTACCAGCAAATTTGTAAGTACCAGTTTATACCACAACAGGTCAAGATACTTATAATGTATAGTCTCCCAATATCGCCAATAGTATGGACTCTAGTGAAGAAAATAGAGATCAGAGAAACTTTCTTTAACCATACAGTATCACATTGCGGTAGTTACACATTCAGTGTCTCCTGAAGCGTGAGGATTAAACTCGGCGAGTCCTCTAAGTTGACAGTCTAACATGATGGTATTTGACTTATCATCTTTAAGCCCATACCTCAACACCAGTATAAGTTTCTAGTACGCCTGATCTTTGACATCCATTAACTCAAAACTCACAATTAGTATAGATAACCCTATATTTGAAACTCATCTCATTTGTCCAATTTACGAGATATGTTCAGAGCATCATGTCACCCTTACACATGCCTGTCAGTACAAGATCACAGCACAGCTATAGAAGCTTATTGTCTGCGTTATCAATTAGGATAAGATGTATCATCTTAGAAAGAAGCTTTTGTCTATGTCTTATAATGGATATCCAATATCTTTAAACTCAACCCATTTTGACCATGATGCCCGCAAAATATGTTCCCGCGAATTTCACTTGGGATAGTATAAGCAAAGTATTAAATATATATAAGGATGAGCACCTTATGTTTTGTGAAATCAAGGCATTTGTTAAAGACATGTGTGATGTTCAGGAGCCCCATTTCATCGTTTGCAAACAGGAGAGTAAACGTGTAGGATCATAACGAAAATGGCGTCTGCAGACGACATTCCAACATTTCACAAAATGTTCAAGAATGTCAAATTATTGAATACCATAATTACCATATTTGGAATCACCATGAAAATACATTAAAATAAGTACAAACATGCCTAGTATTGGTTCATTTTTTTCTTTAGATAGACTTTGAAAGTTTGGAAAGGTTTCTGACAAATCTGTTTTGTATATGGTAAAACTAATAGCCGCATGGAAAGTGTTAAAATCAACCCTTCTTACTAAATTCACGGTGTGGTTCAATCAAGGGACTCATTTTCACCCTAATGAAGCCTGCCTGTCAGTAGTAGAGGGGTCGCAGCAGAGCAAAAGCGCAGTTATTTTGTGTCATTTCAATCAAGATATCCTAACATAGCTAACAAAAATGCATAGTCTTATAATGTACCTTTTATTAATAGACACCCTATCTCTGAAATCAGCCCATCGTTCTTCAATGTCTGGTTAGCATAGTTAAGGGACTAGTTTTCATCTATGCTGCCCACCAGTCACGAGATCACAGCAAAATGTTTTCCGCCAATTTCAATAAGGATAGTCGTAGTAAGAAATTACCAAATATCTATTATCCTATAATGTACCTTATATTTTATAGACACCCTATATCTGTGAAATCAGCCCATCTTTCAAATGCAATGTATAGTTAATAAAAGGTGTCTATACTTTTCACCTAATGATGCTCATCAGTCAGGAGATCGCAGCAAAATATTTCCATCAAGTTCAATAAGGACAGTATAGCATAATTACCAGAGTAAATTTCATCTAAGAACTATCTATTATTAATTTAGACACCCTATATTTTGAAAACCAACTCATTTGTCAAATTCACGTGTGGGGTTCAGGGGCCTCAAAACATGCCCGCAAGTATCATGATAACAAAACCCTTATTTCCAACATTTCACGTAGGATAGTAACCAAGGTAGCATAGCCACCAGGAATGAACCTAATATAGACACCCTATATCTTTAAAATCAACCCATCTTTTCAAAATTCACTGTGTGTGGTTCAATCAGGGGCCTCATTTTCACCTTAATGATGCCCGCCAGAAGCGGGGATCGTAGCAAAGTAACACGGTGAAAAAGATGGTGTTAATCATACGCTACGTGATTGTTACACGCGGAGTCCACCGGGGAGGATCCGAGGCTCGGAGCTAATATCGACAGTTTGAAAATTACATGGGCTTGGCAGCAGATAGATCGTTTTCTTGGCTTGGTTTGACTCCCGTCGTTAATTTACTCAGCGGCGGCATTGGGTGATTATCTATAAGTATTATGATACCGATTACTGATTTATGTTGGTTTGGTGGTGATGTTGTTATATAGGTTGGTGAAGGGGGCACAGTTATGTGTTGTGAGGTGTTATTAAATGTGCAGCAAGAAATCATATTTAACATAATATTTATTCATTTAACATGTTTTAAGAGAAGAAGGCAAAATGCTCTTTTCGCATTTCAAAAACACCAACATTACAATGAACTTAATTCGATATTGTTAATATGAATTAAATGAATATAGCATTTCGGTGTTATGAATTTAACAGCAAACAATATACACACAGAAAACACTATGTAAAAAAATTACACAAATTATGTAAAAAATACACAATCTGTGTAAAAATAGAACTCCATAATACTATGTAAACAGTTGTGTTAAGCTTTTGCATAGGAATTTACACGAGCTTGGGTATATATTACATGTTTTATGTAAACTCTTACATAATAATTATGGAGTTCTATATTTACCTAATTTTTTACATAGTGTTTTCTGTGTGTACAAACATCCTAGTTGTATGGTACGAGATGAATACAAGGTCATAACACATATAATACAGGAAAGGAAATCGTCTACTTGCTATCTTCAGAAGATAGCAAACTCATATAGCGTTTAGTGTTATATCTTATCTTCATAAGGTAGTGTATGTAAATATTGTGTTATCTCCTGGAGACAGCAAAAACACAACCAATGTGGAACGCATTTAAATGCCCAACATTAACTTGAAACAATATTGTCAAATAGACCTAAATTTCATTGAAATAGTCCTTATTTTACCCATTTGACTGATTTGGACGTAAACATCATTATCTGCACACTTAACTAAAATTTCAAGCAGAGAAGTGGCTCGTGTGTGTAAGTTGTGTTGTAAGAACAAATCAATACTGCGTTTTATTCTTGATACCTTTGCCATTACTCATGGCATTTTAAGATAAAGCATACAATTTCATCTGTGTAAACTAACATTTTACGCACATATCATCAAGTATTACCTTTGGTATACATTTTTTCAACACCCATGTGACTTTTCATTTTGTAGGTGTACTGGTAGGCCCTATAACGTACTAGCGGGAGTCCGTGCGAAGCACGGGCATCCCGCTTGTAATTACGTATAATAATCATGACTGGCGATATAAATTTATATCAAATCAACTGGTATCGATATAGTATGTTTTAATAAATAATTACAATCAGTCTTAAAAATGATGCCGAATTGAAGTGTATTTCAATTACCCTTTCTATTGATGCAGACACGCACGTCAATATGCGTTGACGTAATTAGCATTTGAATGTCATCAACGTTACAAAAGAGATAGTTAAAGGTAGATGACCCGATTTTCAACCTGATGTTTTCTATTTTACAGGAAAGGTCATCCTTAAAATTGTTGCATTCCAAAGTTTGAGTTGCATAACTCCAATGGTTCTATTTTTAGAAGCGCACGGTCAAAAGACATGTGCCCATTGAGTTAGTACACAGACTGGTTGGTGGTTAACCACCTTTGGCAGTAATTCACCACATTTGAGCCTATAATTTCCAAATGAAACATTTCTGGCCCCTAATATTTTACAGACATAATGAGAAAAATATGGGGATTCTTCTGATACCAAAATATCTTGATGTGAAAAAAAAAATCATAGCCCCAAAAAAGTGATCGGGTCATATACCTTTAAAGGTTGTTTTTAAGGTCTAATTAGCTTATACTAAAGTTCAGGTACTTTTTCACACGCGTAATGGGTATCAGTTAACCTATAAGCAGCAGCAGTAGCAACAACAACAACAACATCATCTCCAACAACAACATCATCACCAACAACAACATCAAGCAACAATAGCAACAACTACAACTACTTGCAAGCATGAATAAGTCAGGAAAAAGAACAAGTCGAAAACATTAAAGGCATATTAAGTGATCTTTTTAGAGCGCCCTCTACTCATGGTTTTTTTTTCTTCAGAAAGTAGATTTTCTTGCAAATTTACATTTCTGATAATAAATCATAAATATGTTCTGAGTTACAGAGCGATACGATTCATAATTACTTCAAAATCATAAGAACAATAAAGACAAAAGAAAAAGTGACCCCCATTGAGATTCGAACTCACGCGTAAAAGTTTTCATTAGACCAACACCTTAGACCACTCGGCCACAGTGACAGTATTTGGTGGCAAGGAATTAACAAATACCAAATACTTATTTGAATGTCGTTATTTCCCAATGACCATAAAATGCTGTCCGAGCCGGGGATAGAATATTTTGAAACGACGTTTTATTGCACAAAGACAACTGATTTTTCTTAATCCTTACAGCTGTAAGTTTGTGTATATAACACAATTGTAAACATTTAGAAATCCCGGTTTTATCCTAATTGAGGGCGCAGCCTTCAAAACATCTCTTAGTATCCCTTTAAAAGAAAGGAACAAGTTAAACAAGTAAACAACAATAATAATCACTAATCACGAAATGTACAGAATGGAGCAAAAGGAGCACATATTTATAACCTCTATATTTTTTCCTAATTCAGGGTGTTTTAGGTTCCCCTGGATATCATGACCCCCAGATATACATGTATATATTTATTTACTATTGTTCTCTGTATTCTGGTATTGTATCGTGTTTTAGTAAGTATTACTGTAAGGCAGTGCGCCACTTCATTGGCGCACTTCACAGTTCATCCTTAACGAGAACAGTAATCACCATGATCACTATGCTTTGTAAATGTCTGCTCATAATAAACCTTTATTAGTATCGGCTGAGTATAGTATTCTCTTAAAAAGATATAAGGACTCGATTTGTAAACACAGAATTCAAAATAAATGCAATACATGTAGAGGTTATCCATGTACAGATTAGCTGGCATCTTGTCAGGAATAATAACTGTGTTTAACACTTTCCACGCGGCTATTAATAGTATAAGTGTTACCATATACAAAACAGATTGTTCATAAACCTTTACCAACTTTCAAGATCTATCTCAAGGATTACCGATCCAATACTAGGCATGTTTGTACTTATTTGAATGCATTTCTCATGTTTATTCCAAATATGGTAATGACATTTAATAATTTTGAAATTGTTGAAATATTTTGTGACATTTTGAAATGGAAAAGCGTTAGGATTTTCAGAAAGTAGACACACCTGTTTCATGACATGTAAGCCAATTTGGTAACACGGTTCATGCAATGAATTGGACGTCATGCACCAAATTCAATTGAATGTAGAATAGGCCGGGTGCGATTCCCCTTTGTAGTCTTTTGCGCATGGCTGCATACATGGATAAACCTCTATTATTTCGAACATTAATTGCAAAAGCTTATTGATTCAACATCCAGGCAAGGAACACTTTCTAAATGTAAACGAGTGGTTTTCCACTCTTTCAAGGAGTTAATCGCAGGACAACACATTTTTGAGTGGAAAAACACTCTAAAAGGAGTGAAAGGGGATTTTATATGACAATGTTCCACTCTATTGAGAGTGATAAAATTAACTTTCACACTCATTTTAGAGTGGAAATTTCCACTCTAAAACGGGTTGTCCTGCGTTTCACTCTCTTCACTCCTTTTCGAGTGAATTTCCACTCTTTCCACTCGTTTTACATTAAGAGAGAGGAAATGTTAAAACATAAATATATGCCCTACTTACAAAACCATTGCCCAATTATTGAGAATGTTTTTTCTCAGTAATTGGTGCTTTGAAACAGCACAATTTGTGCAACGTGGCAAAGATTTGAAAGTGAGTGGAAGTGCGAAAAATTGCCAATTTGCCAACGAAAAATTATCCTGACAATTTTTGTGAGAATTTTATCAATAAAGTTCCTTCTAAAAGCCTAGCCTTCTACGGTTAACCATTTCAGCTATTGAGCAACACTCTATCCCACACCAGGGAAAATATTGTTTTTATGATAATTGAATTGAGCTGTAATTCCATATTTAATTGGGTGCTTAAAGAATATATTACGTTCATATTTGCATGTAATTGAATAAACCCTTGTGTATTGGAGATATAATAATGCCTCGTTATTTATGGCGTACAATTTCGTAATTATGAGGGTACTAATCAGGGTAAATTACTTTAAAGAGTTATCAAAATCGTTGGTACCGTAAAGAAGTAAATAGACAATTGATTCCTTACCCAATAACATTGGTAAATAATGAGATGTAAAGCAATTAGTCACATGCTAATTATAGTAATGTCATTTACTTGTTTAAAACAATGTATTGGCAAGTTAAATGGAACCGTATACATATAGATGGCTTTTAGTCTGTTCAATTATTTCATTATATATACAACCTATATTAATTTTCGATATGATTTTAAAATTAATATTTTTGGTAAATATTTGAGAAACGGGATCAGAGATTCTCAGAGGCTGGTGATGACACCCTCCTCCCCCTTCCCCTCCCCTCCCCTCCCCCTTCCCCCTCCCTTCCCCCTTCCTTCCATTCACTGTTTTGAGATGGCTTGTTGAGGCACGCCGAAATAAATGGTTCACAAATATACTCCATCGTGGTGATGGCATATCTCGGCTATAGATCAACTATTTTTCTTCATTCAAAACGGTCTAGTCAAAATATAAATAACTTTTGGATAGAAAACACACCAACCGTATTCAAGCAGTATGCTGTACGATTTGTACGTTTGTAAGAACACATAATTGTACATTTTAAGGTGGGCTTTTTTCTTCTATATTATATATGATTATTCGTGTCGTGAAATCCAGCAATTCTAATCAATATTGATACTGAATCATGTGGTCATCCTAGCAGCTCCTCATTGTGCCTTAATTTGAGCAATGTCGTCCAAAAATCTTAAGGCAAACTATCAAGAATGCCCATTTATCATTTACAACTTGAATCCCCTTATTCAAAACTGAATGTGATGAAGATGAGTCTGCCGCGAGTCAGTATTCCCTGCACGCTCTCCCATCCTGAGCATCGGTCACAATACCGACACCTTTTAAGCATTCTGTGTTTTCACCATTCCCGCCACAATTTGCCATCACTACTCACAACTCGAAGAGCCGTGTCCCTGAGGTGCAGGGTTCGACACCACGGCCGTTATTACGGCGGCGCCGGGCGACGCTGTGTGAATACACTATGACGCGTCAATACCGTCGCCGCTCATGACGCGAATTGTGATATTTACGCTCGCTATATTACCCCGCCGTGAGCTATGTACAAATCGTGCTGGGAGCTTTAACCTTAATAACTTTCGCCGGCATGAGGCGTCGTGTGGCTTGGTGTTATGTAAAGTATAACGAATACTGCACCATCTTTTTCGGGGGTATCAAATGTAAATATAAGACACAGTTTATATGTATAGAAGACCACGATTTGCTTTGTTATGACACAGTTTTTGTAGAGAAGGTGTCGTAATCTACCAAAATACAACTGGCACCGCCATTTACAAACGTGGTATGAATTACAAATTTCAATTATATGTTTAACAGAAAAAAAAGTTTGTCTTAAGCTTCTTGTAAAGATGACGTTAACACTTTCTATACGTGGCAGGCGTCTGCAGACGACATTTCCAAAATTTCACAAAATGTTTCAAAAATGTCAACATTATTGATTTTCATCACGATATTCGTAATCACCATGAGAAATGCATTGAAATAAGCACAAACATGCCTGGTATTGGTTCAGTAATATTTAAGATAGACTTTGAAAGTTTGGAAAGGTTCATGACAAATCTGTTTTGAAATGGTAAAGCTATAGCCGCCTGAAAAGTGTTAAGGGTTATAGTCTAGTGTTGCGCAGTTGTTGTGTTTTCACCGCTCGGCAGACTGGTTATGCAGATGTGAATTTCTATTCATTTTGCTTTGTTACAAATTAATGTAACATGCTGGACGGAATTTTAAAAACAAATACTCGCGCGTGGAATTTACACGTGAGAAATTCTTTGAGGACTTTTTGCTGCAGTAGCCAGGTTCGTTTCCACAAGTGGGTAAGTACGATGGCTGCTACCCGTCAACTGTTCTATTCTACGGACAGAAAAAGGTTTACAAAATTGACATAATTCATATCAATAATGTATACCGTAATACATTGGGCTATTCCAGATAATAATGACCCCCCCTGTAGAGGACATCGGAATTCCAGACTTTTCCCCACCAATTCCATACTTTTTTGAAGTTTGATCTGGAATTCCATACTTTTTTAAAGTTTGATCTGGAATTCCATACTTTTTTGAAGTTTGATCTGGAATTTTATATACTTTTCATAGAGGGAGTCATGGAATTCCGGACTAAAAAAAAGAAGAAAAAATTGTCCTCTAAAGGGGAGGTCATTATTATCTGGAATAGCGCATTACCTGTTTTCACTGTGTGATGTAACCCAGGCTATGATTAGGCCTACTAATGCATATTCAGGTCCGTCAGATGGGGGGGGGGGGGGGGGGGGGGCGTCGGTGGCGATCGCCCACCCCCTTTGAAAATCTCTTCTTTTTTAATTTTTTGACCCTACCCCCCCCCCCCCCCCCCCCCCCCCCCCCCCACTTACGTGAAATTCACGAGGTGACTGACTTGGAACAAACCTTTTACGAAAATGTTAGGTAAACCCCCCCCCCCCCCCCCCCCCCCCCCCCCCCCCCCCCCCTTTGGGCAAAAGTGTCTGACGGGGATGATATTAATATATGAATTCTGTTAAAAATTGTAAATTTTGCTTTATTCGTTCACAATTGTCAGGAAGCAATCGGAAGAAATAAGCCCTCCAATAAAATGGTCAACTTTGTTTCAGTAACAGTTAGATCTAAATGTTTGTTAATACATCGATCATGTTCTATGCCAGATGCATCAGTACTGTTTACGTGAACTTATAGGGGCATTGAGAAATTGTCCTGGAAATTGTTGTTTTTTACTTAAATACTAGGCATACTAACTTCCATCTGAAACCGTTTGTACCTTATATTCGCGCTATATCATGCAATATTTCACAATTTGGTAATTTCGATGTAGATCACATCGAAATTATCAGCAGAATTCGGTGCATGATTCACCAGAGGCTCTGTCTAACGCCATCACTTCAACCCTTTTCCCATGAAATATTACGTTTTCGGGGTTCTATTAGGCTATACCTTATCTATTGAAACTATTTATTTTTTCAAATGTTCATTTTTATCGCCAATCTCTCCGTGCCCCTTTAAATCTGTATAAGATAAGATCACTCAACTATGGCAAAACTATACATCCACATTATGCAAAATAATTTTTCTTGTTCTGATGTTAATCTTTGATTGAACAACCCATCACGGAATAAAAATAATGTTACCATTTTGCTTATCTTTCAAAGTGTGTGCTATTTTCGTCAGTCTTATTCGATTTACACACCTAATAAAAGCAAAAATAGTTTCCCTAGTCATATTGCGAATTTGTGTTCAGCTCATCAGTTGAAAAGGGAAACTCGAAATTTGTGGTATGCTGTTCTTCAAAAAATGGACCGTTAATTCATAAAACTAAGAACTTAGGACTTTCACATATCATTTGCAATTTAGTGCTATACATGATTCATTGAGACTAGTTAATCGTGTGGGTATTTGATATGGCTCAATAATATCTTCTTTAACACAGCACATCATCATGAATTACAGTCAGTGAACAAAGTTTTACTGACCATCCAGGATTTGAACCTGGGACCTCAGGACTATTATAGACCGGCGCTCTACCAACTGAGCTAATGATTCAGATAGTTAAATTTGTCATTGACTGTCATTCATGACATGTGATGTCATAACATGCTATAAAGAAGAATTAATTTACTCGTATGTATTTCTCTTTACAAACGACGATTTGCACTTAATAGCAATCTAATGACCTTAATTATAATGTATACCAAATATCTTATTCACTTAATAGGCTTATACCTGAAAATTACATATGTCGGCATAGCAACATTTATACGGAACGGAAGACTCGTTTGCTAAAGTCCTTCCAATACCTATGGCAACATTTGCGAGATTTTGTTAACGCACTGCAGCTTTTGGACGCAAGTTAGCATTGGTTTACGTAAGAAAACATTGTTGTATCTATTGCTGCGTTCTCAATAAAACGCGCACTTGTGAAGTGCCATTGAATGGTAAAAAAGGTATACGGGTATTACAATATAGACCTATACTTCTAAATTTTTTGAGTCGTTCAAATAATTTCCACTGAATTGATGTATTGTTGTCTGATTTGGAGGGAACCTGCCCTAATCGTACATTTCACCCATGACACCACACCATTATGGAAACAAGTAATTACACTTACAAACAAAAATTATGTGACGATTGTTTGTGTGCATGGTAGTTTGGTGCGTGTAGAGCGCACTATAAACTTCACGTTAACAAAATGAAAATTCAAATTAAGAAGGAAGAAAACAAATTACTTCACACATGGATACATAGAATCCATTGTGTTGGTTCCAATACACGATTACATACATTTTAAAAATTCTCATGTGACCATTTTAAAATACACAAAAGTACACCATATGAGGTGTATCGCACTTTTCGAGTTTAAATTGCAAAGTTTGATTGCACTTTTAAAATGACCAAAGGTTTCGTATTCGCTGAGTGAATTGTCATTGTCTTTTAGCCCACGTAAAACAAGGTAAAAGAATCTAACGTGATTTACGATTAATTTGAAACTTAAGACGTCAAACCTTTGTTTTTCTTACACCTAACTAATGCTATAACTTGCGTCCAAAAGTGCAGTGCAATGACAACATTGTCGCAGTTGCCACCAGGTAGTATCGGATAGACTAGCAAACAAGTCATCCGTGAATGCTTCTGCATATACTTTAGTAGTTTCTTCTTCTCATGATATACAAAAAGTATTTCGAACCATCAACCCCGTTTGCCCCATCCTTGTCCATCACTTGAAAATTTCGAAAGACTTATAACACTTTCCACGCGGCAGGCAGCTGCAGACGACATTCCAAAATTTCACAAAATGTTTCATAAATGTCAAAATTGTTTAATTTCATTACCATATTTGGAATCACCATGATCAATGCATTGAAATAAGTACAAACATGACTAGTATTGGTTCAGTAATCCTTGAGATAGACCTTAAATATTGGGAAAAGTAGACTTTGAATATTGGGAAAGGTTTCTGAATAATCTCTGTTGTAATGGCAAAACTAATAGCCGCGTGGAAAGCGTTAATGGAGGAATCACCGCAAGAAAGCTTGCATGTTGTCATGGTGAACTTCACATCTAAAAACTTTTCAAAATTATTATAGGTAGCTAGGCTAACCTTAGGCCGAGGAACGCTTAATAGAAATCTATAATAAGTTAAAATCATCAGGTCAAATACAAATTCAAAGGTCCCCTATACCACAAAAATGTACTGATAACATATTGTGTATAGCTAATATAACGTTTCTATATCTTCATCTTCTATCCGTCACTCGGGGAACAAGACCTCTTCGTCTTTATCATATTATGGTAGGGGACTTGCAGTTGACCCATTGGAAATTTTGACTATAGATTGAGTGTTTCTGGGACTAGTGTATGAGATAAAAAGTTCTTAGTTTTCCAAAATGTGGTGATCTTCGAGAAAACATTAACATATATTAACATGCAGGTTATGCATAAGTTTCCGGAAGAGCGGTGAAACAAATCATTTAGGGTCTAGATAGGCCTATTTTGAATAGGATGTTTTTCTAGTTAAGTGTACAGTAGCTTGTATCTGTAAAATGAACTGGATGACAGTTAACGTAAAATAATATACACTCGTCAAAAGAAGTTCCTGGACACTCATTGAAGTTCAAATATTTCACATAAATATTTAATATCAATTAAACAATTGCATGTCAAAATAAGCAGACAATAATTCTCTATCATGTCTGTATGAAATTAAGATGTACGCATTCATGCATGGCTGAGCACATTCACTAAGCAATGGTAAGGTGCGTAAAAGGAAATTGCAAGAAATTAGCATTTACAGTCATTTGAATGGAGGGATTATCCAATTGTGTGCAATCTTCTTGCCATTGTCAAGTGAATGGGATCTGCCATGCACGAGTGATCATGTCTAAATTCCTTGTTAAGCTGTTGGTCAGAAGTCACAAAATGGTCCAAAAAAAAGTTTCACTTCTAATAATGTTGAGAAATGCACCAATTCTGATTAAACGGGACAAAACTTAAGTTTTACATACTTAATGACCCACAAACTATATATTGTTGGAAAGCTTAAGATTCAAGGTTTTTTATTTTTGCAAAAAAGAATCAAATTATACAGGGTGTGTACAATTTTTACAGGGTGGAACATAACAAATTTAGGGTTTAGCTGCAAATAGTCACCAAAATCAGAACAACCGCAGAAGGTGCTACCAAATTTGCTAAGAATCATTTGCCCAAAATGTACACAGGAAAAGTACAGGGTGTCTAAAATTATGATGAAATAATGCATAAAATTAATGTTTGTATATAATATTCTATGAAATTTAGTTAGCATGGACCATTTAATTTAAAAGAAAATGATTATCAAAATGAACTACATGAATATCGTTAAAGTTCCTTTTATTTTGAATACAGGGTGGTCCAAAATAGGTCTAAATAGCAAATTTTTCATAAATCTATGAACAATTCTGTGAAGAAACACTTCTGGCTTTTTTAGTTAAATGTTTTACTACCCAGGGTAGAAAAGGACTGAAGAGTCACACAAATGAAATAGAGAGACTGCGATTTGGCCATTGTTTAATCAATAAAATGAATAAAACTGTGTATTTTTTACATTAAAACACTCCCTGAATTGAACATCATATTCTAGTAGAGAATGTCTAGATAACAATTCAATATTAGTATTCATAGTAGCAGGCACATGTTATTAACACATATGAGAAGTTTGAAAACTTTCCTATGTATACTTTTAAAATGGCATCAATTTCAAAAGTTCTAGTTTTCCGCTATTTTGTGTACAAACCTATGGGCTCCTCGTCCACCGGCTCCTCGTCCACCGCTCCCACCCTTGACTCACTCGACGTTTAGATTGATAACTTTACTGTTGCTAAACATGTGGCTTTAATTCTTTTTTTATTCGGTAGCCGGATAAATTGTCTTTAATATGATACCAAAAATGTTATGTTTTTTTGACAACTTCTATTTAAAATAGAGACACGTATCACGATTTTAAGGATTTTTTGAAACGATCCCACCTTATTTGATATACCTATTAGTGACCTGTGACCTGTTAGAGGATTACTTTCTGCTTATTTTGATATACAAATACATATATATAATTATATATATAATTATATATATTCTATTAAATATTAATTTAATTTAAGTGTCCAGGAACTTCTTTTGACGAGTGTATATATAATTGTTCTTCTCCTTAATAAATACATTATCGGTCGTCCTTGGACGAAACAATGGAAGTAGCTTAGCTGCTTCCATCATTCTTTCTTTGGCTATTTGTTTACTCCATTGGTGCGCCACGCCTATAGGAATACATATTATGTGTGTGTGTACAGATACAGACCCAGGATGATCCCCTACTCTTTACGAAGGAGTCTGTGACCTTTTTAACGTGCTCGGGGATAGCTCTTCCGATGCACGGGACCACCATTTCTACGTGACTTCCGAACCACGAAGCAATTGAGACTAAAGTACCTTGCCCAAGGATTCAAATAATATGTTGGCCGTAACGCGGCTAGAACTCACAACCTTTGTATTGTGAGTCCTGCGTGCTATCCACTAGACCAGACATGCTCTCACAATTTACAAACCTCGAAACCGTAATCATTCAAAATAATAAAAACATAACAACACACTTATCAGACGTAATTGTATCTATTTAGGCCTACATTGTTTGCTAGTCTATCCGATACTTGGCAACATTTGCGAACATTTTGTCAAGTTATAGCAATGGTTAGTTGTAAGAAATAGCAGAGCACTTGAACAGAACAACGCCTGTTGTTTAAAAGTTTTAAACATCGTTGTAACAGTGTTGACATGATTCCCCTCTGTCAAATTACTAAGAAAGTACACGTGTGTCATAATGCCCTATATCTTCATTATACTAAATAAGACCAGTTTGTATTATTTGGAAGCCAGATCCAAGTAAATTAGTCTTAGGATTAGGGATTTATCCGCGGTCTTGGCTTGGGCCAAAACCCGGGGCCAAACAAAAATTACGCTGAAATTACGCAGATTATCTCTTGCCGTTGATTTCTGTACTTTATGACATCTGTGGCTTATAGTGTGACGTGAGCATCCATCATTGATCATTGTTAGCGCTAACCAACACATAGGCTATACAATAAGAGAGAGACGCAGGAGCCTTCGTGTGGATGGTGGCTTAATACCAAGACATTGTTAAAGAAACTGAAAGGGGTTTGAACTTTTTCCGGAGTAGACTACAGAGTCTCGTATAAATTCCAGACAAGCGGCATCGATCAATCTGAAATTGCCTGTTAAAGATTGCCCATTATCATGATTATCCGGGCCAATTGTCTTAAACACGCGACAGGCGTCGGCAGACGATATTCCAAAATGTAATAAAATGTTTCAAAAATGTCAAAATAATTAAATTCCATTACCATATTTGGAATCACCATGATAAATGCATTAAAATAAGTACAAACATGCATAGTATTCGTTCAGAAATTCTTGAAGGAGGCTTTGAAAATTAGGAAAGGTTTCTTAAACATCTGTTTTGTATTGGTAAAACTAATACTAGCCGCGTTGAGAGTGTAAAACAAATAGTAACTGTTTTATAATAATATAATATACCACGTAATAGTACCAGACCTGCTCTGTATATTATGCCGTAGAGTAAACCATCTGAAAAGAATATTAGTTCAAACTTTTTAGCGGGACATTTAGCTATAAATAGGGCCTATTTACCATAACGCTTGGCAGCTGAACATTATCATGGTAAACTTACTATAACTTATAAGCTAAGATTTGCGGATTCGAGGTTTGTTAATTGTTGCTGTCGAAATGGCTCAGCGTTCGAAATTTCCTTTAACGACTTTCACTCTAAATTATAAACTCCCAGATTGCAAGAAAAGCCTTCAAAGTCACAGGTGCCAACTGCCAAGCTTTCTCTCCTGATCCGACAATGATGGAGTACCTACCGTCACAACGAAAAGCCAGATGTTATAAAAACCGGGGATTTCTAATACTGAAAACAAAAACGGCAATTTTTTTAGCTCCCCAAGTTCAGCGTGCGTGCCGCGTTTAAATGAAAACGAGTCCTCTCAGGCAAGGCAAGGGCAAGCCGCGGCTAGTGCTCGCGGTGATATTGTTCAAACGCCACCCAACGTCAGAAAGTGGTTCAATCATTTTGCCGTGAAAGAGTTGTTCAAATGACAATGTATCCCCTCCAATGCTTGCTTCTTTTGACGCCTTGATGGAAATGATTGATACACCGAAATGACATCCCAATGGCCGGTAATCTGTGCGCGCCAATTAAATATGCAAATTGAAAAATGAAGAAAAAAAAAGTTGTATATATACCAATTTTGAGAACCCCCGAAATCTAAATGATGAGGATTAAACATGGCCGGAAATTAGGTTTTCTAACCAGTCCCATATTTTGTCAACTCTCTATAATCTCGTGCTAACGTTTTTGTATGGTAGTCTAGCCGACAGTCGCAAGTTGGGTTATTGTTAAAACTGTCTGATCCATATAGACTTATATCAGTAACTGTGACTGTGACAATGACTGTTATTTATCATCTTTTACATAAACAGCTTGAATTTTAATCCATTACAAGAAGACAAAAAGCAAATAAAACGTCAGCTTTTACATCTAATCCAAAATAATCACTCATCTATTTAAGTAATTAACTTACGAAGATGATTAATCAAAATGTGTTTAAAGCTTACTTATGTTGATTCAGAGTTCATAATCGATGTTGTATCGTAAATGTATGACAATCAATTGATCAAGATATTAGTTTAATTGTAATTGCTTCTTTGTTCTGATTTTTTCCTTCTTCATTTGATTTGAGGCAATTACTTATATTAACACTTACCACGCGGCAGACGTCTGCAGACTACATTCCAAAATGTCACAAAATGTTTTTAAAAATGTCAAAATAATTGAATTGATTGACCATATTTGGATTCGCCATGAGAAATGCATTGAAATAAGTACAAACATTCCTAGTATTGGTTCAGTAATCCTTGAGATAGACGTCAAAAGTTGGGAAAGGTTTCTAAAAGAAAATCTGTTTTGTATAATGGTAAGCTAATAGCCGTATGCAAAGTGTTAACTGTAGGCATAGTATTGTAGTTGTGTGAAATTATCACAATAACTCAATGTCACCTGTGGCACTAGTGTGTATTAAAAAGGAACCGAATTATCTTCTAAACTCACGCTCATCAATACAATTGATGATACACATAACGCAAAAATTAATCTCTCCCATTACTGAATTTTTAAGAAATTTTAGTTCCACATGCAGTATAAGTTGAAGTGTTGAAATACTTAACACAATTTGCATAATACCGTGAGGTAATGATATTTTGGGAGCAAAAAAAGGTGAGATCTGTTACAAAATTTGTTGTACATATTGAAAAAGTTTAATTCTTATTTCCAGGATAATAAAGAAAACAATAGGGCCTCAAGATGAAACAAAGAATGTTTAAAACATCTGTTGCTGACAGTGTTGTTCAAAACGGAGACAAGATTAGTAGTCACGTCATTCAATGCTTAGCATTTAAACACTTTCTAAAAATATAAGTGTTTAAACTTTCCACGCGGCAGGCGTCTGCAGACGACATTCCAAAATGTGACAAAATGTTTCAAAAATGTCAAAATTATTGATTTTCATCACCATATTTGAAATCACCATTTAGAAATGCATCGAGGTAAGTACAAACATGCCTATAGTCTTGGTTAAATAATCCTTGAGATAGACTTTGACAATTGGGAAAGGTTTCTGAAGGATCTGTTTTGTATATAGTATGGTAAAACTAATAGTGTTAATGTCGAAGCACATAAAAATATGTGCTTCAACATTAAACACATATATTATTAGAAGAGTTTAAATGCTAAACATTTGAACTAACTAAACACTTATCTTTTCTCCGTTTTGAAACTCAATGTATTTACAGTGAATGTGTGATTAACAATGATATTGCCTTCACCATACCATAATAATTGTTAATTAAATTGTGACTAAATAAAGGTACCGCACTGTACTGATATTGGCTACAATAGTAACATAACAACTATTTTTAATTATATACATGTATTTAGATTAAAGGTATATTATGTGATCTTTCCAGGGAACGCCCTCAACATCGAAAACAAAATTGAAAGCAGATTTTCTTGCAGATTTACATTTCTGATCATAAATCGTACATACATTCCAAGTTACAGGGCGATACGATTCTTAATTACTTCAAAATCATGGTTTTAGAGTGAAAATAAACTGTCGTGTTAACACGACAGTTTATATTTTCACTCTAAATGCACTCTAAAACCATGATTTTCAGGTAATTAGGAATCGTATCGCTCTGTAACTTGGAATGTATGTACGATTTATGATCAGAAATGTAAATCTGCAAGAAAATCTACTTTCTAAAAAAAATCATGAATAGAGGGCGCTCTCTGGAAAAGATCACATAATATGCCTTTAAGTAGACATGTTGAAGTAAAAGTCAGTTTTTCCATGTCAGGTATACCAATGTAACTTGTCCTGTATGCATTTCCCCAATGATAGTTAATAATGACGATCTTGCAATAATACTCTTACGAAAATATTATCCTTGTAAATCCAGCCAATTTGTTTTAATCTCTTGTTAGCACATCGTATTTGTTTTGTTTTATCGTCTTTATATAATGTGTGTTAACATGTTAGCTTTAAAGCTTATTTTGGTATGAAATAATTTATGTTGCAAAAAAAAATTAACAATAATAATAATTTAAAAAAGAAGAAAAATAAATCCAGCCAATACAGTTTTACTATTTCCACCTCAAGATTACATTACATCATATTCATCTCAACAAATTCCATAACATGCATGCATATTTGGCTTTGTGATTATCCATTATGACATTTCTGCGATAATCATACCAAAAGGGGCAACATAAAAAATTGAATACACGTTTTGAAAACCTATAATTGAATTTGAAGTAACTATTAATGCAACTCGCGTACGATGACCATTTTATCTCGCTTCGTTCATCCAGGAAACAGTTTTGACCGATGATAATAAGCCCTTTTGTCACTTTGAGATCACGTTTGCATTCATCAGTTTTCTAACAAAACACACGTCTCATGAAGTAAAAAAATGAAATGGTCCCAGCTTGCTTAACACTTTCCACGCGGCTATTACTAGTTTTACCATATACAAAACAGATTTTTCAGAAACCTTCCCCAACTTTCAAACTCTATTTCAAGGATTACTGAACCAATACTAGGCATGTTTGTACTTATTTCAATGCATTTCTCACGGTGCTTCCAAATATGGTGATGAAATTCAATACTTTTGACATTCTTGAAGCATTTTGTGACATTTTAGAACTGTCGTCTGCACACGACTACCGCGTATCAATAGATACAAAAGGGTCAACAATAAGCGTTTTGCTTTGTTTTTTGACGGATGTCGGGAAAAAGGTAGATGTACGAAGTGGCAAAATGAGATATGATCGTTTCTCTGGATAGTATACTATTGAAGAGATAAATAATAAGATAAACTTCACGTCACAGATACAAACTTTCCCTTCCCAACCCATATGTAAATTCCGGCTACACCACTTCGTGGAGATCAAAGAAACAGTAATTAATTTAAACAATTGAATGGTATTTAGCCTTGAGGGCGAAAATGAGTTGCGTGATAAATGATACTCATTATTTAATCCCCGTTATTAGCGAAAATGTATTTCATGCTAAATTGCTTGAAACTGTCCAGCTGCACCTGCTTCGAATGTTAGTATGTTTTTTGTTTTGTTTTGTTTTTTAAATATTTTTTCATAGTTAGGCCCTATTGGATTTGTTTTGATTTGTTTTTGTTTTTGTTTTTTCTCAGTATCCTCATATTTTCAATATAAAGTATAATATAAATCACATTTCTTCATATATTATGAATGATAGTATGTTGGTATCTATTAAAGTTAACACAACGGACTGTTGGCGTAGTATACGGTATATCATTTATTGTAGCATTGTTAGCTGAGATCTTTTGGACATTTTAGGGAAAACCAACGACGTTAATAAGATTAGTGAAAATGTTATGGTCAATTTATCAATAAAATGCAATAATATGTGACATTGTTGCGGAGCCTTCTTTGAAATTTGATAATAAATAACCAGCGCAGCTTACATTGGCATAATATATGGACACGTCAGTAAGTGGGCCCGTTGGCTTTCATGAAATACATACTATTGAAAATAACCCGAACTGCAACAATAATCATGGTGACGTAATGTAACAATGAACAATTGCCGAAGATTGTTAAAAGATGTTGTAAAAAAACAAAAACATGTTCTAATCTGTTCAGATGACGGGACCGTAAGCACCATGGATAATCTGTATTGGAAGCACCTACACTGGAAAGTATCCTGCGCCTCCCTGCAAGACAAAGGACCGATTTGGGCTGCGTGTTATACAAACATTTACATTGTTTGTAACACTATAACACCTGTTGGAATGTTGGGGTGTGTGTGTTTGGAACCGTTGGCGTAAAACCGAATGGAATGTTAGTTGAAGTACTCAGTAGTGAAGACAATGGGTACCGTATCTGGACAGTTAAAAAGCTTAAGTATGTAGGGTTTTTTAAACAGATTAAATAGTAGCACCTGTTGGAATGATGGTTTCCACCCAGACAGTGAGAGCTTTGCTCCGCATGAATAACAATGCATAGAATGTAGAACAATGATAATTATAAATAATAGCATTATGTTGGATGTTCTCAGATAAAGGGATTTTTGGCCTATTATCATTGAAAGTTAGCTAAAGTAATTGTTGATTTGATCAGAGCCAACCCTAACACCAGTCAGTAGGGAGGTCACGCTGCATGTCATATTTTGTTATACGCAAGAAAACAATGGAGTATCAGTGACTGCAATATTTACTAGATATAGCTTCGGAAAATGGTCTAGTTGGGCATCTTAAAAACTGAGAAACGTGCTAAAAATCAGGTAGAATTTTAGAGGAGGGTCAATAACATCTGCAGATTGGTAAAATGTATATAGTATTAAACACGTTTTGTGACCAAATTTATGTCGTAAAATGTTAGAAAATTCACGTTTTGAAAATCCGTGGTCTTCGAAATTACAGGAATCCTAACTCATTCTAAACCTCACCAAATCATGAAATGAACCCTCGTCTACAAAAAATTCCGTGTACGTATTGCTCTATCTGCTTGGAGATAGCGAAGACCACGGAAACTTCATAGCTTCATACCACGGAATGAAATCCGCCATTAGGCGCCATAGACATTACATGGCGAACATCGTACAGATTTGCACTGCAGTCCTCTGTGTAGGGAATTTTGATAATAGCAAGGTCGTTCGACTATTGTGTTTGTGCATGTTTGTGACTACTGACCCCGTTTAAACAATCTTCATAGCTTTTATAGGGCTTGGGTGACCTAACTATTGACTGAACACCTGTTTGTTATGTGAGTGTGTTCTGCTCAGACATTGGATTGTTGACATAATATCAGGGATACTATTAATTTTGGGATAGGAAAGTCGTATACTAACGTACGTAGCGAAAACGGTCCTTTTGAATATTTGAATAAATTATGATAATCGTCTGGAATGCGTCGGTGACCGGCAAATTTAGTCAGCATAGAATTGGTGGCGCTGTGCACGCGGTAGATTTACACACAGCTTGCTGTCAACAAATGATACTGACACTGGAGTTGGTTATCCAACTCCAGCGGTGTTAGCTTTTTTTTAGTGGTTTTTTTTTCTTCATTATCCCCCCCATTTTTTCCCCCATTTTTTTGTTGCTTTTTCAATTTTCTCAAAAAAATCTTGCAAAATTCAACTTTTTGGCCAAACAAATGACAATCAGGTCTAAATTGAAAATGTCATTTGAGACAAACTTTTTTTTGTTGCCTTAGATAGATAAAACAGATAGGCCTGCCTACACATGAACACAAATTATTTTTTATTTTAAAACCAATCGCGATATCCATCAGCCAATGGCAAGACCAGTTTAATCACAAAGAAATACCTCATCAAAACAATGTAAACGTATTTGTCATAGATATAATAAATAAAAACTAGTTTGCTATGGCAACAATTCAACAATCTTTTCATGTTCTATAGTCAGTTATCTATCTCTGTACGCTATGCTGTGATAGACATACCGTGTTTATCGACCGTGAAATTAGTAATTAGAACCAAACCTTTACCAATAATTAATATATAATAGTATCCTCCAACGTAAGAATTATTTCAGTATACAATTTCAAAACTGACATGATTAAAGCGCATGGACCGATAATTATTAATTAATTTTGTTTGTATTATTTTTTAATTTTATTAATTAATTTATTAATTTATTAATTTATTTATTTATTTATTTTTTATTTTATTTATTTTTTATTTATTCTCTTTATTTATTTATTTATTTATTTATTTATTTATTTATTTATTTATTTATTTAGTTAGTTAGTTAGTTAGTTAGTTAGTTAGTTAGTTAGTTAGTTAGTTAGTTAGTTAGTTAGTTAGTTAGTTAGTTAGTTAGTTAGTTAGTTAGTTAGTTAGTTAGTTAGTTAGTCATAATTTTTTTAATTTTAATTCTTCTATTAATAATGTTTTTGAATATTTATTCATGAAAACCTAAACAACAGAACTAGTATGATATTGTTGAGAAAGATTACGGCGACCAGATATTTGTGCAGCGGTAGATTAGTGTTCATGACGGACAACCAGGTCACCAACACAACAACGAAGCATTTCATTTAAGCCCCGGTAGATGTATACATTTACCTGTACCTTATTTTAGGGGTGGGGCTCACTGCTTTTGCAACCTGCATGCATATCGTGAAGTCAACTCGGCAACTATTCCGCTTTCACCTTTTCAATGTTTACATTATTTCTAGGTGCGACTGTACGGTGTGAAAAAATATTTTGTGGTATTTTGTTTAAAATATTTCTAATTTGCTATCTACAGAAGATAGCATTAAAAGCTGATATTGCTATTTACTGAAGATAGCATTAAATCTGATATTGCTATCTACCGGAGATAGCATTAAAAGCTGATATTGCTATCTACCGGAGATAGCATTAAAAGTTGATATTGCTATCTACCGGAGATAGCATTAAAAGCTGATATTGCTATCTACCGGAGATAGCATTAAAAGCTGATATTGCTATCTACCGGAGATAGCATTAAAAGCTGTTATTACACCTCATAAATATTCATGAGATAATAGGCATAAATACTGCAATTTCATTGGTCAATTGAGCTGGCCACAGTGATAATAATTTGAGCTATTGAAGAAATTGAGCTATTTCCCGTGTGGTAGTTTTGGCTACTTCCCTACAACCTCATCCCCAGAGTCACAGTGAGGTGTAATAAAGCAAATACTACATGGTATGATCGGAGCAATAGGGCACACTATTTTCCCTTGGTACTGGCTACAGGCCTACCACCCTCACCCTCCGGGTTCGGGGTGGTAGGCCTGTAGCCAGTACCTCGGGAAAATAGATTGCACTATTTCCCCTCTAACCATGTAGTATTTGTATAATATTGCTATCACAGCATAGCATACAGAGATAGATAACTAACTATATAGAACATGAAAAGATTGTTGAATTGTTGCCATAGCAAACTAGTTTTTATTTATTATATCTATGACAAAGTGATTATGTGTAGACTGTAGAATGTGTGTAATTGTATGGAGGATTGGTACGTTATTGGTTGGAAAAAGAGTTTACAAATTACTACCAAAAAACACACAAACGAAATTGGGTTAACCCAACCCTAACTTTACTGCAGCGATTCGCCGAATGCACGGGAATGGTGGACTACGTGCTGTGGTGATGGTTATATAAGGGCGCATTATGGGAATATTTGACCAGTAGCTATCAATTAAGTTTGGATTTTCCTTTTAATTTCGTCAGCACCATCAATTGTGCTGGTGGTCAGTTTATCGTAAGCTATTTGTAATAGTTATTCAAACACCATTCATAAAGAGTTTCGTGCCCTTAATAGTAACCTAATTATTCAAATTAAATATGGTACATTGACAGATAGCCAATCCCGTGACGGTTGTGTAATTACCCTACCCGTATTCCTGTTATTCGCGCCTTATTTAGGTTAATGTTAATAATTGTTTCCACCACCACCACCATCTCAAATACGTGCCATCCATCTTCATTAACCAAATTAATCGAAACAAGTGGTTGATATTTTTTATAAAACAACAAAACAAAATTTTGCTTTTGCCCGCGTCCCACTTATGCTTTACAAAGGCAGAGAGATACTTGTTTTATTAGATATACTGGTTGAAATATGAACATACATGCACACATGTACATTAGTTTCAGAACAGTAAGCTTTGATTTAGGATTTGATACAATTGATTGTGTCTATTGGCGTTAACCCTAATTATGACATTTATCAAGCGCTGTAACTTTTGAACTATTAATGTGATGTATTTAAATTTATAAAAGTAGGCCTATACACTTATGAGCTAGAGAGAATCTATGTTTGATATCACGTTTCACTAAAAATGCTGATATTTTGAATTTTTGGCTCAACTTTTTTCGGACAACGTAAAACATGCCGAAATTGCACCAAAAATCCTTTAAAGAAAGGATTTTTTTCAAACAAATGTTTAGATTTTTATTTAAAAAAAAAATCAACACACAAAATCAAATTGTTAGCACTTTTTGGTCAAACATTTGAAAACTAAACATTGTCTTGTTCAAATTCCAAATATCAGCATTTTTAGTAAAATTTGATACTAAAGATGGATTCTCTGGCTCATTTCCAAATGTATACCTTTATGTACGTCACATTAATAGTTCAAAAGTTACAGCGCTTGATAAATTTCGTATTATTAGGGTTAAGGGTAGTGTCAACCCGTTCTTGATATCATTTTTCAAGCACTGTTACTTTTAAATTTGGCATCAATTTTGATAAAAATGTTGATTTTATTTTTGAGAAAATCACAAACCAAATCACTTTTTTGACCCCATTTTTTGGAAAAGCTAACAAAAACAATTTGGGTATAAAATGCCCAAAAGTCTTGATGATGATATAAAGACATTAACTTATAGAAACTTTTTTTTTTTAAAACCTAATCTAATATTTTTTGAAATTTTAACGAAAAAGTGCCAACAAATTTTGTTTTTTGAAAAAAAAATCCATTTTTGGATTCTCTGATGCATTTCCTTTCCAAAAATATATACTTTTATATGCATTTGATTATTAATTCAATACTTACAGCACTCACAAAATTCAAAAAAATCAGATCAAAAACATCCCTGAGTCCCCCCCGCCTCCCCCCCCCCCCCCCCCCCCCCCCCCCCCCCATAACCTAACAAAATCAGTTTTGGGTTAACAATTCTAAAATTTAGAAAAATCATCTAAAGTCAATTATTTAGGATCGATTTTTTTTTGGCTTACAAATGTTTAGTTTTGAATTATTGACCCAAAAGTGCCAAAAATCTGATTTCTATCTCAAAATTGAACTTGTATTACTACGATACAAGGTGGGTTTAGACCGAAATGGTAAATTGTCACACAATGACACATGGCAATTATACACGTTAGGTGGTTACCATTCAGAATTTTATTAATTGAAAACCGACTTGCAAATGCCCAAATGAATGATAGGTCCTTTCCATAGCGTTACGCTTCCATTCATTTTTGCAGGTGCACGCGTTATACGGTGCAATTTATAATGATTTATATCATTCATTTTGAACCGAATACAATAATACCCCTAAATTAATAATTATACAAATTGGCAGTATAATTGGTTTCATCCAGTCACGGACAAAAAGTTTGTAATGGTTTTTATTTGTCTGGTATTTTTAACTAATCCCCAATGACACCAAGGCAATGCTTGTATGCATCAAGATAAAAAGGTGACATTTTCACCAATTTAACACTTTTCACGCGGCTATTGGTTTTACCATTACAAAACAGATTTGTCAGAAATCTTTCTCAATTTTCAAAGTCTATCTCAAGGATTACTGAACAATACCAGGCATTTGTGTATTTATTTCAATGCTGTTCTCGTGGTGATTACATTATGGTATTTTGACATTTTCTAAAAAAATGTGAAATTTTGAAATGTCGTCTGCAGACGTCTGCCGCGTGAAAAGTGTTAACATCCACAGTATGCCACAAAAAAGACCACCCTTATGTGCATGATTGTTATCAACTATTTATACTCTTGTCAGCAGATAACATAACGCTCTCTCAGTGGCGTAACCAGCGGGGGGGGGGGGGGGGGGGGGGGGAGCCCCGCACTTGGAACCCTTGCCCCCCCCAATGAAATCAAGTACGGCTGTAAATGAAATTTACAAACAAAGTACACACCAAATCCCCCCCCCCCCCAATAATGACATCGTGTCGGTTAGGTTGAGATTGGCACTGTCGGTTCATTTGACGAAAGGAATCATGGAATTATGAGGTCAAAAGTACACATATGAAAAATCTTCGCGCGCTACGCGCGCATATATCTTCCCAAAATGAAGTATACTTTGGTACAAGCTTGTTTAGAGCCAAAATGTAGCTCAATCGTCCAAAAAATAGCTGTAAAGTTGAAAATGTTCGCGCGCTACACGCGCATCTCTTTACTCACAATATCTTAGGAGCCCCCATTTCAAGTCACTGCCCCTTCTTGCCCCCCCCCCCCCCCCAAATGAAAAAGTCTAGTTACGCCACTGCGCTCTCTTCAGAATAGATAGCAATGTCTACTTTTAAATGTAAACAACGGTAGACAACAATAGTAGTTTGTAATGCTACTTCCAGGAGATAGCAATATCAGCTAATATGCTATCTTAAAATAGATACAAATAAAGATAGCAAAGTCAGCTTTAAATGCTATTTTTATAAATTATCATTTGCTGCTCTTAATGCTATCGTTAGTAGCTAGCAAAATCAGCTTTTAATGCTATCTTCAGTAGATAGCAATATCAGCTTTTAATGCTATCTTCAGTAGATAGCAATATCAGCTTTTAATGCTTTCTTCAGTAGATAGCAATATCAGCTTTTAATGCTATCTTCAGGAGATAGCAATATCAGCTTTTAATACTTTCTTCAGTATAGATAGCAATATCAGCTGTTAATGCTATTTTCAGTAGATAGCAATATCAGTTTTTAATACCATCTCCGGTAGCCAGCAATATCAGCTTGTAATGCTATCTCCGGTAGATAGCAATATCAGCTTGTAATGCTATCTCCGGTAGATAGCAATATCAGCTTTCAATGCTGTCTGCAGTAGAAAGAATATCAGCTTTTAATGCCATCTTTAGTAGATAGCAATATCAGTTTTTAATGCCATCTCCGGGTAGCCAGCAATATCAGCTGTTAATGCTATCTTCAGTATATAGCAATATCAGCTTTTAATACTATCTTCAGTAGATAGCAATATCAGCTTTTAATACTATCTCCAGTAGATAGCAATATCAGCTTTTAATACCATCTCTTGTAGACAGCAATATCAGCTTTGAATGCTATCTCAATGCTATCTTCAGTAGATGGCAATATCAGCTTTTAAAGCTTTCTTCAGTAGATAGCAATATCAGCTTTTAATGCTATTTTCAGTAGATAGCAATATCAGTTTTTAATACCATCTCCGGTAGCCAGCAATATCAGTTTTTAATGCTATCTTCAGTAGATAGTAATATCAGCTTTTAATACTTTCTTCAGTAGATAGCAATATCAGCTGTTAATGCTATTTTCAGTAGATAGCAATATCAGTTTCTAATACCATCTCCGGTAGCCAGCAGTATAAGCTTTTAATGCTATCTGCAGTAGTTAGCAATATCAGCTTTTAATGCTATCTTCAGTAGATAGCAATATCAGCTTACAATGCTTTCTTCAGTAGATAGCAATGTCAACTTTTAATACAATCTCCGGTAGATAGCAATATCAGCTTTTAATGCTATCTCCAGTAGATAGCAATATCAGTTTTTAATACCATCTCCGGTAGCCAGCAATATCAGCTTTTAATGCTATCTTCAGTAGATAGCAATATCTGCTTACAATGCTTTCTTCAGTAGATAGCAATGTCAACTTTTAATACAATCTCCGGTAGATAGCAATATCAGCTTTTAATGCTATCTCCAGTAGATAGCAATATCAGTTTTTAATACCATCTCCGGTAGCCAGCAATATCAGCTTTTAATGCTATCTTCAGTAGATAGTAATATCAGCTTTTAATACTTTTTTCAGTAGATAGCAATATCAGCTTTTAATACTTTTTTCAGTAGATAGCAATATCAGCTTACAATGCTTTCTTCAGTAGATAGCAATGTCAACTTTTAATACCATCTCCGGTAGATAGCAATATCAGCTTTTAATGCTATCTCCAGTAGATAGCAATATCAGTTTTTAATACCATCTCCGGTAGCCAGCAATATCAGTTTTTAATGCTATCTTCAGTAGATAGTAATATCAGCTTTTAATACTTTTTTCAGTAGATAGCAATATCAGCTTTTAATACTTTCTTCAGTAGATAGCAATATCAGCTTTTAATGCTATCTTCAGTAGATAGCAATATCAGCTTTCAATGCTTTCTTCAGTAGATAGCAATATCAGCTTTTAATGCTATCTTCAGTAGATAGCAATATCAGCTTTCAATGCTTTCTTCAGTATATAGCAATGTCAACTTTTAATACCATCTCCGGTAGATAGCAATATCAGCTTTTAATACCATCTTCAGTAGATAGCAATATCAGCTTTTAATGCTATCTTCAGTGGATAGCAATATCAGCTGTTAATGCTATTTCAGTAGATAGCAATATCAGTTTCTAATACCATCTCCGGTATAGCCAGCAATATAAGCTTTTAATGCTATCTGCAGTAGTTAGCAATATCAGCGTTTAATGCTATCTTCAGTAGATAGCAATGTCAGGTTATTATGCTAGTAACACTTTAACACTAATCTATAACTCAAAACTTTCGTATCCTTTCTTTTAGTACACCCTAGTATTATATTTCTAACAAAAAGAGCGCGATATAAGACGTTAGAAGAGTTTTCCTTGTTAACACTTTCCACGCGGCAGGCGTCTGCAGACGACATTCCAAAATGTCACAAAATGTTTCAAAAATGTCAAATGTATTGGATATCATTACCATATTTGAAATCACTATTAGAAATGCATTGAAATAAGTATAAACATGCCTAGTATTGGTTCAGTAATCCTTGAGATAGACCTTGAAAGTTGGGAAAGATTTCTCAAAAATCTGTTTTTGTATGGTAAAACTATAATAGCCGTGGAAAGTGTGCAACGGGAGAGAAAAATACCAGCTTTCTCTGCTACCTTCATTAGACAACAATGTCTGCTTTTAAATGCTATCTCCAGTGGATAGCATAAGCATTTATCAGATGTCAGCCTTAACATTTGCTATCTCCAAAAGACATATCAATTTTAATTACAATATCTAAGAACAAGAAACGTCAGTTTTAGATAGATGGATATCAACTTTCAATATTTGGGTAGCACATCTAAATTATAAAAGGTATGTTCATGGCATGATGCTAAATACCTGAAGAATAAAACTTGACTACATGATATAGAAACCAATCTGTTAAAGACTCATCCACAGTGTAAAATTGAATGTTAATAATACACTGAATACGCACAATTGTGTCCAGCCAGAAGAAGTAAACTACCCGACGATAGTGATGAGGCCAAGACCCCATTATATCATATCTATATAATTATGATGTTACTTTAAAAAAATGTCCAACCAGCAATAATACGAAGTACGATTAAAACCATAATGGACTCTGTTTTTTATCCGGGTCCATAATTATTTCGTTTAAAAACTAATTATCTGATTTTACGGTCATTAATATGATATCATGATGTTGATAATTATTTTATCCTAAATATGATTTATGACCGACCGCTGTCCGTATGCGATGTTGGCGATGAAAGCTATTCACCATTCATTTACCTCGTGAGTTAACTGTCCAATGATGGCAGCTTATTATACCATATTGTTCTTCCTTCATACAGTGACGTCAAAGTGTAAATTAGTGATCGTAACTAATATCATCGTAATGACCATTCTCTCCGTGCAATGACGTCATGAGAGCGTATTCTAGTATTGAAGAGGGAGTACTCCCGTATATGAGGTATACGGGTATGTTGCGCTCTGATGCGGCCGCTTTTTTGGCAAAAACTTCCTTAACATGGGATATGATTTGTGCTGGAAAACCCTAAACATCACGGTGTCAAATCCTGAAGAAAAAAACCCCAAACATGGGTCCCAAATCGCGAAAATCGCGAAAAAGACCAGACAAATCAGCCATTTATTGAGGTAAAACACCCCTAAAAGTAGGTCAATATTTCCAACATATAGCGGGATGGTGAATAGCAACCGTTTTAACGCATAGTTATCCTTGTTTGTACATAGGCCATGCGTGTATAATATTTTATTTAAATTATATTAGCATACCAAAATAACGGTTGTGCTACTATCTCTTCTTATACATTTACCATGTTTCAACATAGACCTTATGAATTTCTAAAAACACATTGAAATTCATGTCTTAAACGAACAAATAGTTCTTTTAGGATTTACTCCTATAGCTAACTTTTTACTTAAAACATTGGTATTTCAACCATTTTAATACCAACTCGTCTCACTTTTCATAAAATTGCGCATGCTTTGGTTTAAATCTTGAGCAAAACATAGTGGCAATAGTGAGTTTCCATTACTCAACGTGATTAATGATACGAACATTACGCATACTACCGATGTTGGTGTGTAGGGTATAACAGAATTATGCCCGAACGTTAATACATTTGTGTAACACGAAAACCACCCCTCTTATTTAACATCCGGAACTTAACTCCAGGGGCAGGCGGTCGAGTTAAATTCGACGGGTTAATTTGGTCGTGATAACGACGTGTTGCCTGTGTGTGAACAATCGGTCCAGTTAGCGAAAATATTTCAGGTATTTTATCACGGGTCATAAATTATTTAACCCGAGTTAAATGCCAGGTCTGAACACAGTTAATATGTGCCTTGTGTCATGAAATAGCGAGTCTTATATATCTATGAGTTCTAGACTTATCTAACTGTATGCGTGCACGCACATCAGTAGTCTCTTGGTTTCGTCTATAGGAATGACATGGTGGCAGCATATTCCGTGTGAGTCGATGGGAGCTAGAAAAGAAAATGGCTTGTGCAATTCAGCATGCATCGCTTTCATTACATGACCACTGGTTTCTGTCACCAGTGTCTACTGGTTCATTGATATTACATTGCAATGAAAGGCATAATGTTGTTAAACGAGGGTCTTCAAGACAATTGATGTGAATTCAGTCGTCCAACTCGCTTGATAAAAGCGAACGGCACTTGATGCGCGTAAATGGTGCGTCTATCACTAAAATATGCACTGACGTTACTCGGGATTGTAAATGGACTATCAGGTTATTGGTCAACGAATCTTCACGTAAATTTCGGTATGGGCAAACTATATGTGATTAAAAGGAGCAGAAATAAATGAACAATGGGCAACGGTTCACCCAAAGAACTATACAGCACAGTAAAACTATTATACAGCATAGTAAAACTATTATACAGCACAGTAGAACTATTATACAGCATAGTAGAACTAATAACAGCATAGTAGAACTATTATACAGCATAGTAGAACTATTATACAGCATAGTAGAACTAGTAACAGCATAGTAGAACTATTATACAGCATAGTAGAACTAGTAACAGCATAGTAGAACTATTATACAGCATAGTAGAACTATTATACAGCATAGTAGAACTAGTAACAGCATTATTAGTAGAACTATACAGCATAGTAGATAAAGTATAACTATTATACAGCATAGTATCTCATTTTCGTCAATCAATTATTGTACGTAAAACCGTCATAAATTTTCAGACACTCTCCGCTAAACTGACCTTACATGATATGTATAGGTTTATATATATATCATATATACCATACAGTTAACAGGTTTAGCTTATGAATGATTTATATTGTTGTATTACAGCACAAAAGTTTCGATGCTCAAGGTTGTCAATCTTCATCAGCCTGCAGATGACTGAACTGCTGACATTTTCTTTTCAGGAGATGCGTCTTTTCGTACAGAAGGATGTCCGACGTCTTCTGGCTGTTTGTTATGAGCTTCCTAAAAGCTTCCTATTTTAATTTATGTAATCTTTGGCATTTTCGATATATAATAAACTGCGCCAATAAAGTATCTAAACACTTACAAATGGTCAGATTGATCGGAACCTGAAGTAGTATGCAATTTTTTTTTGATTAATTGATTCGATTCACAGTTATCTTCTGCGCATTTTGACACCTCTTTTGTTGCGCTACGATGTTGTTTGGCGGATTATGGGCACTTCAGTGGCGTAAGGTCGAATTTTATAAGTTGCAAAAGCCCCTATTCATTATTTTTGCCCGCCTTTTATAAATGATTTGTTAGAGTTCATAAGATAAAAGCAGAGAGTACCTTTAAGCAGTGAAGTTAGAAGTCGGAGGAGCTACTGCAATCAATTTCATGGTTAAGTAAACAGAACAAATTGGTGTCTTTTGTCTTGATTTTGTCTGTGTGTGATGCTTGTGATGCTTGTGTGAGTTCCCTTCTAGAATTGGGGTGAATAGGAGCTTTTGCAACTTTTGAAATTCGACCTTAAGCCACTCAAGTACCAATAATCCGCCAAACAACATCGTAGCGCAACAAAAGAGGTGTCAAAATGCGCAGGAGATAACTGTGAATCGAACTAATTAATTATTTTTTTGCATACTATTTCAGGTTCCGATAAATCTGACCATTTGTAAGTTTTTAGATACTTTATTGGTGCAGTTTATATGAATAGGCCTACCTCACCTAGCACCAAAAGACCCTGACCAGGCGCTTTGATGTTGGCTAATCCAAAATCAATCAATCTGAGATAGGGCCATGTGTTTTGAACTCGCCACCCTTACACAGAGAAAAATGTTTACATAATTTTAGGTAAATATAGAACTCCATAATAATTATGTAAGAGTTACATAAAACATATGTAATAAATACCCAATCTGTGTAAATTCCTATGCAAAAGCTTTACACAACTATTATGGAGTTCTATTTTTACACAGATTGTGTATTTTTTACATAATCGTTTTCTCTGTGTACCGTTGCATGTACAGATTTTTACATTTTACACTATCTGATATGTGAATTAACATATCGCAATAACTACTTGTTCTACCCTATAAAAAGTATATATTTTCTGAACGGTAATCTCACAAGGAATCCAAATTAAATATGCTATTGGAATTTAGATAGGACCTTAAGGTAACATGTTGTGATTAAGAATGTTCAAAAAATATAGATTTTGTTTCTTCATATTTTGATTTAAGCTCAATAATATTTTTATACTTATCCCAATCATAATTTTACTGTGCATATTAGTTCCTCATACAATTACCTATCAGAACATAATGGTTGTCAATGGTAACTTGTTGAAATATACTATATCGAGATGTAAATGAGCACAAACGTTTAAATTTCATATTTATTAGAGTATCTGATTAAAACAGCATTTTTGAATTTCCCTATATTTGAGAGCTTTCCAAAAAAAATATAATTTTGCTATCATCGGTTGAATACTTTTGTTGTTGTTATAGTCATGTATGTAAAACCGATGAATTAGGGCAAGTTCACTGTGTACTTATAGCGAATAGGGAAAAAACCAAGGACAATGCAATCGATTCATGATTACAATTGTTACATAATAGTTGTCACGATGTTGAATCAGAATCTTATAGAATATAAAATAATCTATAAAATGAGAGCAAAATCATGTTTGTACCATACAAAGATGAGGAGTTATTGTAAATTGAACGTAGAATTGGGAACATTTTCTATATTCCCCATAGAGATTGTACACAGCGCCACCACCGCCACCACCCCTGACTTTCACAATATAATCAATCATATCTAAATAGGCTTTACCACATGTAGTTGTTGAGTTAATAGAGAGAGATGGATGATTCGTTACCAAAAATCCATCTCTCTCTATTAACTCAACAACTACATGTGGTAAAGCCTATTTAGATATATGTGTGTACCGACTCCCTGTCGATGCCTGTTACCAGGAAAGGTGAGAAGTCTCTGCTCACCTTTCCTGCTGTTACCCATTCATCCCCATACCTGACTGGTTGAGATAGCACACAGTGGATAATGCATCTGTGATGCAAATCAATGATATCCCATAGGAAACCAATTCTAGTGCAACTTTGTTGTCGTTACTTGTGGTCATTGAAATCATCATAACTTCAAAGGTATCAATTCGATCTTTAAGATTGATGGTATCAATCTACGGAGAGGAAATTTGCCCATTTATTAATGTATATCTCAGATTTTGGTACCGATTATTGAGTTTGGATTAGCCAACATCAAAGCACCTGGTCAGGGACGTTTTGTGCTAGGTGTATATCATATGTGGGGGTGTGTCCTTCAGAGTTGTATGTATTCTATAACCATAGACCGTCTATGCTATAACCAAGTTGTATATCCAAATATGTTCCTAGCCGAGTTTATTAGTTTGCTGTATGTCCATGTCAACATGTGTTCCATAACCGAGCTCTCTAACGGAGTTTTATGTCAAATGTGTTTCTAATACCGAGTTGCATGTCCATATGTTTTCCCTAAACGTGTTATAGGTCTATATGCGCTGCCGTGTTTTATGTCCATATGCGTTCCCTGAATACCGTGTTGAATGTAGAAATGTGTTTCGAAATCGAGTTGAATGTTAAAACGTGGTCCCTATATTGAGTTGCATTGAATGTTTATTATATGTGCATTTCGAACCTGTGGTGGTGGGGTGTGGGGTGGGATGGGGGTGGGATGGGGTGTGGGGTGTCCATATATATTTCCTAACCGAATTGATTGTCCATGTGTTCCGTAGCTGCATTGTATGCCCAATATATGTTCCCTAACAGAATTGTATATCCATATGTGTGTCTTCTATAACCATGTGTTATGGCCGTATGTGTTCTCTTAACGAATTGATATGTGATGCATATGTGTTCCCTGAGTTAGATGTCGATATGTGTTTCCTAATCGAGTTGTATATCCCGAAGAGTTCGCTAACGTTCCCTTACTGAGTTGTACGTGTATGTTCATGTGTGTTCCCTAACCGAGTTATATATGTCCCGAAGTGTTCCCTAACATTCCCTACCGAATTGTACGTCCATGTATTCACCAACCGAGTTGAATGACCATGTGTGTTCCATAACCGAGTTGTTTGTCCCGAAGTGTTCCCTAACCAGGTTGTATGCCCATGCATACCGTATGTTCCCTAACGGAGTTGGTACCGCATGTTAATGTGTTCCCAAACCGAGTTGTATGTCCCGAAGTGTTCCCTAACGTTCCCTAACCGAGTTATGTGTCCCCAAACCGATGTGTATGTCCTGCGGTGTTCCCTAACCGATTTGGTATGTGTTCCCAAACCGAGTTGTGTTCCCTTAAATTCCATAACCGAATTGTAGGTCCATATGTGTTCCCTATGGAGTTGTTTGTCCATATGTGTTCCATATGGAGTTGTATGTCCATATGTGTTCCCTATAACGGAGTTGCAAGTTGTGTATCCATATGTGTTCCCAAACCGAGTTATGGGTCGGGGTGTGTTCGCTATCGGAGTTGTATAACCGATTTGACACTTTGCTTTTAAGCACGCGGGATTATGTGACAGCATGTATGTAGGCCGTATTTATCAATTGAAACATCCTGGATCGGCTGGTGAGTTATCGTAGCTACTCTTCGCCACACCGAGGCTGCGTGTTGAAAGTAACATCAAAAATAAAAGAGGAGAGATTACTCCATACTTATTGTCCCTAGTGTCTGTGAGTGTCCCCAAACCGAGTAATGTCCTGACTCCTGACTAAGTGTTCCCTAACGTTCCACAACCGAGTTGTATGCCCATATGTTCACTATTAAACCGAGTTGTATGTTAATATGTGTTCCCAAACCTAGTTGTATGTCCCGAAGTGTTCCCTTACGTTCTATAACCGACTTGTAAGTACATATGTGTTCCCATTATATGGAGTTATATGTCCATATGTGTTTCCAATAACAGAGTTGTGTATCCATATGTGTTCCCGAACCGAGTAATAGGTCGATGTGTGTTCCCTATCGGGGTTGTATGCCTAACCGATTTTAGCACTTAGGTTTTCAACACGCGGGATTATGTGACAGCAGGTATATGCATGTATCGTAGGCCGTATTTATCAATGGAAACATCCTGGATCGGCTGGTGAGTTATCGTAGCTACTCTTTGCCACACCGAGGCTGCGTGTTGAAAGTAACATCAAAAATAAAAGAGGAGAGATTACTCCATAATTATTGTCCCTATAGTGTCTGTGAGTGTCCCCAAACCGAGTAATGTCCTGATTCCTGACTAAGTGGTCCCTAACGTTCCCTAACCGAGTTGTATGCCCATATGTTCCCTAACCTCATTGTATGTTAATATGTGTTCTCAAATCGAGTTGTATGTCCCGAAGTGTTTCCTTACGTTCCATAACTGACTTGTATGTTCATATGTGTTCCCTATGGAGCTGAATGTCCATATGTGTTCCCTATATAACGGAGTTGTGTATCCATACATGTATGTGTTCCCGAACCGAGTAATAGGTCGATGTGTGTTCCCTATCGGAGTTGTATGCCTAACCGATTTGGCACTTTGCTTTTCAACACGCGGAATGTGACAGCAGGTAATGCATGTATGTAGGCCGTATTTATCAATGGAAACATCCTGGATCGGCTGGTAAGTTATCGTAGCTACTCTTTGCCACACCGAGGCTGGGTGTTAAAAGTAACATCTCAAATAAAAGAGGAAAGATTTAAAGATGACTCCATAATTGTCCCTAGTGTCTGTTTTCCGTAAACCAAAACGGCTCATGTATACGAGGGGGTATCAAAAAGTTCTTGACATCACCCAGAAGTGCAGGAGCTATATCGATGAAATTTTGTCTGTGTAATCACTGGTCCTTAAAAACATTATGGTGCAAAAATGGTCTCATAAGTATGTTTACTTTTTATACAGGTGGCGCTAGATCCAAAGGCCATGTAAATCAATGACGTCTCCCAACGATGCTGTGTACATGGTAAACGATAATGGTCCAAAACGGATCCTTGTGGGTAGCCTTCCAGAGGAGTATGAGGTTTAGAAATTTTGTCATTTAGGCCTACAGAGATAAATTAAGACCTACGAGTGACAAATGACAAAATTTAAAAACAAATCTGAGCCTAATATTCTTCTGGAAGGCGTCCTACAAGAATCAGTTATTGGACCATTATAAATTACCATGTACACATCACCGTTGGAAGACGTCATTGATTTACATGGCCTTGGCATCTAGCGCCACCTGTATAAAAGTAAACATACTTATGAGACCATTTTTGCACCATAATGTTTTTAAGGACCAGTGATTACACAGACAAATTTTTATCGATATAGCTCCTGCACTCATGGGTGATGTGAAGAACTTTTTGATACCCCTCGTATTTCCATTCCATTATTTCCTCTGTCTCTGTTTGTATCCCTAATTCTTTAACAATTCCCTGTGTCCACATGATGAATCTTATCAGTTTCTTCGATCAATCTGAATGAAACAACTTGATCATTTGATGCATAGAGCACGCTAATAAATTTGATCTGAACTGATATTTCAAACGATCACTTTTGCATATAGGCCTTTAATAATCTATTCGTTTTGCGGACTGAATTCTTTGTGATATGTTATCCCAATGTCGAACAAGTGTGTTTCTGTGATATATCTTTCAAAGCGCTTTTGATTTGGTACCAGTGGAAAAGTAATGTTCAACTGCGTAATAAGGAAAGCAATGGAATCGTTTTCATCCACGGGGCTTTTAGTTTTACCATACAAAACAGATTTTTCAGAAACCTTTTCCAACTTTCAAAGTCTATTTCAAGGATTACTGAACCAATATTAGGCATGTTTGTATTTATTTCAATGCATTTCTCATGGTGATTCCAAAAATGGCAATGAAATTCAATAATGTTGACATTTTTGAAACATTTTGTGACATTTTGGAATGCCGTCTGCAGTCGCCCGCCGCGTGGAAGATGTTAAAACATTTTGATCCATCTCCTGGACCACATAGGCCTATCATGTGTTCTGTAATCTTCAAGGGGTTTGAAGCTGAGTGCATTTCTCCAGAGAACACGTGAACTATTGGATCAGCTATACATCTACCTGAAAGCCAAGGATATGGTGGACAATGTTGGGCATTTACCATGTTTACACAGTGGGCAAACGGCTAGTGCGTCAACAAATTTGGGCATATCTGCATATGGACATACGACTCTGATAGGGAACGCATATGGACATGCGACTTGGTTAGGGAACGCACATATGGACATACGACTCGGTTTAGGGAAACACGTTAGGATCACGAAGTCGTTAAGGTAACTCGTATGGGCACACTATGGCGATCCAACTCGGTTAGGGAATATGGACTTAATAAATAGGTCGGTTAGTATCAACGGTTAGGGAACGCAAATGGTATAAAACTCGATTAGGGGACACACACATGTACATGCATGTATAATACAGTTAGGGAATTCGTTCCGGAATACGTATAAGGACACCATTCGCTTGGAACAGATAAGGACATACATAACTAATTTTACAGGGTGCCTAACTTGATGAGCTTTGTCGGGCGACCAATTGACCATTTGGTAAACGTTTTATTTACCGGGTATTGCCGGGCTAAGCTTCAGAGCCAAATATTTTGTATGTCGTGGTTTGAAACGGTCGTATTCACACCCAATTGCCACACCGTTTAGCTCCGTTTAACCAAGTTGAGAAACAGGTGTAGAAATAAGACTGTACTTTTAAAACTGTTCTTTATCAATCTGTGTATTTCAGAAATTAATTTCAGATTAATCTAACCTCGCTACAATAGCTGTAGGGACATAATATCACAATTACAAACTATTGTTTCAGTGTGTCCTGGTCTTAAATTTCATTACGTGCTCAGAATCGGCAATCGCAAAGTAATTACGGGTTCCATAGCCAAAAGACACAAACCGCCTTACGTTAACCAAATATCTCTCAAAGAAATTGACGTTAGCTTTTTCTATAAGGTCTTGTTTTGGTTTCTTATCAATGTTAATCAGAGAATACCTCCTCCCGTATTAGTAATTGAACTGGTTATCGATACGCGCAATCAAGGTATGGAAGCTGTGGTGCCAGTAAGCGGTTTTTGGACGATAAACGCCTACGGGTTTGCTCCCGCGTAAAGCAAAGCTAACCATCCGCGTGGCTTTAAGGTCAGCGTAAAAGACCGCGTGTTTATAGTATCAAATTTAGCTCGTCGAGTGTTCATAACAAGAGCCGAATAGCTGTGGTGTATTTATTTTATCCGCGGGCATCGGTTCTTACAGCGCTGATCCCCGCCAAAATCTAGTTAGTCAAACAAGTTGATCCCCGCCTTCTGGAAAAGGTTTAATATATAGTATCGTTTTTTCCCTTCTTGTATGTGTAATACACCCGACACGACTTGAAGGAACAAGAGTATTGCGAGGTTCGGTATCATTTTGCATAATGATCGCACGGCGGCGGCGGTGGCTGCGATTCGGCGGTGCCCGGCGGATAAGAACATGAATTATAAATGTAAAAACGACATTATAAGTAGTGGCATATATTACAGAATTAATTAATTGATAAATAGAACGGTGTAACACACTTACTGAGTACAGCATCAGCATGTTCCAGGATCCGTTAACGTAACACACACTCCCCATTACATATTCAGATATTTATTCCACATGTATACTTTAAATTCATTGCGATCTCTAGCTCAATTTGACCAATTAAAATCGTAGTCTTGGCATTGGCGGCGTAATTGGTCCCGCGTAAATAGCTGGCGTTAGCCAACATCACACTCCGCTCCACCACTCAATAATCCTTTAACACGGCGACAAAATAGACAGTTTAAACTTTTTGTAAATGGTTAAGTGAGGGTCTCAAAGCTGTGTCAATTTCAATTTCTTTTCTTTTGTTGGTGTTACACGCCAAACGCACACACCGCCAATAACCGCTCGAGGGGCCTTAATACACTCAATTGCCATGATATCGTGTACCAATTTGAAGATTGTCAGCCATATTATTAGGTGTTATTTTGAACTAAATTAAATAGATTGGGGTTATAGCACGATCAGCCATTTATATTTATCATTGCAGTTGGATGCATTGTAAAAATCCTTCTTGTAAGCGTGAACTTTGATGAATGCCAAGCGAGTTGAAGCTTCAGGCTTTTTTTGTTACAAATCCTGGTCAAAATTTTGATCAGTGACATAAAATGTATAAATGTGTATTAAATGCATACATGTACACTGCAAAAACTAGGGTGTTACTTAAACACCGGTTGGAGTTAATAATACGGGTCCAATCCAAACACCGGTGTTAAATTTGCACCGGTGTTAAGATTCTTGGTGTTATTTCAACACTAGTTGGTGTTATTTTCAACACCACTATTATTGTTTTAACACTGATAGGTGTTGAAATAACACTGGTAGGTCTTGAAAAAACACTGGTAGGTCTTGAAAAAACACTGGTAGGTCTTGAAATAACACTGATTGGATTGGACCGGACCCGTATTGACTCCAAATGGTGTTATTTTTACCACCCTTGTTTTGCAGTGTACATGCTGGTAGAATCGACTATAAACAAGCACGCAGCACATATTCTTTATACCTTTGCTTGTCAACGTGTGATACACGTCTTAATCAGGAGTGATCCACTGACGCTATCTCGTCATCTGTTCTGACACAGACGTGTGCCACACTTTGAAATCCAAAGATAAATAATGTATGTAATGTGTGTTTACAAACATACTCTATGATAAGATTTAGTTTGAATTTCTCGTCGACTTCACGCCATATTAAGAAAGGGTTGTTACATTCACCATTTGCTATCTTCGTTATAGATATAGTGTTTGGTTTCGACCTGTTTAAAACACATTACAAAGTCATTATTGCTATCTATTATTAGGTATAGTTCTTGGTTGCAAATGTGTCGAAACCTCTTATTTAAGTGGAAGAACATTAATTGATAAGACATTTGCATAACTAAGCGATTACAATATTTGTATCTCCTGGCTTAATGTATGTAGATATCACATGTTTTATTATAGAACTGATTCACATCGTGTTAAGACATAATATTTCACTTGATGTAAGGGTAAGATACTTATCTACGTAAGAATTCCCCTGATCTAAACGCAATATAACAATACATTAGTGTTCGCATTGCAATAATGCGCATGAAAGGGAAGGGATATATTGTTTGAGACGATAGGAAGTAAACAGTATACCATTATCTTCATTACGAAAAAAAACCATATCTTTTGAAGACGTATACAATAGTGGAAGAATTGAGCAATGATCTACTAATTGTTATCAATGCTTGCTACGTACGTATGAAAGCTGGTAACCAAAACGAAGAATTATTTGTGAATCACATGTTTACTAACTTTTCTTACATGTGGGGTGGCGTACAATATCGGGAACTTTGCATAAAACACACCCGTTGCTATCTACGTAAGATAGCTTCATCTATTAAATAAAGATTGTACATGTTTCACTATACCTTTTATCCATTGACATGTAGATCAATTCATATCCAAACAGTCTAACGTGAGGTAGCCCCTGATCTATTTAGAATATAAATGTGCTCCAATAATGTCGTTGAGACATTGAGATCAATTTGTATACAATTCTCATTTGCTATCTTCGTAAGATAGCTCACCAAAATGAAGAATAAGATATTGGGTTTTTTTACCATGTTTACTGTGATTACATTAACACTTTCCACGCGACTATTAGTTATACCATTATATACAAACAGATTTTTCAGAAACCTATCCCAAGTTTCAAAATCTATCTCAAGGATTAGGCCTACTTAACCAATACTAGGCATGTTTGTACTTATTTCAATGCATTTCTCATGGTTATTCCAAATATGGTCATGAAATTCAGTACTTTTGACAATTTTGAAACGTTTTGTGAACTTTTGAAATTTGTAATGTAATGTCGTCTGCAGACGACTGCCGCTTAGAAAGGGTAAACATTGTCCTAGCATGTTACACGGTAGTCAACATGTAGCAACGGAGGACAAGTATACCTTAACAACACTCCATAAATATCTTCCGTGGGTTGTTTAAAAGGTAGGGCGGCATATTTATATTTTTTTCGTTGATCGCACAAAATAGTAACCTATTATTCTTCGAGTATTGAACTGCTCATGACCATCCCCGTACATATCTGTCATTTTCTTTACATAATTTGGCGCGCGTGCAAATCGTCTGCAAAACAAAATTAAGTTCTGCAACCGCTGTTGTTTTTAAATATGAGCAGACAGCTAAACGAGGACACGTCAGTTGAATCTAGTGTGCCTAATCGCTTACGTGTTGGTGCGAGAAATCTGCAAATCATCCACATAAGTTGTATGTACGAAAGATTCACGTTTGATTTGATAACAAATAGGCTAGGTTGACAATTTTGTGTTCATATACATATTCTGGCGTAGTTAAGACCATCACCTTTCGTTTACAGAACCAGACTATAGTATTGGGCTTTTGTCTCATTCAATTAAAGAGGTAGACAAAGCATAATTATTGAATTGTTTGGTTTAATCAAAAGGCACCATAAAACATTTTCCCTATAGGCTATTAGTTTTACCATATAAAATCCGATTTTATAGAAACCTTTCCCATTTTTCAAAGACAATCACAAGGATTAATGAACCAATACCACCACGTATGTTTGTACTTATTTCAATGCATTTCTCATGGTGATTCCAAATATTATAATGAAATTCAATAAATGTAACATTTTTGAAGCATTTTGTGAAATTTTGGAATGTCGTCTGCAGACGCCTGCCGCGTGGAAAGTGTTAAGAAATCCTTTTAATTTACATAATCTGTAAAAATTCTACTATCAATGTTAACTTAAAACGACAACATTTTTATGTCATAGTATGCCCTTAACACGTTTTCAAGTCATGCCATTTTTATGGATTTGGATTTAGATTTTTGTTGCCCTTTTTTCAAAATCAAAGAGTATAGGCCTAAATAATTCAGTTTCTAATTTACACATATACAATTGAGATGATTTATAGATCATCCATTCAATTTGTAAATTCGATTGATCAAATCGGTTCGCCCATCCATTTATAGAAGTTCACTCATTGTATTATCTGTTGGCCACTTTTCTAGATATGATAACTGGTTACACGCATGAACGGAGCTCTATTACTTTTTCGAAGTTCATCGTTCCACTAGTTAACGCCATTTTGATCAAGCCGGGTGTTTGATTGTATTGTTATACCTTTATTAAAACTGTTGAAACGAACACTTTTAATTCTACCTCTGGTTGCTGAAACTATAGACTGTAACCTGGAAACAGTGTAACAAAAACGCTCTCTCCAGAGCACAAAGACTTAGCCTAAATCAACTTTTGTATACCACCAACGTTTGCGGTGTGGATAACTTAATTGGTAATACGCGTTAATATCAAGACCCACGAAACACTAGTGTTCCACGGAAGCGAGGCATGAACGTCAGAAAATACCTGCAAATTGAGCTAATATTTTAAAGCTATATCAAGTCTCTCATCCGTGGTTGATAGATGGATGACGAAAACAATCCTGACTATTTTAGAACTTCCATTGAATTTTTTAACCCGAGTGTACTTTATTTCTTCATTCAATTGTCAAAAATGTCCACCGAGTTATATATCACCTCCCGTAACACAGGAATAAAAAGTTATTGTTATTTTCGCAGTTTTGTTGATTACTTAACTTAAAGTCGGCAAAATGTGGTTTGGTTTGGGAGAGTCGATCAATTATGTACTGTGTAGCATTGGCGTGTCGTGTGAGAAGAAAAAATAAATCGTTATTGTCAAAATGTGAAATTAGCACCTGAATAGAGAAGCCTAATACCGTTGTAACATTTTACATAAATCTTCCTGAATCGGCTAAAAACCACTGTACTATTGGAACTCCCCTACAATTACCGGGTTACAAATCGTGCTATTCAGATCTGCTAAATGGCCTCCCACTTTGCCCGGTCATATGAAATTTCCTCTGTACTTTTCATATTGAAGCGGTACCATATCTGTCTTTCTTTAATAATATTATCATGATTATTTAGCAATAGTTTTTTGATAATAATTGGTTGTATGAAATGAGCTTTGTTTGAATTGAAGTGGGATTATAACATGATTTCTTTAATTCTATGCATAAATATCTCAGTTAAAAAATACATAATAACGTATCAATAGGCATATGAAGGATAGGGAATAAAATAAAATAATTGCTATTAAAGGGTTATCAGAAGTAGAAAGCAATCTTCTATAGCCAACCCAACATCTGGACCATTTGGTATACCAATGAATTTCTTGATTCATCAGGTCTATATAGACTCCAGGGGAGTTCAAAACTAGATCTGACGATATTACTTTTATATTCTTAACATGCTTATAAAGGGAACCAGTGGCGTAACTAGGGGTCTCGGGGTGGGTTTTTTTTTGGGGGGGGGGGGCATCAGGCGGGTGCATACCCGACTACTTTTGGTTAATTTCATTTGGGGAGGTTTTTTCACTTGAAGAGTTTGTCATTTCATTTGGGGGAATTAAGGGGGCGGGGTGTCCCCTGCCGGAAGGAAGTTGCCCCCTGCTCCCCTCTAATTACGCCACTGAAGAGAACTGATCGCAGAGCATATTTGAAAAAGTTAGGCCTAGACCTATACACAATATTTTGAACATATTTGACTGTTTTCAATTTTATTTCTCAGCAATTTGGAAATAATAGCCGACATTACCTTCATGGCAGAGTATTTTATTGAAGCGTCATCATCACCATGATCATGATGATCACGCTTTTGCCAGGTGTCAGGTGATTCAATGTATAAGTATCGAAATTATGATTAAATTCTTGAATATACCAAATTATTTTTAATATCAATTTACAATTAGTGTATAGTTTTAAATCATTATTAAAAATCCAAATTACCAGCGGTTATTACGAAATATACCGTATAGTATAGGCCTATACCCAATGGATTATTCTTGAGATTATTTTTTTGAATTTCGGAAATGTGTTTAAATTGGCGAAAGTTATCACGGTAATTCACAACATTTCTCCGTCAAAATGTTGAGGTCATCACAGACATTTTCCAATCCTTGACTTTTGTTACCCGAAATTTAGAACGTTTTGTTGTTCAAATACTTGATTCAAATTATCTGATATATAACCTTACTCTCTTAGGCCACGAAAAAACCCACCTTAATATTCTACGGGAAACGGACCTCTCAGGTAGGGTCGGTCGGTCGCTGGGTCGGTCGGGCGTTTGGTTTTTTTCAAGGGTTTTTTTTCTCGCAATTTACAAATATTTCACACATTTTACACCATTTCGAAAATGTCGTGGCCTTAGACATGTTAGAGGGAAATTTTCTGGGGACGACCACATGATATTTGAATTGATTTATTCGATCATTGTCGATTAACGAATTATTTAGGCCTATAATACCTTTGTGCGTACATCTAAAAGTATAGGCCTACACCATTTTGCATTAGGCCTACACTCTTAGAAAAAGGGTGCTTCAGGGGTTCTTGGCTGTCCCGTATATGGAACCCTCAGGGTTAAAGGTTCTTTTAGTTTAAAGAACCCAAAAAACTTCTGTAGAGAACCTTTAGAGGTTCTAAAGACGCATTTTTTGTTCTTTTTGAACCTTTAAAGGTTCTTTGTGGAACCTATAAAGGTTCTAAAAAGGGTTCCATATACGGGACAGCCAAGAACCTCTGAAGCACCCTTTTTTCCAAGAGTGTATACATTATGCAATTCTTGACATTTATATAAGATTTGTGAATACTTACATTTGTCAACCATTCTGTCCCGGTTTGATACCAAGAAAAGAAATACAGTACAATCGAAATGATTTAGATCCCATTATCTGATAAAATACAAGTTTCCAGAGCTAAAGTAATTTCGGGATAATTTACAATAACAATTACGAGAATTGCTCGCGAACAACCCTGCAATTTAAGGTTTGAGGGGAGATTATTATCGAGGGTACAGTTTCCCGTTTATTCTTCGATAAAGTGCTTACAGAAAGTATATTGATGCTTAGAAATGCAACTTTGAAAGTTAATTTGGGCGGGATATGTAATTCAGCAGATGGCTATGTGAATTTGTTTTGACTTTAACGCTTTCCATGCGGCAGGCGGCTGCAGACGACATTCCAAATGTTGACAAAATGTTTCAAAAATGTCAACATTATTAAATTTCAAAACCATATTTGGAATCACCATGAGAGATGCATTGAAATAAGTACAAACATGCCTACACTGCAAAATCAAGTGTTAAAGATGAACGTGTTCTGAACGTGTTCAGATGTTAAAATCTTTATGTTAGTGTTATTAAAATAACGCAAATGTTTACTTATTAACATTCAAATGTTACATTATCAACACAACTGTTAAGACATTGTTATAGAAGTGTTTATGCAGCATTACTGGTGTTAACCATAACGCTCTAGTGTTAATATTTAAACGTTAGTGTTCGACCACTCTGTTGAACATGATGATGAATAAGCACATGGCGTTCTAAACTTGTTATTAGTTAACATGTTCAAACGTTAATATTACTATGGTAGTGTTAAAACAAGAACACCAATGTCGATTTATAACGTTTGGACGCAACACTATGAATGCCGGTGTTCAGAAATTATTGTAGTAGTATACAAATAATGATGCTAGTGTTAATTTTATTTTAACTTTTGTTGTTTTTAACTTAGGCCTAGATGTTAAAAAAGCACTTGTGTTACCCAGCAAACACAGAACGTTTCCGCAACGTTGCACCTAGGTTGCAGTTAGGTACATCATTTTTTTAATCACCCACATCTGGCTTCATCACGACGTTCATATAACGTTTACACAACCAAATTATGTTACCTGGGCTGTAATCGCTAATTTGCATATTTTACCTGGCCTTACATGAGTCGAGTAAATTGTGGAAATAGCTCATTAGCATAATTTCAATGGTACAAAAATTAGCACCGGTGCTCGTTTGTAACCTTTAAATTATGGTAATGAGCTAATTTGCACCTTTTATTTATTTAAACCTATTTTTTGGTTGGCGGGGCAACCGCCAACCTTATAGCATCAGATTGCATATTCTTGGACATTTAGGTCTTTCTACATATACATGGAGGCTGCCATTTTGTTTTTAATATATGGAAAATTGTCTAAATTATTTTGCAGTCTTTGTAAATTACATGTACCTATGCAGTTTATTTTAACAGTCCTGCATGCAGTCTGTGATGGAGCCAAAGCTATATTTGTTTAGCCTTGATGATTTTAATCAGAGAGATGTTATTAGACTCCCAACAGAGAGACATAATAGCTTATCTTGTTTGACTAAAGTGAAATCTCCCAACTGTCCAGATGTTATACACATTACAATTGTGGTCTCAGATACTACTGAAAAGCTCAGAGTGTCAATTGTGTCATAAAACATGGTCAAGGTTTGCATGAAATATCTATGTGTATGAAAAATTTCGCGACTGGCTAGGATTGGTGAAATTGTCATGCTCACAAGCTTTTAGTATTCTTATTAGATATTATTAGAAAGGTGTACATTTGTAAACATTTCATGATGAAAAATGTGGGTTCTTCTGCATCACGAACATTAAATGCCGCGAAAAAATAGTGCTTGCTTTAGAATAAACCACAGATAGTCAAAACCAGGGATAGATTTCTGTCGGTAAAGCTTGAAGCTATCCTTGTTTCGCAACAAGGTCACCCCTTGCTCAGCATGTGGTGCTGATTGAGTTGTTACTGCCACAAGCATGTTTAGCAACATATCTTACTGTAAGGATTCCCACCCCAACACTATGATTAAAGATCATCGATTGTTATTTGCATTTAAAATAGCCTGATATTACACCTACTTTTCTCAGTTCTAAAAGGATCACATCTTGGGGGAAAGGCTAAGAACGCCAGGATTGACATTACTTTTTAAATAAGCTTCTTACAAAATAAAGTGAAGATTTGCCATTTAGCAAATAATTAATTTTTGTTATTGTTCATATAACACAACAACAAAGCAGATACATTACTGGACCCATTTATTTATAAAATAATAACAGTTGTTTTGTTTGCTGAGTGTTTATCACTAAACTATGGCTGTAATTTATATTGCTTTCAAGTAATGCCATGCAAGAATCTTGCACAATTATCATCTATGCGCTTGCTTCTTCTGCCACATAATTTTAGCAACAAAAAGCCGTTTTTACAAATGTTGCTATTTTTGCTCTTTCTATTTGCCTTATATCGCAATTTCCTTTTGACCGCCAACTTTCCATTTTAATGGAATTTTTATTTAAAATTTAAGTCGATACATACATTTAACAGCTTTTAACACCATAGAAAGTATTTTGATCTGTATACGTAAGTTCTCATATGTATTGCTAAAGGCAAGTCATTGTTCACTAATGCCATATACATTGTACATTGAGCAAGAACATAGTACACATGAAAAGGTCAATGCCCGCCCCCTCCCTCTATAATACCACTACCGTTCCCTGGTTGCCATGGTGTAACTAACCGAATTTGATGAAAGTTTTTTACACGTTTGGGATAAAATGTGAACAGTAGCATTAATAAAATAAGTTATTAACGCAATGAAGTGTTAATTAAGTGTTACTTCTTATTAACGTGTCAAAGTGTTAAATATTATTAACATATGAACATGTTAATACATAACATTAATGTTGAAGTATTAACATAGACGTTCGCTGGCAGCACAGTTATGTTAACGCTGATGATACTCATGAACATGTTCATGTGTTAATGATGAACACTTGAACGTGTTCATCATTAACACATGAACGTGTTAATTAAGTGTTACTCTAAGGTGTTAATAAAAGTGTTCAAATATTAACACTTGATTTTGCAGTGTAGTATTGGTTCAGTAATTCTTGAGGTAGACCTTGAAAGTTGGGAAAGGCTTCTGAAAAATCTGTTTTGTATATGGTAAAACTAATAGCCGCGTGGTAAGCGTTAATTAACATACAGTGACATACTCTCTCTTGATGTAAGATAATTAATTTGTCTGTTTCACTCTTTGAGGGTTGCGTTAATGTTCCCTTCAAAATACAATGTATAACATAACTTCCAAAATAGTGGGTTATTTCACTTTCCAGAGTGAATTCCTTACAATCATGACAATTGGAAAATGAGTGAAGTGCGAGCTTTCACTTTCAATGGAAAAACTCCAACAACAAAAAAGAAGTTGCAACCATCCAAAATATTGAAATAATTTCCGTTCTTTCAAGGTGTTAACTTAAAAAACACCCCACAATACGAGGAACTTTACTCTTGCGAAGTAATTTACTCTTTTGGAGTGGTTCTCTCCCGTAGCATTTTATTCTTTTGCAGTTGGAGTGTATGGTATAAGGGTTGTCAGACTTTCACTTCATAAGGCGACGCACGAACAAAACCCCATCTTCCTCTATCATGTCTGAAGGGCCACATCCCGTGCTTCTTCTCATAAATTGTGACTTTAGAGATGTTTTGTGTTTAAAGATTTGATTTCTTCTTGAAAATGTAAGTTTTCTGAAAATTTGAAGAAAAACACCCGTATTTCTAAATAAAATTGTTTTCATTATTTTCAAAAATTGGATCTCAAACAAGTGCATGATACGACGCCAGCGCCATAAAGTGATTGTAATCGGGTTAAGTGAAATCAAATTTATAATAACAAGTATGCAAATCTAAAATTTAAGACTACTATTACATCTTACTAATTAAAATACGGTTCTACGACAAATACACAGTGACTATAGTATTAAGATCAAAAAGTTCCGGCGGCATTTTCTTCAGATGCATTTTAATTCCCACGTGTAATCACAAAAAACTGGGTTATCTAAGTTTCGAATTTAATATTGTAATTGAAAATTGCATTGTATATTATATGTACCATTCTAGTTTTAAATCAGACAAATTGGTTGTATTTATTTTTCTTCATTCAACACGAGGCTTGCTGCTTAAAAACATAGATAAAAAGCAGTAGATTGATTGTAATGATTTAGACTAGTGAATTCTATAAGTGACTGGTATAAATTCTAAATAAACAAGGAAACTCCGTTTCTGAAGATTTCAAGACCAATTGAAGGCTTTGTGCCTTTATATTTATCAAAAGTAATGAACACCTTAGGTAATTTCTTTTATCTTATTGAACTAATTAAGAAGATAATCGTCAATCTTTTCGGCATGAGTAAAATGCAAAATGCAGGAATATTTTGAACTGAACTGACACCGATCAAAATCACGCGCAAAATTGAGCATATTGAAAAGAGCTAATTGTTACGCAGTAGGCCTAATTGAGGGCAGTTAGTTCAGGAATATTACATTGTAGAATGTTACGGTGATATTAGGCTTTGTTATTCAAGTATGTATACATACTATTCATATTTGCCAAGAGAAATTATGCTATCACGGTTTATGCATGTAGGCCTATGTTATAAGGTGATTCAGTCTTATGTTCTTTGATAATATTGTTTTAGTGATCCATTATTGTCAGGCATGCATACAAATTTGAAAAGCGCAGCGTATTAGCGTTAATCCAACCTCCTTCTTCATGTTCTTCCTGAATCAGCTGAACTTTGACCAGTGCAACTCTACAAAAAATAGGCCTACTGTGCAACAAATCGCGCTATAAAAAGTGTAACAATCACTATCGAAATGGTTGCTTTGTGAATATCTGGATTTGAAAGACTATATAGGCCTAACGAAAGTCCAATCTTCTGGTGAATTTCATAGAGAGTGATAGTGATTTGAAGAACTATAGGCCTACTCATATATAAGGAGTCGATTTTTGTAATTCCAAATGCAATTCAACTCTTTATAGAGTGAAATAAGAATATCGCACAAAAAACCAGTGAAATAACTCACTGTTATGGTTTCACATTTAAGAGTTGCCCATCAAGTCACTTCTGAAAGAGTAGATTTCCGGAGATTTCCATTCAGTCGCAATGAATACATGGACTTATCATGAAATGGCTGGGGTTGATGTTCTTTTACTAATCAAACGATTTGACTTCACCACTTTCTATCGGTGCAAAAAAACTACCCACCAAACCCAACCAAAACCCAACAGCAAGAAATAAGAGACGTATTTCAGCCATCGTTCTCTGTATAACTGGACGAAAAATAAAATAAATTATCTTTTGAGGCTGAATTGGCTAGTTAGTAATCAAAATTAGCCAAAATAGAAAACATTACGTAGATACAAAATATGCTTATCATCATCAGTAACCATAGTAACGGAATCATTGACCGTGTTACAATTGTTTATGATTCTTTTAAAATTGTGTCATGGGAAGAAACCAAATCGCTGCCTTTTGTATTTTTTTTTTCATAGTGCATGTTTGTTATATATATTATTATATAATAATATGCCCTTACCTTTTGCAATAAGGGAGGGTGCTAAATATTTTAATAAATAATTTGCTATTTAAAAGGTAAGTCCTACTAAATATTGACCTCAGATTTGAAACAAATATTGAAAAAAATTATTGACAAGATTTTACCAAAGAGCAGCTATTGGGTGTTTCACATTGAAGCATCTCAACTCGTTAAATTATTGTAATTTGCTGGCAATATGGTATACTAATGATGAAAAAAAAAGTACATTAACACCCAACTGCATTGCTATATAGATACTGATGCAACACCTGAAAATAAAAAAGCGGTATGATAAAGACCAGAGGGAAACAAGGTTCATAGGGACGCACCATTTGATCCAGGGGGTGGGCGCATGGAAGTTTTTCGGGGGAAAAAACTTGACCCACTAAGGAGTAAAAGAAAAAGAATCTGCTCCACACAACTCAAAATAAAGGAAAACATTAAAAATGGAAGAAGAAAAAAATGTCGCCGCCTTCGGCAGCAAAAAAAAAAAATCTGCCTGACCCAAATTTCAATATTTGGGTAGGGCAGAATGGTGCGTCCTTAAATCTAAAGGTTGTCTTTTGTACATAATCGTTAAAGACATTCGTGACCAAAAGGGGCCACGTGTGGTTCTACAGAGTTAAAATCGTTTAAACCTAAAACTTTTAGCTAACTTTTCTGATTTAGTTAGGAGAACCCCTTTTTCTTTTAGATTCCATGACTGAATTCCGAACTATACACGGTTACCATATTATTATAACCTAGCCATTTTTTTGCCTATACCTGTTCTTGTTAATATCGATATTGTCAACGAAACCATCGCCACATGTAAGGATACCACGAGGGCAGTTTAACGGCATTTCCCCAAACAAATTCTGCCCCCTACTTCGCCCCCCCCCCCCACCCCCCCAAAAAAAAATCAATTTAGTTACAATTTGATAAATTTAGCATAAAATGGCAATTTTTGTGCACGCTTCGCGCGCACTTTCTTACCGAATTAGGTTAAGTTATGTATACAAGATTTGACAATTTTAGCATAACATTTGTTTAATAAATTGGTGAACAAAAGTTGTTGAAATATTTTCGGCCAAAAATGCCTGATTTTCCATGATTTGAGAAAAAAACATCTAAAAAGAAAAGTCTTAAAAAACGCAAAATGGTTTTTTCCATCGCCTTTGCGCGCATCTTCTTTTCATCATGCCCTTATCCCCCTTTTGCCCCCCCCCCCCCCCCCAGATTCGGCTTCATCCGAGTACTACTATACTACTAATAATACATTACGACTGTTAGAGTTTATGTTCGCGGATTGTTTGCAGACATGTGACAACTATGTTTTTGGCTGGCGCTCTATGGTTGCACACCACCAAATACATCTCCCATAGGGTTACACGTGAAATGCACAATTTTAAAATGGATATTTCTCGACGTTATAAGAAACTGGTAACTTGAAATTTGGTTTCAACTTGAAGATGAAAGCCATGACTACTAACTCAACAACTCATATATGGGGGGTAACCGGCATAATTTTGAGCTAGAGCCTTTTCAAAAAGTACGAGTTGAGTTTTCCTGGTCACACGCAATTGTTGATTAAGATTATTGCGTCAGATACCGGAAATGACCTGAACACAAATGTCTCTGTTAAAATATTAAAAAAATCATCATTGCATCAATTATTTTGGACCTGAAGAACGCTGATGTGTCTGTCAAAATTCACACTATATTAATTTCGCCATAACATGTAGTAAATACCCTAATTTTAAACTGTAATTTACAATAGGTCTCCCATTTCGGCACAGAAACGGGCCGGTTTTGGACTTTTGCCTCAAAGGGGGTAGGGCCAGACGTTATTTAGTGGTGTGAAACCTAGGGGGGAAGAACCTAACATCTTTCAGCAGCGCCCTTTGTTATATTGCGTATATCGGTGTGGGTGCACACATTTGAGGCCATCGACAAAGACGAGTTGGAAATCGTTTTATGATTCATCTTGATGTAAGAACAAATGTCATTTCCAAATTTTTTATCGGTCATTATAGTATTTGGTACCCTATAATAAGGCTTAACCTACACCTTCGAGAAAGACACAATCTACTCCGCGTTACAGCATTTCTAGACCTCTGGACAATTCATATGGACAAAGTCTAGGAATTGGATGTCAACGACCCTCATCGATAATGAAAGACAACGACCCAGACTTTAACAATGGGGCTTGTCCTCGACATAAATCACTTAAAAATCAATCACGATTGATCAATAGGGCTTATTCAATTAATTTTCTGATCACGTGACACACAAATGTGTTAATATTTATTGTCCAAAATGCCAAGGTGGTTTCTTTGTAATAATGACGAATTAATTTCGCGGATTTCAATAAAGTTTCGATCAAATCTACGTAATTATTCCGGCGGGACTGACATTTGGTGGAAAATTATTATTAATCTAACCGATCATGCATTTAGATTTTTAATAAAACATAAACAACACCTTGCAACACCATTTTGTATTATTCCGATACGATTGGACCAACAGCTGTGCTTTCCTGGCAACCGGGCACAGATTACAGTTGCTAATTAAGTACGAATTATGAAATAAATTGAGATATTTTTTCATCAGATAAAAAAGCAAAGTTAAATTACAATTAGTATTTTATCCACTTATCCGTTTTGCTTGTCCTTATTAAAAGGCATGTTATGCGATACTTTCCATGGGATGCCCTCTATCCTTGCCTTCAGTGGCATTCCCATTGCCTTCAGTTAGCATTCCTATAGCATTACTATGGCCTTCAGTAGCCTTCCCATAGCTTTCCGTTCACATAGCATTCAGTAGCCTTCCCATAGCATTCAGTTAGCATTCCCATAACCTTTAGTTAGCATTCCCATATCATTACTATGGCCTTCAGTAGCCTTCAGTTAGCCTTCAGTTAGCATTCCCATAACCTTTAGTTAGCATTTTTATAGCCTTCAGTAGCATTCCCATAACATTCAGTAGCATTCCCATAGCATTCAGTTAGCATTCCTATAGCCTTACTATGGCCTTCAGTAGTATTTCCATAGCCTTCAGGTAGCATTCCCATTGCCTTCAGTTAGCATTCCCATAGCATTACTATGGCCTTCAGTAGCCTTCAGTTAGCCTTCCCATAGCCTTCAGTTAGCATTCCCATAACCTTTAGTTAGCATTTTTATAGCCTTCAGTAGCATTCCCATAACATTCAGTAGCATTCCCATAGCATTCAGTTAGCATTCCTATAGCCTTACTATGGCCTTCAGTAGTATTTCCATAGCCTTCAGGTAGCATTCCCATTGCCTTCAGTTAGCATTCCTATAGCATTACTATGGCCTTCAGTAGTATTCCCATAGCTTTCAGTTAGCATTCCCATTGCCTATGCTAACTGAATGCTGTGGGAACGGAAGGCTATGGAAATGCTAACTGAAGGCTATGGGAAGGCTAGCTGAATGCTATGGGAAGGCTACTGAAGGCCATAGTAATGCTATGGGAATGCTACTGAATGCTATGAAAATGCTAATTGAAGGTTATGGGAATAATAACTGACTGACTATGGGAAGGCTATCTGAAGGCTGTGGAAATGCTACTGAAGGCCATAGTAATGATATGGGAATGATAACTGAAGGCAATGGGAACGCTAATTGAATGCTATGGGAATGCTAACTGAATGCTATGGGAATGCTACTGAAGGCTATGTAAATGCTAACTAAAGGTTATGGGAATGCTAACTGTAGGCTATGGGAAGGATAACTGAATGCTATGGGAATGCTACTGAATGCCATAGTAATAATATGGGAATGATAACTGAAGGCAATGGGAATGCTAACTGAATGCTATGGGAATGCTACTGAAGGCCATAGTAATGCTATGGGAATGCTACTGAATGCTATGGGAGTGCTACTGAAGGCTATGAAAATGCGAACTAAAGGTTGTGGAAATGCTAACTTAAGGTTATGGAAATGCTAACTGAATGCTATGGGAATGCTAATTGAAGGATATGGGAAGGCTATGGGAAGGCTACTGAAGGCCATAGTAATGATATGGGAATGCTAACTGAAGGCAATGGGAATGCTAACTGAAAGCTATGGGAATACTACTAAAGGCCATAGTAATGCTATAGGATTGCTAACTGAAGGCAATGGGAATGCTAACTGAATGCTATGGGAATACTACTGAAGGCCATAGTAATGCTAAGATTCGTTAGCATTCCCATAGCCTTCGGTAGCCTTCCGATAGCCTTCAGCAACCTTCCCATAGCCTTCAATAGCATTTCCATAGCCTTTGGTTATACATACATACATACATTATTGGTATTTATATAGCGCTGCTACATCGAGATCGTAGCGCTTTATGACAAAACAAAAATAAGCATACTCAACAAAACAAAACTAATTACTGTACAAATGGGTTTTAAGAGCTTTTTTAAAAATGGCTACAGATGGAGACTCTCTGATGTGAATTGGGAGGTCATTCCAGATGGAGGGGGCAGTGTAATAAAATGTCCTACGTTCAGCAGACTGTAGGAGCTTGGTGGTTTTATGAACAGTTAGACGGGTGGTGTCTGATGCTGAACGCAGGTTAGGACGAGCATATGGAACGCCGTTTGTAAACATTTGAACAATCATAACTTGTGTGTGTATATGTAACATTTGTGTGTATATTATTGGTTGTGCACACACAAATTATGATTGTTCAAAGATTTACAAACGGCGTACCATGGAACGCCGTTTGTAAACATTTGAACTTTCAAAGATTTACAAACGGCGTACCATGGTACGCCGTTTGTAAACATTTGAACTTTCAAAGATTTACAAACGGCGTACCATGGTACGCCGTTTGTAAACATTTGAACTTTCAAAGATTTACAAACGGCGTACCATGGTACGCCGTTTGTAAATCTTTGAACAATGATTGTTCAAATGTTTACAAACGGCGTACCATGGTACGCCGTTTGTAAATCTTTGAAAGTTCAAATGTTTACAAACGGCGTTCCATGGTACGCCGTTTGTAAATCTTTGAAAGTTCAAATGTTTACAAACGGCGTTCCATGGTACGCCGTTTGTAAATCTTTGAACAATCATAATTTGTGTGTGCACAACCAATAATATACACACAAATGTTACATATACACACACAAGTTATGATTGTTCAAATGTTTACAAACGGCGTTCCATACTAGCAGGGTGATAGATGGTGAGCGTTGAAGCGATGTGGGTGCCATATGGTTGAGGCATTTATATACAAATAACATAATTTTAAAAACAATACTCTTTTCAACAGGAAGCCAATGTAATGCATGTAGACATGGTGTGGCATGGTCCTGTTTACGAACTTGACATATCATCTTCGCGGCCTAATTCTGAATACGTTGCAGCCTGCTTATGTATGTCTTGTTGGCACCAAGAAGCAGGCCACTTCCGTAATCAATCTTGGACAAGATTAGTGCGCGGATAACAAGATGGCAAGTATCACGATCAAGAAATCTCCTTATTCGAGAAATATTGCGAAGATGATATGTCAGGTTTGAGCAAAGACATTTTACATGTTTGGACATTGACATACAAGAATCGAACATTACCCCTAACATACGGACATTATCGGTGGGGGAGATTGAAACATCTCCAACACGCAACAACACAGGGCCCATGCTACTCTGAAGGTGAGATGGAATAGCAACAAAAAACTCAGTCTTGTCGTCATTGAGCTTCAGCATATTGCACTTCATCCATTGTTTTAGAGCAGGCTTTCTCAACTAGATTTACTGATGCGCCACATTTTAGTAACCAACTTGTTGAAGCTCCACTTGGTCATATTTTTTAGAATTTACTATGGCAAAATTCCATTCACAAAATATTTGAACATATATATGTAGGCAACATAATAACTAATATTACTCTTTTGAGGGCACATGCGCGCGCAGCGCGAAAAGAATTGCTGTCTTTATACATCTGACCGTCATAGGCCTATGAAATCTGGCTATATCATGATATGATTTATTTTTAAAAACAAATTTTAACCATTCTCGCGCCACTTAGGATGCCTTGATGCGCCACAAGTGGCGCGCGCGCCACCATTTGAGAATGCCTGTTTTAGAGCATCAATGCAACATGACAGTTTGTTCAGAGCAGCGGTGATGGAAGAAGGGTCCTGTGGATTGAAAGTAGTGTATAGTTGTATATCATCAGCGTACATGTGGAACTCGAGATCAAATGATCTAATTATACGGCCAATAGGTAAAACATAAATAGTAAATCCAAGTGGCCCCACTATGGAGCCTTGGGGTAAGCCAATCTCCGAGGTTTGTGGTTTTGAAAACACACCATTTATGCATACTCTACTAGGTCTGTTAGACATATATGACTTAAACCATTGAAGGACTCTATCACGTACACCAAGATCAAATAACCTGTCCATAAGGATATCATGACTTATGGTATCAAAGGCACTACTCAAATCGAGCAGCACCAAAAATACGCCTTGCCGCTGAGCCAGCCTTGTCAAGATGTCATCCTTAACCTTCATTAAAGCAGTCTCGGTACTATGAGCCTGTTTATAGGCGGACTGTAACTCCTCAGCCAAACAGTGTTTATTGATATGGTTTGTAAGTGTTACACAAGCATGCTTTTCAATGAGTTTTGATATGAATGAAAGCGACGGTTTCTTGATGAGTGGTGTGATGATAGAATTCTTCAAACTAGTTGGGAATATACCAGTAGAAAGTGATTCATTGATAATCTGAGTTATACTTGGAACAAATGAGTCAATGTTCTGTTTCATGAACCATGTAGGTACAGGGTCTAGTGCACACGACTTCGTAGGTGCTTTGTTTATCATCTTGAGGACGTCATTTTCACTCAACTTTTCAAACTCGGAGAGCTTTGATGAGTTATGGACAGTATGACTAGATTGGTCATTTGCATTATCTATCTGTCCATCTGTCAGTGCAAGATAGATTGTCTTGATCTTATCAGTGAAATAAGCGGCGAAGTCGTTGCTCAGATCCCGTGCCGAGTCATGGGCAGGTAATGATTTTTTACCTTTGTTTAACAAACCATTCACCTTCTTAAAAACAGTTTTACAATCAGCATTTTCAAGTTCACTCTTATAATATTCCTGTTTGGACTATTCATTTAGTAAATTTGTTGCAATCCGTTGAACAAAGAAAGCGTGACGATCAGTTTCAAGTCGCGATTTTCGCCATCTTCTCTCAAGTCTTCGACGCAAACGACGAGCCTGGTGAATCTCGCTACAGTACCACGGTTGTCTACGCCGAGAACTACGTGTAGAGGTTTTGACTGGGGCATGTTTGTCCAATGTTACTCGAACAGCATTATCATAACCAGAAACCAAGTCATCAACATGATGAGATTTACTTGATATGCTGAATTCTCTAGAGAGATCTGCTTTGAAGGCCTCTTGATTAACTGAATTCAACCGCCGCGAAACAACCTGAGTCTTTAAAGGCTTACGTTTCTGCTGGTTGACATCAAATAGAATAACGTTATGATCAGAAAGGCGTAAGTCTACATCACAATTGGTGACGAGATTTTCTTCATTCTTCATTAGCATTCCAATACATATAGCCTTCGGTTAACATTAGCCATAGCTACCATAGCCTTCAGTAGCATCCCCATAGCCTTCAGCTATAATCCCATAGTCTTCGGTTAGCCTTCCCATACCCTTCTGTCAACTTTCAACTAAGGAACATCCGTCGCATCGCTAAATACCTTGATCAGGACACAAAACACCAAGTCATTCGGATATCATTAGACGTTGGATAGCATTCCTATATACTTCATTTAGCATTCATATAGCCTTCAGTTAGCCTTCCCATGGCCTTCAGTTAGCATAGCCTTCAGTTAGCATTTCAATTGCCTTCAGTTAGCCTTCCCATAGACTTCAGTTAGCCTTCACATAGCCTCCAGTTAGCATTCCCATATACTTCAGTTAGCCTTCCCATAGCCTTCAGTTAGCCTTCCCATAGTCTTCAGCTAGCCGTCCCATAGCCTTCAGCTAGCCTTCCAATAGCCTTCAGTAGCCTTCCCATAGCCTTCGATAAGCATTCTCATAGCCTTTGGTTAGCATTCTCACACCCTTCAGTAGCATTCGGATAGCATTGGGTATTCATTCCTATAGACTTCAGTTTAGCATTCCCATAGCCTTCAGTTAGCATTCCCATAGCCTTCGGTTAGCCTTCCCATAGCCTTCGGTAAGCCAAACCCAAACCCTTCGGTTAGTATTTCCAAAGCCTTCAGTAGCATTCCTATAGCCCTTGTAGTATCCACCTCCCCTTAGACTTTAATAATATCCCCTTAGCCTTTCAATAACTTTCCCTTAGCCATTCATTAGTATTCTATAGCCTTTATGAAGTATTCCCTTAGCCTTTCTGCTATATTGCCTTCGCCTTTCAGTGGTATTCCCTTAACCTTTCAGTCGTATTCCCTCAGCTTTTCTGTGACAAATCTCTTAGCAGTTGAATAGCATCCCGCAGATTTTCATAGCATTCCATGATTCCATTCCCGTAGCCATTTCCATTCGGCTTTTCAGTTTTACTCCGTAGCCGTCAGTTTTACTCCGTAGCCGTTCCTGAGCAAGTCAGTTGCTTTGCGTTGGTATTTCAGTAACTCATAATTCATACACCCTTTCCGTTCCTCTCCGTATTTATTAACACACCAACATATTTATATCAGCAATAAGAAACATGTTGGGGTGTTAATAAGTATACAACAAATACCTCTATAAACGTGTTGTAGTGTTTATGCAAACGTTTATCGTATGCAATGCCTCCTATACCTTTACACGTAAAACATAAAAATAAACGTGTTGAAGTGTTTATCAAGTGTTATCAGAAATATAAACGCTTCTTTTTACAGTGTACAAACATGCCTAGCTCGTTCATTAACTCTTGAGATAGATTTTAAGATTTTGGACAGGTTTCTGAAACATCTGTTTTGATATTATATGATGAAATTAATAGCCGCCTGGAAAGTGTTAAGAACCAGCAAGCACATTGTAAACATTGATTCAAACAAAGACATTGATTACAACGTCACTGGTTCTGTAAGACGCGAATATCTGGAAAACATACGATACGAGTGAACGTACTCTTAATAAATAATTAGCTAGGCTAAATGATTAGCGATAAACATTATTAGGCCTAATGAGGTGTTTTGTCTCTGAAACATTCTTTTGATACAAATCTTGAAACTTGCTTTCTCTCCTAATTATAATAGATCCATTGATTGATTCGTATAAATGAGCTATTGTTGCAAAGCCAGAACATCGCCGCAAACATAACGGTCATTTACTTATAGGATAATAATCATACAGCAATTATTAATTCATTATTCATATCAAGACTGATTGGCTCGACCACAGATGGAGCTTGTTTACGTTCAATTTAATACGGTATTGTTTGAAAATGTGTTCAACTTTTACGGTCAATTTGATAAACTACAATGGTTCGCAACCGTTTGTATGGGCATTAAATGATTTAGAGGTTTTGTTTGTTCTCGCTTTTTCAAAGTTCCTAGGATCACAATGAACATAATTGATGTTTAAACCTCGTATGTTTTTCCGGTCTTTCAACATTTTTTTTTGTATATAAAGAGCAAATGTTAACAATTAAAGCCCAACAGGCATTAACAAAGTTTATGAACTGAGTGATTACAAATCAAACTGGTAACTCTCTACAGAGAGCTCTGATGGGCCAATCAATTGGTTCACTCAGAATTCATAATACAAGTAAAGACAATTGGGCAGGGTTTAAAAAGCCAATAGAAACGCCCAAACGTATAGAGAACAACGTCAAGTAAAACTACCCAAATCGTTATGCAGGAAGTGTTGTTTCATACACGATGTTTTGGGCCCTTGAACATGTTTGGAGCAGATTGTCCAAAGGTATAGGAAGTATATAGTAGTACTTTAAGTTTATATATTTTGAAGGGCCGGCTGGTTTTCCCAGCAATTTACTGCCAATGAAGCTTTTCAATGAGTTCTCTATACAGGGTGAGTCAAAAAGACTGCACTAGTGGAAAGAAGCCATCTTGTTTTCTAAACCAAGTTGAAGTTTGAAAATGTTTAAACGTGGTAAGTATGCCATATTTGTTACTGATTTTGTGTGAAAAAATAAATTCAATATCATTTCCCGCTTGCCTTTGGTGAACTTTTTTACCCGTGCACCCATTTCACGTGTCTGTCCACTCATTCAATTTGGGAAACTTGACTAAATTTGTGATGTTAAATTGGAATGGAATGCATCCTTTCTTGTTTACATGTGAGTTAACATAAAACTAACTTTACACATGCTATGAATTGCATATAATATTCTAAATTTGAATAAAAAACAGAAATTTTACAAATATTTGTTGGCGGGATATTCAAATATGAAAATGCAACGTGTGCAATTTCTATTGAAAATCACTGTGCTCGTGGACAAACATGACGGATAAAGACAGACGGATAAAGCTATCGACTCAATTATTTCACACAAAGTTACGAATAAACAGGCCCGTTAAAAAGTTTCAAAATTCAACGCAGTTTTGAAAACAAAATGACTTCTTTCCTCTATTGCAGTTTTTTGACTCACCCTGTAGTGTTCAGCTATAACCGATATAAGCAGGCTATATAGTTACCTAAGTTTGCCCGCCCCCGCCGTCCCAAAATTCCCTCAAAAGGTCCAAGAAATGTTGTTTGCGAATTCCCCCCCCCCCCCCAACCCATTGTGAAAAGGTCCACTTGTTCATGGGGGGGGGGTCCACTTTTGACAAAATCCGCTCCTAAAACATCTTGGTTAAGGGCATGGGACGCGAATTTATTAACCGTCCACACTTACTGTATAAATGTATTGCTGTACAATGTACATGTGCTATGCGCTTTACTCCGTCAAGGATCAAAAGTTGTTTACGGTAACGAACATCGCGGCCGGGACTGGGCTGGGAAATACCATTTTGGCATGTTCGACGGCCAACATCATGGTGATCCCACGTCCGTATATCGCGAACAGCTTTAAATGACTACGTTCCCAGGAAAGATTAAAATACCACACACAAGCTATATACGCACAAATGCAATTGATCATGTTGATTGCAACTTGTGATTAGACGTGTCTTAATTAGCCGAAACCCAATTAGTAAATTAATTCTAATGTGAGGCAATCGGAGTACTAACAGTTACTAATCAGCATACTGGATGGACTCACTGTACCAGCTGACGATCTGTCGGTTTTTATAGACTTGATGAACTAATCTCACATTGCCGAATTCTATAACTACAAGGACATGTACCAGCTAGGCCGCTAATTAAACTTGATCATTTATATAGATCTCTCTTTTTTTCTGACATGTCTGAACAGCAAACAAGTGGGTTTTATCCGGTGATATTGATGATCAAGACCTTGGAATATTTAGATTTTAAGGGTCAATTGCGTACGTCCAGACTGGTTTCCAAGGAAGGGGTTATTGACTGGGTTATGGTTAGTGTACTTTGACTAACAGATGTTGCATTCTATGTTTATGATGTTTGGTCAACGACCCTTTTTTTTCAATGTCAAATTCAAAGGTAGACACAATTATAATGAATTAAAAAGAATGTAGGACCGGAAAGTGTGGAGAGCCATCGTAGATCGGGGACACCGCCCGAGTTAAAGGGATATAAGTGGTGTCGAAAATGTTAAATGTTTAAAAATTTACTTCAGAATTCAAGATGAACATTAAAAATTGCCATTATTGTTGTTTCTACTAACAAAAAGCACAGCAAAACTTGATTAAAACAATATTATCGCTATTTATTGAAAAACGCCCTCTATGCAAATATGGTTCGCGTTATGTATCACGCGTACTGCAGGGGAATACTGTAGTCGGACGTAAATCGCTCGTCGCGGCTGTACGAGCATTTTTGAATCAACGTTTTCTTGTACAAAGAGGGCTGATTTTTCTTAATCCTTATATAGGTGTAAGTTCATACATGTAATACAATTATAAAAATATACTAATCCCAGTTTTTATCATAATTGAGGGCGCAGTCTCCAACACATTTCTTAGTGCCCCTTTAAGCAAGTAAGCAAATAGGGTATATCAAAAGCATAAAGCCTGTTGTCCGTTACCCTGCTCCTCTGCATCAGATACTGCCCTTCTGATCAAGCACTCAATCATCCAGTTCAGTATAGCGTTCACATCGAAGTCTGATCCAGAACGTACGACTTCTTTTCTGACATCGCTCTCATATTTTGTACGCGCACTAAGTTATTTGACAAAAAGAAATCCGAAGACTAATAACTTTTAGCGCTTTCCACGCGGCTATATCGTTTGACTAGAAACAAAACAGATATTTCAAGAGCCAATTTTTCCAGCATTCTAAGTCTATCTCAGGAAATACTGAACCAATAAATGACATGTTTGTACTTATTTTAATGCATTTCTCACGGTGATCTCAAATATGGTAATGAGATTCAATAACTTTGACATTTTTGAAACATTTTGTGAAATTTTGGAATGTCGTCTGCAGACGCCTGCCGCGTGGGCAGTGTTTATAAAACCAAACTGTTTGAGTGAAGTTACATTTTTGTGGAGTATTCCCTCATTTTACTCCTCAAAAATGGACTTTCACTCCCCTACATATGCCTACATTAAAATGATTAACACTTTTCACGCGGCAGGCGTCTGCAGACGACATTCCAAAATTTCACAAAATGTTTCAAAAATGTCAACATTAATGTATTTCATCCCCATATTTGGAGTCACCATGAGGAATGCATTATAAATACATGCCTATTATTGGTACAGTAATTCTCGAGATATTCTTGAAAGTTGGGAACTGTTTCTGAAAAATCTGTTTTGTATACGGGAAAACTATAGCCGCGTGGAAAATGTTAAGATAAAATAATCCAGAAAGATACCCCAGCGATACTGAACAAGAGAAAGGACCAGAGTAAACCAGCAATCGATAAGGAAAGACTACATGACCATGGTGACATGTACAAGAATCGTCACACAATATAGCAAAGAAAGTTTTAAAAAATCTTTCTCAAGTCAGAAGAGACTCTTATGGACGAAAATCGTAAATGTAGGCTAATATATCTGAACAAAGTAAAAACTGTATATACAGGGTGAGTCAAAAAAAAGTTTACCCTAATTGAAAAAAATCAAAAAAAATATTTCTGACCACAAAATCAAGGCCAACAAAACTTTAAATGATTGCGCCATTTCTTTGCTACCATCTGGAAAAAATTCACGCTATTTGATGATACCGTTAAGTAAATATGACTATTTCTGTACAGGAGCTGTTTTTTCACCAAAAACACGGTTTTTAATTTCAAGCTTAACGAGCTTAATAATGTTTACTAGGATGTAAAGCATTGCTCATCTTGTTTATTAAAATAATTAAGTAGACAATAGACTTGTTCAAAATTGTCTCCTAATAGATTAAAACAATAGACAGCTTTAAGGCCTATTTATGACACAATTACCCATTTTAATCATTTCATAACAAAGGAATTGATCCTATCGCTGTCGGTATTGTAATTTTTTATTGGTCGTATCTTATGAAATATAATGGTCAAGATCTGGAAGCGTGTTCGGTCGTTAAACTGGTCACTTTTATTCAAAGCAGCGTAAAATAAGTTTCCCTCAACCAATCTAAACCAGATAAATTTCATATTAAAGCTATATAATTGATTTGTCTTTATACCGTAGTAAATTGTTTTGAAAACAAAACGAATACTTTTTTCTAAAAAAATCGCTGAAGTTGAGTAAACTTTTTTTTGACTCACCCTGTATATGAACCTGGCGATAGGCGAAGAATCATTAGCATCATTAGCATGATAAGAGACGCTTTGGGATAATTGATCACGATGTTTAAGGTTTCCTTGAAGCCATAATTAGCCAATCCAACCTTTTTCCCCAATTTTCCAAAAAATCAGTTTTAATATAAATGATAAGATTTGAGGAGTGAAAGTTGCACTCATCATGAGTGGCCGAACAACAATTATTGGAATATAGTATTTCAATGTAGTGTTTAAAAGCACTGACGTTTGGAAATTGTAAAGAGAGGGCAGCTTTATCCTGCAGTAAGCGGTCGTAACATAACGTGAGATACGGTATATCATGTTCCACACAGATGCTCAGAGAGGCTTCACCTGACAATTGTAATTTTTAGTGTCACTGTTTTTACGCAGAAATTGGACTGACATCTCCCTGCGGCTCAATCACGCAATCTGTAGAGGTTGCTGGTATCAACTATTTGAATAATTAAGAGTACATTTCTGTAAAAGATCTCGCTTGTTGCTTTCATTTATATAGTTAAGTAGGCCATTATTGCCGATTTGTTCCAAGTGCGTGTCACTAGTTCTAAGAGCCTGCGCTGCGTCGCAATCAGCCGTAAGATTAATTAATAATCATAGACAAAGAGTCCTATAATAGTCTCTTCAGAAAGACATTTCAATTAAACACGATGAATATCTTTATGTGTACACTAGGTGTAGTTATACGGGGCTATGTAATATTCAGATATCAGACATTATTAATCCACACCTAATATTGATCATGTTAATAGCACAGACAGAAATTAGAATTAGAAAATCCATTTTTGAGGAGTAAGATGGGGGAGTACTCAGCAAAAATGTAACCTCACTCAAACAATTTAGAAATACATCCCAAGTAACAAGTATAGAAACATAATCTTGAGGGTAAGATAATTGAACATAATTCGGAGCGTATAGGCCTACCGAGGCGCCGAATAGTATATATAGGTCTAAAGCAGAAACGTAGCCACCCTATATACACTTTTGGTGATCTTGTAAACAAGCAACCTATTTCTCAGTTAGCCTATAATATGGCTTAAGGTGAGGAATCATTAATTAGACTAGACGCTTTGGGATAATTGATCACCATGTTTAAAATTCCTTGAAGCCATAATTAGCGAATCCAACCTTTCGTCCCAATTTTGGTACTAAAACTACAATATTTTGATAAGATTTGAGGAGTGAAAGCAGCACTCATTCTGCTGAGTGGGGTAACAATTATTGGAATATAATATTTCAACGGTAAGAGAGACTGACGTTGGATTGTAAAGAGAGGGCGGTTTTGTCCTGCAGCGAGCGGTAACACAACCAGAGATCCACCTAACAATTGTAATTCTACTGTCACGGTTTTTACGCAGATTTAAACTCACCGACATCTCCTGCGGCTCAATCACGCAATTTGTAGAGGATGCTGGTATCAAGTTATCAACTAGTTTTAATAATCAGGGGTGGGCTACATTTCTGTAAAAAAATCTCGCTTGTTGCTTTCATTTAGTTACAGTGGTTCCCAACCATATACTGGTGGTGACCCCATTCAAGAAACCAACATCAGAGCGCGACCCTCTCACCGAACCAAGTTAAGTTACATTGGGTTATTAGCCAAAAAATGGCCATATACTATACAGTGCAGTACAGTACACTTTTCATTAAAACATAGCATTTTATTTTTGTTAAATTAGGCTAGTCCGCGACCCCACAAAAAGTGTGTCGCGACCCCAACTGGGGTCGCGACCCAGAGGTTGGGAACCACTGATTTAGTAGGCCATTATTGCCGACGCGATTTGTGTGTCATTTCCAAGAGCCTGCGTCGCAATCAGCCGTAAGATTAATACTCATAGACAGAGTTCCAAATAGTCTCTTCAGAAGACATTAATTAAACACGATAAAAGGTCTTCATTTGTAGGCTACACTAGGTGTAAGTTAAGGGGCTATGTAATATTCAGATCAAACCTATTGCTAATCTACACCTACTCTCTAAATGTAAAAGAGTGGTTTTCCACTCTTTCAAGGAGTTAAACGCAGGACAACACGTTTTTGAGTGGAAAAACGCTCTAAAAGGAGTGAAAGGGGATATTATATGGCAATGTTCCACTCAAAGTGAGAGTGAAAAAAATTAACTTTCACACTCATTTTAGAGTGGAAATTTTCCACTCTAAAACGGGTTGTCCTGCGTTTCACTCCCTTCACTCCTTTTCGAGTGAATTTCCGCTCTTTCCACTCGTTTTACATTTAGAGAGTATATTGATCAGCATAGATAAACAGTCAGAAAGGCATCCCAAAGTAAAAATGGAAACAATATATTGAGGGTAAGATAATTGAACATAATTTGGAGCGTACAGGCGCCGAATAGTATAGGTCTAAAAGTAGACATAATGTAATCACCCATGTGAACCTATAATACTCCTGATGATATTTAAAATATGTAACCAAATTCTCAAGTATTACGTGCGTTGTGGCTGTGATAATGGAGCGCAAAATGTTGCAAGTTGTACGGTGGTTCCATGTTTAAAATGGTTACAGACCCGAAATGCTGCGGGAAGATCATCGAAGCTGCTGTGAGTATTAAGTTTTATGACATACTACACAATCGCGCGACGCGATTTGCCGCTTACGCTCCTTATAAAGAGTGCTATTTACCAAATAAGGAGCGTCAGCGGCAAATCGCTCCTAGCGATTGGGTAGTATGTCATGACTTCAGCCTACATGAACCTGGCTAAACATGCTAAAGGCGAGGAATCATTAGAGACGCGTTTTGGGGATAATTGATCACCATGTTTAAAATTCCTTGAAGCCATAATTAGCAAATCCAACCTTTCGTCCCAATTTTGGTTCTAAAACTACAATATTTTGATAAGATTTGAGGAATGAAAGCAGCACTCATCATCCTGAGTGGGGTAACAATTATTGGAATATAGTATTTCAACGGTAAGAGACACTGACGTTGGATTGTAAAGAGAGGGCGGTTTTGTCCTGCAGCGAGCGGTAACACAACGTGTGTTATCATGTTCCACGCAGTATGCTCAGAGACCCATCTGACAATTGTAATTCTACTGTCATGTTACGGTTTTTTACGCAGATAACTATAACCGACATCGCCTTGCCTTGCGGCTCAATCACGCAATTTTATAGGATGCTGCTGGTATCAACTAGTTGTAACAATAGTGAGTAAACGTCCATAAAGAGTTCACTTGTTGCTACCATTAATTAAGAAGGCTATAGAGTCGCTTTATTCCAAACGTTTTACCGTTAGTCCAAAGAGCTCGAGTCACAATCAGAGTTAAAGGGACGCTGTCATGGTGAGGATTCTAACGAAAATTGAACAGCGCGCGACGACTATTTGAATCTAAACAAGTTGGACATTGGCGCAGTCTGTAATTGTTCTACGTATGTTTACATGCAAGCGGTATTGTGTGCGACTCTACAACAATCTCTTAACCCAATGTACACGGCGCGCTCAATCAACCATCCTTCATTTGATTGACCCACAATCGCCGTCAGCGGTTCTTTTCCTCACCATGACCGCTTTCCTTTAAAAGATAAAATCACAGTCAGAGTCACAAATAGTCACTTCAAAGCGCCACAAAACATGGTAAAATCATAAGAAACACTGGTCACAGAGCACATAAAATGACAAACGACGACAAAACAATCGGAACAAATTAGGGGAACGAGCCCAAATGTCGCTTTATAAATTATAATGTCGAAACCATGCATTACGCTATAAGGCCCGCTTAGCAGCGCTATAAATTGTTGCCCTAAAAACCGGCAACAAATTTAAATAATCGCCTTCCATCAAAGCTGCACTGTAAAAACAGTGTTTAGAGATTAAATGCGTTTCTAAACACCATTTTGCACCACGTTTGTAAACATGTCAAATTTCTAAACATTTACATGTTAGATCCCTAAATATGCATGTCAAATATCTAAACACATGGTGTTTAATTTCTAAATATGAGCGATCTAAACACCATATTGCACCACGTTTCTAAACACTGTTTTTACAGTGTGGTTGCTATAAATGACATAATTCTCGTGTGTATGTAATTTGCAACATAATGGAAACTCACCCATGCAGTTAGCAAGAAGTACTGCTCGAATTTAAATATACAACCAGGTAATCCTCTCGTAGTAATTGATAACAATAGGTTTACTAGACCGAGTGTTGACAATAGCATGACAATAGCAAGGTCGTTTGACTATTGTGTCTGTGCATGTTTGTGACGACTGACCCCGTTTAACAATCTTCATAGCTTTCATATAGGGCTTGGGTGACCTAACTATTAACTGTCCCTACACAGAGGTCTGCAGTGCAAATCAGTACGATTTTCGCCATGTAATGTCTATGGCAGATTTCATTCCGTGGTATAAAGCTATGAGGTTTCCGTGGTCTTCGCTATCTCCAAGCAGATAGAGCAATACGTACGTGGACTTTTTTGTAGACGAGGGTTCATTTCATGATTTGGTGAGGTTTAGAATGAGTTAGGATTCCTGTAATTTTGAAGACCACGGATTTTCAAAACGTGAATTTTCCAACATTTTACGACATAAATTTGGTCACCAAACGTGTTTAAAACTATACATTTTACCGTTCTGCAGATGTTATTGACCCTCCTCTAAAATTCTACATGATTTTTAAGACGTTTCTCAGTTTTTGAGATGCCCAAATAGACCATTTTCCGAAGCTATTTCTAGCAAATATTCAGTCACTGAGACGCCATTGTTTTCTTGCGTATAACAAAATATGACATGCAGCGTGACCTCCCTACTGGCTGGTGTAAAGGATGACATAACACAATAAAGACATTTTTGTCTTGAGCTGGGGCGTGAGCCTTTGGTGACAAAAAACTTACTGATACGCCCTCTCGTATACCAGGACTGACTCATCCCATGTCATCCCCATCTACGAGAGAGCCACACCCCTATATTGAATGGCGTACATCTGGTGAAATCAATACCGAGGTATTCAATTTAGAATACAACAAATGTGATACTGATTGCAAACGAATGTACACAAGTATACAAGACGCAACTGATCATACTTGATTCACGACGGTCAATTCTTTTGGAGCCAATTAGCACACGTGTTTGGTAATATTTTTAGGACAAGCATTTTTTCTATCTAAAAATTGTAACTTAAACAGTTTCACGGCGTGAAAGCAGTCATAAATATATGATGAGCCTAACAATTATTGGAATATCATATTTCAATGCGAAGGGCAAAATCACAGACGTTTGAAATGAGAGAGGGCGGCTTGACCTGAAGCGAACGGCAGCAACAAATACGCCTTTAACATGTTTAATGCGCGAGCTATCATATTCCACCTAACATTGGCAATTCAGAGTGTCACTATTATGATACAATAAACTAAATGACATCTCCTTGAGGCTCAATCATACAATTTCTATGGGATTCTGATACAAAAGAGGGTAAAAATGAAGAGGTGTTTTGCAAAAGGGCCTACATCCACTTCTGCCTTTTGACTCATTTTGCATTATTGAATGGATGGCTATTCATTACGTGGAATGTGGCTTGTATTGGTTAGTGCCTCAATTGGCTTGCATGGATGCACTAATCCAAGACATAGAAACAGTAATGAACACAGCCATACAATAATTTGATTAATTCCATGGACTTGTTAATACAAATTCACTAATGCAAAATGAGTAACATACATGTCTGGGTGGTCTGGTGGCCCTTTTGCAACAAAGCTCTTCACATGTTGCTACAGTGACCAATTAGATCATGAATGTAATGCACATATTTCGTATCTGGGAGTTTTTGGAGATCCAGTTAGTCATTCATATGTCATAGGATAAATTCCTCTATTATAGGGAGAAATCCAAAGAGCCAACGGGTCTGACTGTCATGAGTAAAAGTTGATTCACAAGTCAAGAGTAATACTAATAGGATTCATACTCCCACTAAGGGAGCAAATCAAAACTCGACCGCGCGGCAACCGCCTGTTCCGTCCGGTTGGACCGCATATCATTGTTTAGAACAATAGAAACCGGCTGCAACCGCACGGAACCGGCGGTTCCCGGGCGGTCGAGTTTTGATGTGCTCCCTAAGTAGGCCTAAGTCTCTGGTATGAGGCATAAAAGCCCATATCAGTTACAACCAGAACTAAATACCAGTAAGGTGTTTTTTTTCATAAACACTTTCCACGCGGCTATTCATTTTACCAATATAAAAAACCAGATTTTTCAGAAACCTTTCTCAAATTCATAGTAATGAAACTGCCCTTCTGAAGGTTAAGAACGATATCAACCAGTTCGTGGATCATGGTAAAGTTGTTTTCTTGGTGTTGCTTGACATGTCAGCGGCCTTTGATACAGTTGATCATTCCATTTTGTTGCATAGACTTAAATCACATTTTGGTATCGATGGCTCTGTTCTCTCTTGGTATAAATCTTATTTTAATCAGCGTAATGTCAGAGTTGCAATTAAAAACGCTATGTCTAGTGAGCACACGCTTACATACTCTTTGCCACAGGGTTCCATAATTGGCCCTCAGGGTTTCATCATGTACACCATCCCTATTGGTGAGATCATCCGTCGTTACAAAATATGTTTCCATTGCTATGCGGATGATATTCAGCTCTATGCCGAGTTTGATCCTAAGATCCCTGGTGATCGTGAGCGTGTCCTCAATAACCTGTCTGCTTGCATATCTGATATTACCTCTTGGATGTTACACAACAAGTTGCAGCTTAATCAGGATAAAACTGAGTTTTTCATAATTGCCACAAACAGAGCTCTCACCAAAGTTCCAGATATTGTATTAAAAGTGGGAAATCTTTCAATAAAACCATCTGCCAGTGTTAGGAACTTAGGCGTTGTTTTTGACGGCACTCTAAATATGTCTATCCATGTTAGTAAGCTTTGTAAGACTTTGAACTTCCACATTCGTAACTTATGGAGGATTCGTCGCTTCCTTAGCCAGGAAGCGTGCCATCATGCCGTCAGAGCACTTGTCTTGTCTCGCATTGATTATGCCAATTCCCTCTTGTACGGAGCACGTGAAGCTGATCTAAAACGTTTGCAACGTATCCAAAATAAAGCTGCCAGACTAGTCTTTGCATGTGGACGAGACAGGTGCTCTGTCAAACTGTTGCGTTCCTTACACTGGCTCCCACTCAAAGAAAGAATACATTTCAAAATCATGTTGCAGGTACACACAGAAAAATCGCGACCTCGATATGTAAAAAAATAATATGTATAACGATGTTGTGTATATTTTCGACGAGTTTCTACACAACTTCGGTAGAATTGTTGTCCAACCAGTTTACCAGTTGGCATGTAGATATTAAAAATACACAATTAAACGCAAAGCGGAAATGTTACATAGTTTGTGTATTTTTTTACATATTAAAAAGGTAAAAGTGTCGAATTACATTCTTATAATGTACAAATCTTTCAAAAATACCACTTTGCGATGTAATTTTGCGCGCAAGATCGATCACACTTCAGCAAAATGGCGGACATGGCGGAGGCAGAAGAGCTGAAGCCCAAGTGGATAGAATTAATGAAGGCTTGGGGCCTCCAGTCTTTTGTTGAAGCATTCAAAGGCTATTTGTAAGGAAGTGCACATGCATGTATGATGTAATGTAATACGGCTCGGACCTGGGGAAGCTTCTATGGTTACGCTATCCGTGCATGTATACTGCACTGCACTCCCGGGACTCATTGCGTGATTGCGGCACTGCATTCAGCCATTCAGCATATCAATGTACTATGGTCAGGGGCGTCGATCCTGGGGGGGGGGGGGGGGGGGGGGGACGAGGGGGACGTGTCCCACCTAATAATCACGTATTTAACTTTTAAGTTATACCTAATATTCATGTATTTAATTTTTAAATTATACCTAATAATCATGTATTTAACTTTTAAATTATACCTAATAATCATGTATTTAACTTACCTAACTGGTGAGGTAAAAGAACTACATAAAAAATTATGTTATTATTTTACCTAATATTTATGTATTTTACTTACCTAACTGCTAGGTATATTTTACATAATTACAAATTCGGTAGAATATACCTATTTGTTCGAGAGTTCGTATTGCACCTAACGTTATGTATTTTTTTTACATAACTTACGTATTTTTTTTTCTGTGTGTATATAAGTGCATATCTGGTACTGCTCCGGCTTATCTACAGAATCTTGTCGCGTTGTACAATCATCCTGATACTACTAGAAGTAGGCACAGACTTCGTTCTTCATCTGACATAACAAAGCTCAATCCCGTTCGTTCACACAAAAGAGCTGGTGATTGTTGTCTCACTGTTTTCGGACCTCAGCTCTGGAATAAGCTTCCTATTTATGTCAGAGAAGCTAGGACTGTCTCTACTTTTAAGAGTCTTCTAAAGACCTATTTATTTCCAAATGTGTAACTTTGTATTATTGTATATGTTTTGTGTATTATGTCTGCCGTATATTGTTTTCGGGGGCGTTGTTCAAGCGCTGTGCTTTTTTATAGAGCGCTATATAAGTGCCTATTATAATAATTCGAAAGTCTATCTCAAGAGTTACTAAACCAGTACTAGGCATGTTTGTACTTATTTTAATGCATTTCTTACGGTGATTCCAAATATGGTGATGAGATTCAATAATGTTTACATTTTTTAAACGTTGTGTGAAATGTTGGAACTGTCGTCTGCAGACGCCTGCCACGAGAAAAATGTTTTCCTAACCCCTGTGCATCATCAAGTACCTTTATATTAACATCCATGCCATACCAGTCATGAAATCCCTTAGTGATGAGAGCATAATCAAAGTACTACACCAGAGCTTTGCAATGTAATCCAATACAGGCTATTCATATTAACCATCTTACGTTGCCGGACCTTTGTTTTACAATACTTTAATAGAGATTTTCTAAAGTAAGGGATAGGTCAAGAGTTGTAAACCAGTACGAGGGGCATTCAATAAATACCCGCATCCATTGAAAATCTCTGAACCGTGACACGTGCCAGTAAAAAAAACCGTATGATACTTAAACTTATAATAAGTCTTACTCTTTTCTCACAGAAAATCTCGAACACGTAGGTCATATTATATCATTACATTTTAGCACTGTGAATACCGTGATCTCAGGGCACTGGTTAGGGAATTAAATGTTACAATGGCGGGAAATTTGAAAGACAAGTTTATGGTATGCATTAAGCGCAAAATTGGAAACTGCATCATTTGTTATTCAAATTCAAATGGCCACTGCTTCATCAATATTGGTGCTATTGTGACAAATGAGGTGTCAAAATGCGCAGATAATCTACTTTCTAAAAGAAATCATGAATAGAGGACGCCACCTGGAAAAGATCACATAATATGCCTTTGATAGAGAGGGCGGTTTTCGACCTGCAGCAAACGGTGCTATCATGTTCCAGTCATAGCAGCTATACATGGCAACACTAATTCAGTTGTCATGGTTTTTACACAATGAAATGAATTAAATGACATCTCCTCTTGGCTCAATCACGAAACACATGTGTCCCAGATATTCTTACTATAAATCCTATTTGTTCTTTCGAGCACAAAGTGATGCATTTGGCACATGAAGATTGGGACCTACCTCACCACATTCACCAGCTACTGGATGGGCGCAGCAACAACTGATTGCTTGCTACTTTAGTGGATTCATAATCATTGGCCCCTCTGTTATAATTGATTATTCCATTACATTATTCCATTGAACGTTAGAGGTACCACAATGAACCAATCACGACGTTTAGATACTATTGGTTTCGCTGCGATATAATGAACTTCAAATCATTGAAGCAACACATTCCTAAAGAGCACCGAGTCCATCTATATATGCATTTGTCAACTACCCAAGCAAATAGCGCGCTATTCAAACATGCCAAGTGACAAATATTGATCATCATTTCTATCAGGATTAATTCAAGGAGTGATTAAATTAGAAAGAAAATCAATTTTAACAATGGCATGAGAAAACTTTGTCACTATTCTGGATATGAACTACTTAATATGATGTGATTCAACACACAGGCATAGAACCATATGTGCCAATGATCAGATTAAGATTTCAACTATACTGAAATGACAAACCGGCCAAGGTCTGTGAATCTACTATAGTTCAATCAGTTCCAAATTGGCGAGAAATATTTGGTTTTTATCTATCCGCGCGCAAAAGGAATCCAAACGTTAAAGTGTGATTTTGGCATACTTGTCACGCATACAATGACATTGTGACATTGCCCTGTGTCAGCGTTTTGCGCGTGACGCTCTTCTGAATTCATGCGCTGCTGTAAACAGGCTTGGCCAATTTGGAACTAACTGAACTATAATGGTATTGTTGGAAAGATGAACACATCAGCTTTCCATTGATACGTAATATAATATGAACATATCAAATAATATCCAAATTATAAGTGAATGAGGATTTTATAATAGGCTTCAGAGCTTTGGAAAACCTCCAGTCCGCTACTCATATAAACTACACTTGGGGTAAGAATGGGAATCCAAAATTTAAAGTTACTTCAATTTACACTTATGAAAAATGTTTCACCCTTTACAAATCCTTTACTATCTGGAATAGCAAAACAAAACTTGATCAACATTCCACATGGAATAATAACACAATTACGCTACAATTTTGTTCTCAAATAAAAGTTTTTTTATTTTCTATTTTTCCATCAAATCTAAAACTGAGGAAGAAGAACATTCACATGAATAATACAGACATCTTATAATAATAATATGATATAGTGATAAAATAAAAGAGTGAAAACAATCCAAGGGATTTTAAGTACCACCACACTCACTGGAACAAGTCCTTGTTTATTCCATACGAAACTGTTCTTCACATCTGTCATGATCTATACTTTGTTTGGTGCAAAATAGGCAAACGCTGTGAGGTGTATATTATGTCCTTGCAAAGGAAATCCTCCTGGTGCATACTTGCATTGCACATATCATCTGTACATGTCTATAGTTTGATCAGTTCCAAATTGGCAAAGTCTTCTCACCGCAACGAATGAATACAGAAGTATGCGGGCGCACATGAAGGCAACAATCGTACTGTACATTGTATGTGTGACACATGCGTGTGGCATAATCTCGTGCATACGCTTGGATTACTTTTGCGCACGGAGAGATAACAACCGAATATGTCTTGCCAATTTGGAAATAATTGAGCTATAGTGTGTATGCTTATAGCTGCTTCTGTTGAATCTTGTATAAGTTGCAATGTGCCTATGCTTCTTTAAATCAATTCCAAAATTAATCAGGCTTGCTTTTTTAGTACCAAGCAAACTATAACCAAATGGGTGGCACTTACGCGACTGTCATTTATATGGAGAATGGAAACCCCTAAAAGACTCAATACAAGTATGCATCCAATACCAAGGGTAACATGTTCAATGCAATGCTCCTCTGTATTAACAAATGCCTTTCCTACTTAACATTCATGTTTTTATTAATATGATACATGACCATTTGATACGGGTTCAAACTATAGATGTGACAATGGGCTAATTTACATATCTAGACAGACAGTATGGACTTGTTCAATTTGCACGGTCAATTCTTGTTAAAGTTCCAAGTTGTTTTTAAAATAACTGGGAACTTTTAACTCCTAGACACAGCATTATGGATTTGAGTGATTTGCATGTTTTTTACCTAAGAACGAAACTCCACCATATCAGATTTGCCCAAAAGGAGTCAAACTTAGCACTTTCTAGAAGCTATCGCCATATTATTTGAACATGGGTGCGAACTGCAGAAAAGCCAATGCTATTACAGTACCCCTATCTTAATAAAGCTTATAAATGTTAACTACTACTTTACATGTTTGTTTGTTTTTCATTTAAAAAAATCTATATTTTTGCTTAATAATTAAACTTCATCATACACATTTCCGATACAGTTTCAATAAAATAAATTGTATGACACAATTTTGTCTGGATTTTTTCCATAATTTTTCTATACAACGTGCAAGAACTTAGCAGAATGGCAACTAGATAGTGCAGTATTTACAAGTGTTTCTAGTATATGGATGGTATAACACCAATCATCATGGACCACAATTTATACAAACATTCATTAATAACTGTGTTTATCACTCACATTTCTCATAAAGAGATGGATTGGAATTCGTAACTATTTCTGCATACTTTTTGATACAATTAAGCTTACGATTAAGAAATTTACTATGTTTTTTTTTCCTGTTACTGTTTTACGATTTAAGAATTTTTTTAAATGGTCTTGATTTTAGTTGGTTTAAAAACAAAACTAAATTCACAAGGTTTGAGTTTTCAATATATCGTCAGTATTCTGTCAAAACCGGTCCTTCAGCATGTATAAAGTAAAACTGCCCAATGGTTATACATAGGAAGTGTTGCTTTAGACATGTCCAGGGGCCGGATGGAGAGATCCGAGGTTCTGATAGAACAACAAACGATATATGGTATTTAGAAAGACAAAAGTCACAAGTTCTGATTTTAAAATCCATGTCCAGTGTTGCCAGAATTACCACCCATTTTGAGGACCAACCGTTTTCTTTAAAAACCAATGGAAAATAGGTCCAACTGGGCTATTTAATCATGACTCTAGCAACGCTGTCCATACCCTTAGCAAAATACATCTCCCTATTTTTTTTACTAAAACACTGCAGTATCTATGATACAAGGGGAATATATAAATTACAAAGTATTCTTTTTATGTTACAAGAAATAGCCAGGATTATGTGAAGTTAATAAGTTAATTTTCTGAGTTGTGCAACATAATCCCCTCTATTTTATTCAATAAAGCCTAAATTTGTTTTCTATGTACCATAACATGTCAAAAGGTACAAGTTATCACCAGCAACTAATAGATTGTCAAAACCAGAAGTGAATTCCTTGTCAAAGTGTGCCATGAAAAAAGAAATAATTGCTGGTTCTGAACCACAACCAAAATGATCGCAACATAAACTCAGTAGTCTGTTTACATAAGGGTGGAATCAAAGCATAAACCAGTAACCAGAAATACAAATTATTGAATTTGATGGCGAAAATATTTGGCAATACAGAAATGATAATAAATAAGTAGCATAATCATGGAAAAAGTTATCATAATTCATTCAAATTTGACTTCTCTGTAAATAGTACTCACATTTCCAAAGCACCAAGAAATTTGTGCAAAAATAAATTTCATAGAAAATGGCCACTTTCAGGAGTAACTCACTTCTGATTTTCAATGTGTACCTTTAGACATGACATGTTTGCGCTTAATTCTACCCCATGCACCGCCACCACCACCACATCAGCCACCTCAATAGCATCATTATTCATGTGAATTCTTCCTCTCTATAATAATTAAATAACCTACTAAATTTTGTGAAATGTACAGAATGTTAACATAATCATATTATACATAAAACAATTTGTGACTCATTTCAAATGGATCACACATCACTTGCCATCTCAAATTCTGCCTAAATCCTTGAAGTGAATCTCATAATATGATCATCCAACTATTTAAAAAAATCTCAAATACTCAAAATGAAAACTTCTATAAATCAAATTTGAGAAAAAACTCAAAATAAACAAAATGAGGACATCTTTTGATGATTGTAATCACACTAGGTGTCAAGAGTCCTCACCGTTTCTTCAGGCTGTTAAGTCGACTTTTAAGCATTTCAACCTTCCTTCATTGAAAGCATGTGTGCACATGAGTCGACAGTTAAGATTTGGTGTTATTAGTCAAGTGCCTGTGTACCTAAGTACTGGGCCTAGTGCTGGGTACAGATACAAATCAGTCCTATGACTAGCTAACACTTTCCACGCGGCTATTGGTTTGACCATATACAAAACAGATTTTCCAGAAACCATTCCCAAATTTCAAGGTCTATCTCTAGCAATACTGAACCAATACTAAGCATGTTTGTACTTATGTCAATGCATTCCTCATGTTGATTCCAAATATGGTAATGAAATTCAATACTTCTGACATTTTTGAAACATTTAGTGAAATGTTGGGATGCCGTCTGCCACATGGAAAGTGTTAATAATGCATCAACGTCACGGGCTCGAGGAAACAAAAATACACTGATGTCACAGACTTTTAAGAAACAAAAACACACAGGCCGCTTTCCACACCCATACTAGGGTTGCGTAAGTAAGCAGAAAGGGTTTGAGCACTATAACAACCACCATCACACCATGTCTTATCTCTGCATATCACTACACATCGCATGTCACAAAACAGACAACGATGGTGCTCCATCATCAATAGGGTCACAAAGAATCAGCCATGATTCATAGAACCATGATGACACCATGGCTTGTGGATTGAGTGTATCTCTCTACGTCTCAAAGAATTTAAATACAATTATAATATACACACATGGATGAGTAATAACAGTATACAATACAAACATAATCCCAAGCAACATATTGCGAGGGAATCAGATCTCTCATGCTTTCATCGTCGCGTCGCTACTTGTCGCTCTATCTCCTATAATAATAACATATTTCTTGCAGTTCAAACTATTGCTATTGTCTGATCCGAATATCAAAGTAACATCACCACAAAATGTGTCGGGATAGAGGGTTATCCAGCAATGTCTTGGTGCAATAAAACACAAAACAACACACACAAAACAGGTAGCCACCTTAGGATCTCATAAAATGATGTTACTTGATACATCGCACAGACATATTATAAGACTTGGAACTCATACAAAACATGATTCTTGACAGAAAGAGTGCAACACCAAATTGAGACTGAAAGTCTTTGAAATGTGAATTCCGCTTATGGACCTTCAATCAATCTTCCTCATATTCTTCCTGCAGTTCCAATTTCTGTATGAATTCCAAGTCTGTTACAATTTATTAATTATAATTCGTCCTATCATTGCACAATTCTAGTTAGCAGTATAAGCCTATTGGCATGCAGTAGTACTATTAGTATAACATATGATAACAGTAGGAGTGGAGAGGGGGGAAGAGCAGAGGAGGAGGGGGAAACAATTTGTTGATGCAGTGCACGTAAATAACTCATGGTCCCTGGTTCAAGCCTAGGCCCATGTATCTGTTCTGAATTATGGGTATATCCTTGGTGTAAGTGGTTCATATGTTAGACTAGAGTCAAGACCTAATTAAGGAATAAACCGATAAAGCTGTATAATCCTTTAATCCGTCAATAGAGGATTTTGTGCAAGGTTAATTAATACCGTGCTGTCTTACTCCAAGGATACACCAAATTATGATACTGCCATAGGCTTTTGTGTTATGATCAATTTGATCAGTGGTTCGTAACAAAATTAGCCTGGCAACGGTTATATTCTAACATGCACTACGCCAGCGAGAATAACACATATAATAAACCTATTCTTTGTCTCATTGTTAAGATTACACAGTTCCCTGATATCAAACAAAGCAGGACTTTGCACTTCAAACTGAGGCTACAAATGAGATACAATAGGTTTGCGTAGGGTCTAAATAGAACTACTTTTTTTTTAATATAGCATAATCAGTACATATTACACCGAACATTTCCAACCAAATATCACATAGAAACTGCAAATAACCAGCTTTTAATAACTTTAAGAATATGATCTATTTGATGTGAATTCGGTGAGATATGGACTGATTTGGGTCAAATACAGTGTACCGAGATGTATATAGATAGCAATTATAAAAGGTACAAATAGCTTACGTTATGAGAAGTAATACGTACAAGTTGGTCATGAAATGGATACAGATTGAAGTCACTTATTAATATAGTCTTGTGACAAGTGTGGACATTTTCGCACTACATTATTTTTCGTGCTTCACGCAGCTACCGCGAAAATAAAAACACGCAAACATATTTATTTTGTGCATAAGTCTATGTAATGAACTTTCAAATGGCGAATTAAAAAACAAGCGAAATGGCTGAAAGTCGGCAAAGCGCGAAAATGTAATCGCCCGAAAATTACCACTTTTACAGTATATGTCTACCAATCATCGTGAATATATAGAGGGACATTATCAAAAACAGCAAGGTCTATTCAATATATAAGTCAATTAGTAAATAAATTCCACAGAATATTTGGCAAGATCTTCAGTAATGAAAAACAATTTGACTTAAAAGAAGAGAAGAGCAGAGCAGTGATTAAATCTGCCAATCGACTTCATCTGTTTAATCACACGCTTTGTAAAATAATGTTTGAACCAAGCTCAAAAATGTCACGTTATTTCTCGATCCTAATCATGAGTACAACAATCACTATTTGCGACGATATCCTACAAAAAAGGAATAGAAACACCTTACACATATACATTTATGTTTTTGGTATAACAGTAGATACAACATCATATTTACCTATACATGTACGGAGAGACTTAAAAAATAGCAACATTTGTTTTCTTTCTTGCAGAAGGCCACATAAAATCAAAGCGGAAGTGTATATCATTTTGTTTAACTTGAACTTTATTAGTTGGTTGAAGCAGACACGACAACGCCAATTTTATTTTGCAAGCGTCATTCCTGTTTCCAACTAATTAATGTAATCTATATATCAGGCATCACTGTCCATTATTTCGCAAAAAGGGGGAAATTCCAAGTAACATCCTGTCCCCCTATTCATCAATATTAAATTTTGGAAATTCATATAATTTTATAGTCCAATTGTGATTGGAATTTGCATATCAAAATGATCAGAAAAAACTGCAATTTCATCTTCAATTTACACTACATGGTAACCATGACACACATGATGAATTACTACTACATTACAGATTAGTTAACATGTTGACTATTTGGCCGTTGATAAACCATGGATAAGGTGTTGATAAGCAAATTAGGTAATACAGCCAATGATGTAATTTGAGCTAATTTTCCTATTGTCACCACTTATCGACAGCTTAACAACAGGGAGACCAATCACTTCTCTTTAGTATAAGAACTGTGCCTTTCCTTATCAACACCTTATATCATCAAAGACCAACAACCAGTATGTAAACCCAACTATTGGATGCCGTACATACAACACAGTTTTGATTGGCTTACTAGGAGCATGATTTATCATCTACACATTTCAAGACTCAAAATGCAGTTCAGGCTTGTAAAATTTGAGTAAAACGTCTTTTAACAATTGCTAGATTCAATAGCTCGAGGTGGGTGAAGCTAAATGCTTATTTTACTTATGATTGCATACGACCCCTAAGTGACCATTCGGAATACAGGTAGTGGTTGGATTGGCTGAAATTCAACATGCGAATAACTATGATTTGAAATATATGGTCATTTGGCCCGAGTTGTTACATTTGCCTGGCCAGTCCCTTTAGCATATTGACGATTGTGGTATATTATAACCATAAGTGAACATTATAATACAGACTTTGAGTCCGATTCAGATTTTTTTTGGATATTACAGGTGTACACGCTATATCTCACATTCAATATGTGCCTATATAGTTCATCCAACATAAGATGAAACATGACCTTTTATGATATATATTTATTATGCAATGTGAAAGGTCATCATAATCCTGTCCATGTTATACTGAACAGATTATAAGTTCTATAGTCTATTTGCCATAACATAGAGCATGATATTTGTTACTGTCCATTAATTTTGCATCATATTCTTTTGCAGTGATGTTCCATCTTACGTTGAACAGACTATATCCACCATGTATTTGGACATTTCCAATGGACTATGAATCAAACTTGAATGGTTGGTTCAAAATACCACCACATGTGACTGACTCAGTGCAACATTAATAGGCAGTGCATCATTTTAAAAATAAAAGGGATTACACAAAGGAAGAATCTCAATTTATAGCTCTTTCGATGATTGCATAATACAACATGACTTGCTCTGTTGTGTTGATAAACAGTACTTGCTTTCATAAATTGCTAGGTGTATTTCATCCTAATTGTCACGCAGGGTATGTATTTCGGTCTTAGAACATGTTTCACACAAAACTCCCTGGAAGTTTAATACAAGGTTTTGCTTCACACATGTTTGGGGGCCAAAAACACACACCTAATTTCCGTCCCAATAAGTGTCTTACTACAGTAGCAACTATTTGTTCAAATTCCTTCAGCTATTACAGAATGGGAGTACATAGAGGACCACACATTGCACATCTTAATGTAAGGCAGACATTACAAATTTCAAACTTGAAAGCAGCTAAAAACAGCCCGAGGATAATATGCTACAGTTTGATCAGTTCCAAATTGGTGAAGCCTCCCTACAGCAGCGAATGAATACAGTAGGACGTGAGTGTGCATGAAGGCAACAAGCACACTGTGCATCATATACTTGACTCATGCGTGCGGCCAAAACCGCATGCATGTTGCCATAATTGCGCGCGTCTGCTTGGATTACTTTTGCGTGCCGAGAGATAAAAACCGAATATTTTTTAGCCAATTTGGAACTGATTAAACTATACAATGCTTACTCACACAGAGCACATGTTACAACTGTTATCATCGCCGCTATAATCCAACTCAAAGAAGATTTAAAAGACACCACCACAATGCATTGCGTTTATGTAAAATGCCTTTATTCTGGTCTCCAATTTGTCTCTGTTCCCATAGCCATATAATCATGGCTTCATAGCGCGTTCATAGTTGGAGCTCTTAGTCTTAGGTTCTAGTTTACATCAATGAATAAATTAGTTATCAGAGTTCCTTTTTCTTATTTCTAAAACTTAAGAAGCTCGACAAATGCATTGTGTGAAAAAAGCTTTAGTTGACTGGCGTTCATGCAATGCATTGTGGGAAGACCTTAAAATCTTCTTTGAATCTAACTCACACGAGATAGAATGAGGGTACAGGCATGTTCATGGTGCAGCATCCCAGTAGTCAAGGTAATAACAAAATCTGATTACATAACCCGTCTTGTCTACTGATGGGATGAATAAATAGTATTTCGTCGCTTTACTGTCAAAACCTCGTATCACCATCCGGCCCTTCAGCATGTATAAAGTAATACTTTATGTATAACCTTTGGATAGTTTGCTTTAAACATGTTCAAGGGCCAAGAAATACATCTGTCAAAATCTTGTGAGTGCTCTTGACCCTGAACATGTATAGATCAACACTTTCTATGCATAATTTTTAGGAAGTTTTACTTAGTATACATGCTGAAGGGCCAGAAAAACATACAAGGTTTTGACATATTACTATTAGCGATGATACATGATAATATAAATATTGGTCTTATATATCCGCATGGTATGTCACTACACACTGCAGACTCTATGCTGTTATCCCCCTTGTTGTCATATCTGAATGCAACGAATAAATAGTGGTCTTAATTACAAGGATATTACTACCCACTGCAGACACCATGTTGTTATCAAGGTTACTATAGCAACAGGTCCAAAGCACAACCTGGACTATACAGGGGATAATCATTCACCATTTGAGCATCAAATATACCACTCTTTGTTCGTAGCTTGTTTCGACCACATTCCCAAAGTATAATCCGATTCATGATCCCCTTGACATATCAGAACAAACATCTGCCAAGACAACTTAAACACACCAGAGTGAACTGGAACGTTACTTGTTAGCTGGGAACAATATCCTGATTTTGGATACATTTGTACAGCCATAGGAGGAAAATGTCTAATTTTGCTACACTTTTCATTTTAGCTTCTCACTAAAAAAAAACACAGGGAAAAGTCCCATCCAATATTTCCAAGGCAATCTGAATCAGATTATACTTTGAAAAAGTTCTATTTTAGTAACCCATTCTACAAAATAAATTGCAGAAAGTTCCTGTGCTATTACATTATTCCCTTCTCTCTTGTCAGTCCTCGTGTTCATCTGTGTTGGTCAAGCAGAACTTCTGCAGCTCTATGATGTCCTCTCAAGGCCATTGTTGACTGGCCACTTGCTTCATGTCACTGTTATTGCATTCGACTGTGGCACATTCACTCTGGTCACTGTTAATGCATTCCTTTGTGGGACCCCGATTGGTCAGTATGATCAGTTCTCTTACAGAAGGTGACTGGTCAGTATGACCCCAGAATTTTCACCGGTCCCTGCATCAATTGCGGGGCTTTGACCAGTCACCATCAATGCATTCCTCTGCAGAAGAATGGTGACTGGTCAACGTTCATGCTTTCCTTTGGGCTTGACGTTTGCGTTATCTACATCAATGTTACAAAATTCTTTTTTCAGGGTCGATGAGAGAGAGAGAGAGACTATGTAGTATGAATAATATATATAATAAACAAGTTCATTTGTTGCTAATTCAGTTGTCGTTATTCACTCTCTGTTTCCTCACTGTGGAAAAGGAACAAAAAACAGAAGAAAAAATAATTGGTAAAATCATGTATGAAAACGTAACAGGTAAGTCTTTAAGAGATGTATGTATAAACATGATACACCATTTGATGTTTTTCTGTATATTTTAAGAGTTTCAAGACATTGAACCTGGCTGGGGTTCAATATTTTGTTTGTATTTAAGAGCTTGAAATTTCCTGAAAAAATGCAATTTCAATTTTTGAATCAGACATTTCTCTTGTAAGGTTTGGATTTCTAAATTACAGAATTTCTATCTTTAGGTGACAAAAAAACTGCACCCTATTGTATGGGACCGACCGTTTTTTCCCTTTCAAATTTGCATTTTCTTTTTAAATGTCAAATTTGTAAAAAAATTGCTTACAACATTTTTTGAAAGGGTTTTAAAATGTTTTGCAAATTTTGAAAAATGTTGAAAATTCACAAAAAATTCCAGAATTCTTTTGGAAAAAATGCAACAACAACAAAACCACCCGACTGACCAACCCTACAGGAGAGGTTTTTTCCCAAGTTTTTTTTTAATTATCTTTTTTTAAATCCCTCCACAAACCAATGTGGGCGGGCTTCTTAGACAAACCTTCTTGTTTGTTTGGCCTGAGCCATACAACATTTTCTATTCTGTTGCCTCAATGCCTTTATAGATTTTACACAGAGAGGCAAAAATATTTCCCCAAAACACACTTACCTCTTTCATTGTTTCTCATGACGGCATCGTGCGCCCGTGTCCTTGGGTTAGCGTGATCAAAAGACATACCGAGTTTGAGCACCGTTGAGTTCTTCTCCAAGATTTGAGCGATTTCTGTTTCTACTTGTTGGCCTAACATTCCTCTCTGCAAAGTTAGAACAAACATCATAAAATGCCATCATCAACATAATAATAATAACAAGTGATTCATATAACTCCAAAGAAAGACTAATAAATGTTATTAGGACTAGAGTATACAACTAATATGCAGTCATCAATATCTAATTTAACACTTTCCACGCCGCAGTCGCCTGCAGACGACATTTCGAAAATTTCACAAAATGTTGCAAAAATGTCAAAATTATTGTGAATTTCATCACCATATTTGGAATCACCATGAGAAATGCATTAAAATAAGTACAAACGTGCCTTGTATTGGTTGTTCAGTAATCTTAGATAGACTTTGAAATTTGGGAAAGGTTTCTGAAAAATCTGCTCTGTTTTGTATATGGTAAAACTATAATAGCCGCGTGGAAAGTGTTAACACCCAACTGAGAGGATGATTGAGGCGAGATCCAATTAATTTTTAATCGCTAAATGAGATACATACTCTGGTCACCTACTCATTTTCACCACTTAAAATCAAAACCAAGCCGAGGTTCATTGTCCGGTTAACACTTTCCACGCGGCAGGCGTCTGCAGACAACAGTTCCAAAATGTCACCAAATGTGTGTACCTTTCTTCTTTTTCTTTCTTTTTGTCATTTTTGTCATTTCTACAGGTAGGTGGGGCCCATAGAAATTTTTATTTGCCAGCTTATTTACTGTTAAAACAATTAAGAAATACACCTATGCGACATACAGGTCTGAAAAGAAGAAAAGAATTCCCTATAGTTCATTTAGTTCCAAACAGCAGCTAATGAATTCAGATTGGCGTGTGAATCGTATGCGCGACGCTTGCGTATGCCAAATTAGTGCGCATTCGCTTGGATGGATTATTTTTGCGCACGGAGATATAAAACAGCACATTTCTCGCCAATTTGGAACTGATTATACTATAGCAATATAGCAACATCATCCCTTCAAAAAGAGAAAATCCTCCTCAAAGTTGTTATGTATTTCTTTATATTCTGAACTACAATTTCCTCCCAAATACCAGATCTCCCTGCAAGAAGTTTCTTAACGTGCCCATATTCCAAAACCCAACTACATACCTGATTGGCTAGTCTAATTTCCTGAAGGGTTTCGTTCTCTCTCAAAGCTTGCATAATAGTACGTACGCCCTCAGCGCTGATGAAATTAGACTCGATATTCAAGCGTAATAGCACCTTGTTCTTCTTCAAAGATTCACACAAAGGCTGTAATAAAGAGAGAGAGAGAGAGAAATAAAAGACAATGATGAGCTGCATTTGTCAAAATATTACTATTTTCTGCTTGAAATGATTACATTTGCTTGAAAAGATTGCTTTTAAACTATTATCAAACTAGAAACATTAGTCAAATTGACATTTACCAATTTTGTCTTGTCATGAACACAACCTGTCAGTAATATTTGTCAGCAAAAAAAAAGAAGATAAAAAAGGAAAAATCGACTGACTGAACAAACTTCAAGATTTTTGGCACTTGAGGGCAACACAACCAATATATTTTGTTGGCCTAAATTGTGGTCGGTTAGACAAAGGCTGTAATAAAAGAGAGTGAGTAAAAAAAAAGACAATGATGAGCTATCTTGAATAAATTGTGGTCGGTTAGGCTGCCCTGGGTGGGAAGGCAGTCAAGTATGGAATGGATATGGGTGCAACAGGCACGAGAATGAAAAAGCCTGAACAGCCTGAAAAGTGTGTGAAATCGGCCTATTAAGGCCAAAAACAGGCTGAAAATAAAAGAGAGTGCGGAAAACAAAATAGCCTCAATTCAGGCCACAGACTAAAAATTCTCATGCCTGGTGCAAGGCTGGCACTATCGAACCCCAAGGCATTTTGCGAGAAAGAACAACCAAAAGCAGGGGCGAGGTTGCGAAAATGCCCCAAAAAAGGGTGTCTTTGGGTGATAAATTTGAAGGGAAAAAAATCCAAGAAAAAGGGGACTTTGGGTGAGAGCATTTACATTTTCAAAACTATGGGGTCATTAGGCGAGTGTGGTAACATTTTCAACAAGCAATCTTTAGATAGCATATGTGACCAGTCGCGTCAGAAAGGACATGTTGTCGGCAAACGCAGTTTTGAGATAGAGGCCAATATATTTGGTGAAATATAAAGAAAATAATAGAAACAAATATGCTTCTTCGAATCATATCATGTGATTACAAAGTCCGATAACCTTCAACATGGTATCATTTTAAAGCTTAAAATGTGCTCTTTCAAGTCATATCAATAACTCAAATTTGAATTGGGCCTCCAACATGTCCATTTTGACGTGACGGGTCACATACATATGGTCGCCTTTGAAGGTCACCGAAGTTGTTTGTGTGCATGGAGAGGAAGAAGGATGCTTTCTGTCTCGTTGTATTGTAAACAAACTTTGGCATAGTATAAACACAAAAGTAAAAGATATCATCAATGCTTGGGTCTGAAACATGAGTAACTAATTATATGAAGGAAAAAAAACTGGACTTCAAAATTAATATTGGGCAAGACGCAGCCAATGAAGCCAAGTAAATGTGACCCAACACGAGTAAATTAGGCACAATGACGGAAATATGAATATTGAGTTATTGATATCATGATATTATGATATGTTAAGGGATAATTTGGTACCAAAGTCAATGTTATATCACATTCGTAACCAAAGCTACGGACGATTGAAAATCACTTTATCGCTAAACATCAAATACAAATAGCCAAGTTATGGACTGACAAAGTTTTGGTTTTGTTTACAAATCAATTAAGTAAATGAAAAAATTAAATACCTCAAAATGTAGTTAAACTCTTTCTTGACATGAATTTGAATCTTTGGTTGGATACAAGATCAGAAATAAGACTTTTTGTGAAAGTGACTTATTATGACATTGTCCCACATTTGTGCTCTTAAATCAAATTAGCTACTATGTTGGGTCACAAATGACACTTACCTTGGTAATAGAGTCGTTACATCGTGTGCTAGCCATGCTAAGTGATTCAAGAACGGAATTGCTGCCTAAGCCCTCGCAGATATCAATCAGGGTAGTATGTGGTATATTCTATGAAAACAAAGAGATAAAAACATGTATAAAGTAAAGATAGTGAGGCAAACAAATTGGAGTTATTTCCTATGCACCATATGGACAAGTGATTCTATAGTTTAATCAGTTCCAAATTGGCGAGAAATATTCGGTTTTGATCTCTCCATGCGCAAAGGTAATCCAATGGTCATACATACGCATGCAGGTTTAGCTGCACATACGGGTCACACATTTGATGAACAGTACGCTTGTTGGCATAGCGTGCGCTGAATCTTTCTGTATTCACTGCTGTAAGGAGGCTTCACCAATTTAGAACTGATCAAACTATAGTTATCAAGAGCTTTGGGCCATGATATGAACACTAATATATGGCACCCAACATTTACAATTTATCTTAAATGAGTTCTTGAGATTTGGTCAAGAATGTGAATTTTAATAATGCAAGCAATAATTGATATAGAAATTTCAATTTTATTTTTGAAATTCTCGTAAAATGTCTTGCACAAACAACATATATTTTTTTAAGGGTAATATCAAATATTGAGGCACAAAAGGGCACAGAAAGCATGGTTCAAAACTCTCACTTGTCTCTGCCACTGTCCCACTCTGTTAACAGTTTTGACTCTTGTCAATCTGCTACAGCCTTTTGTGGGAAACAGTGGGCGCATCAAAATACAGCTACCAAGATTCATCAAAGGTCTATACTTACATAACAGTTCAATCTATTCAAAACTGATCAGCTATAATACACATGCTTTTTTGAGGGTAATATCAAATATTGAGGCACAAAAGGGCACAGAAATCGTGGTTCAAAAACTCTCAATTGTCACTGCCACTGTCCCACTCTGTTAACAGTTTTGACTCTTGTCAATCTGCTACAGCCTTTTGTGGGAAACAGTGGGCGCATCAAAATACAGCTACCAAATTCATCAAAGGTCTATACTTACATAACAGTTCAATCTATTCAAAACTGATCAGCTATAATACACATGCTTTTTTGAGGGTAATATCAAATATTGAGGCACAAAAGGGCACAGAAAGCATGGTTCAAAATCTCAATTGTCTCTGCCACTGTCCCACTCTGTTAACAGTTTTGACTCTTGTCAATCTGCTACAGCCTTTTGTGGGAAACAGTGGGCGCATCAAAATACAGCTAACAAATTCATCAAAGGTCTATACTTACATAACAGTTCAATATATTCAAAACTGATCAGCTATAATACACATGCTTTTTTGAGGGTAATATCAAATATTGAGGCACAAAAGGGCACAGAAACCGTGGTTTAAAAACTCTCAATTGTCTCTGCCACTGTCCCACTCCGTTAAAAAGTTTTGACTCTTGTCAATCTGCTACAGCCTTTTGTGGGAGACAGTGGGCGCATCAAAATACAGCTACCAAATTCATCAAAGGTCTATACTTTAATCTGTTCAAAACTGATCAGCTTCCTTACACCAGCAAAATTAACCTTAACTCTATAACACTACACGGCAACATATTTTTTCCAGACGGAAAAAATTCACCCGAACGGTTACCCTGACCCCCTGGATTTGAACCACGGACCACCAGCACCAAAGCCCATCTCCATTCCACTACACCACGGCTGTCAAGGCTACTCGGCTCAGTATATTTCGGCTCGTATATAGCAGGGTCCATTTTATTTACCAAAAACTTGCACGCCTGGTTATAAAAACAGGCTGTCCGTGTTGTTGCTGTGTTGTGTAGTTGGTTAAGGTTAATACAGGAGAGCGTGGGCACGCACACGGCTCGCATGCTGCACACGCAACAGGATGCACTGTGCATCGTATGTGTGACACGGTTAATGCCAAAATCGCTTAGGATGCTTGGATTACTTCAGCGTGCAGAGAGATTTTTAAAAATTCATATTTGTCACCAATTTTGAACCGACTAAACTATAATTCTAAGACTATCCCTTGGATTATAAAGGTCAGGCAGGGCTTTAGATATCAATACCCTTGATACCAGGGTAGAAAGTTATTTTTACTCTGGCTTTTCCGATGATGCCAAGTGGCATTTTCCTTGACCCATCATATAAACACACATGGAAATTGGATAAAGATCAAGATTCAAATGTTGCCATGCCTGATAAAATACCCTGTAACCAATTTCAATGAGTAATGAGTATTTTGTAGGATGAGTGAAGTGAAACAAAATATGACTTTTTATGTCTAGTGAAAGTGGTCTTTTTCATAGGCCCACCTTATGACCTCTGTAATGAGTGCAGACTTTCTTTTTCTGCAAACTTTTCTTTTCTTCTAATTAAACCAATCTCTATTACAAGTATGGTCAGTTTGCTTCAATTAACACTAAAGATCACCAAAATGTTGCCATTTTTTAAATACTTCCAAAAATGTTCTTCCTAGAATTTGGATAGATATTTATTTGTATATGAACTTTTCCCCCCACTTTTAAACATCTGGGTCAGTGGGGCCCGTAGAATACATGTACAAGGCTCAAGATAAGCGGGCGCTGGGCAACTTTTACCTCTCTGTTCTTCTGCCATAGCGCCCGGTAATGCTGAAAAATAAACAACCGAGCGCTGATATTTTGTCCAAACCAGCGCCCGTTGACGATCGGGTAGCTTTCCCAAGACATTGAATTTCGAGTTGACAATGCTGCCACGCTGGATTTAATTTTAAAAAGTTAGCTCCCGGTAGACTAAAAGTAGCTCACGGTTCTCAATAAATCCCTTGATCCGGGCGCTACTTTTGAAAAAAAGTAGCTCCTGGTAAAAAACCTGTTATCTTGAGCCTTGTACATGTAGGAGCTGGTTTTTTGTGTGGCTGTCTGTACCCAGGCGCGTACCGCGGCATGTGAGCCAGGGGGGGCAAAGTATGTCGTCCCGACAGTAAATTTTCGTAAAAGGTTGCCCCAAATTTTTTCCCAGTCAGTCACCTCGTGAATTTCACGTAAGTGGGGGGGAGGTAGTGTCAAAAAAAATTGCACGGTCACAAAATTTCGCACGGTCACAACATTTCGCACGGTCGCAAAATTTCGCAGTCCAAAAACAAAATACAGTCAACAAATAATGCCCAATCCTTAGTCTTTTCGGCCTAGGTATTCTTTTTTTTCCTTATGAGAATTTAGCGTCCCGGTATTACGATTTAACGTCCCGGTATTTGGAGCCAGGGGGGGCTGCCCCCCCCCCCCCCCCCCCCCCCGGTCGGTACGCCACTGTCTGTACCAACAGCATATCCTTCTTTGATGCAACTGGTGTCAAAACGAATTCACACAAAATCCTTCACATCAACTTACCCTAATGTTGTTAAGATTAAGATCTTTAAGAGCTGGATCGTTATCTTTAAGCTGCTTCAATGCCGCGTCAGGATCTGTGTCGTTTTCAGCCTCTCGCTGCATCAGCTTTGGGGGAGTAAATCTGGCAACACCTGCAGATTGCGAGAAAAAAGGGTATGGCAACACACCAAATGGCAGTACATTTTAATTTACATTCAAAAACATTTGTTGATTTTCACTAAATACAATTATTACAACAGTTTAATTAAAAATGTATTATTGTGCAGCAAATATTTTATTCCATTGAATGCTGTTTGCAATGCAGTTTCAATACAATTCTGAAATCTTGGAATTGAGGTACAATAAGTGTAAATGTACTATACCATGTGCTTAAAATATTTTATTAGTTTGCGCTTATACCATGTAAATTTGTGTCCATGTCAAGTGTACATATGAGGCAAGACTGGACAGACTTGTACATACATACATGAGAGTTAATCTTTTACAAATAGATTGTAAAGAGAGTGCATATATAGGAGACCTGTCATCACAATATGAGAGTTAAGTTGGAAATATATTTTCTTCAGGTTTGTCCAGATTCAAAATGCTTAGAAATCAAGCTTTAAACAATATGCAACATGTCATAATTGCTCAATGTTTTCCCCGTCAAAATTCAAATTGAAGTTGCAAAATTCCTTCGTTTTCTATTAATTTTTGGAATGTTTATTGGTCCATATCTCCTAATGCACAGTGGCGACTTAACGCTCATTTTGTGGTGACAGGTCTCATATACAATGTAGGTGCATTGCACAGACTACAAGCAAGAGGGCGCATCTGTGGAAGAGGTCAAAGCAACATGTAACACAACCTGGTTGACCGACACACAGGAGCAAAACCAACAAAGAACAACAACAATGTTGGAAACATCATCAAACATTTATTTTATCCATCAGTTTTTGGTTGGTCTACAAACAAACACACTTGACCATACACAACCCAAATCTCTGTCAGAACGTCAACTTCACCAAATACGAATGACGGGGTAATGAAATAATTGGGTAGATGTAATGCTAGTGAAACTTTGTTTTGATATGTAACCCTTCAGACATCTTTAAAAAGTCACTGTGCAAAGTCACACATTTCTCTCACTTTTTATTACCTGTCCACAGACCGCCATTGTAGAGATCCTCAGAGTGACCGCCGTTGATTGATCCTCAGATTGCGTTATTCACCAAAACAGCAATACATAGTTTAACATTTTGACAGAAAGGGGTCAAAAGTCATTACAAACCAGCTTGGTGGCAATAATCTTATGGGTAACATGGGTTGTACACAGATTGACCTCTCATGACACCTACATGACCTTTGACCTCTTTCTGTCAACACTTGAAACCATTTATTGCTGTTTTGGGAATAAACCAATCTGAGGTAATCTGAGGATCAATCAATGGCGGTCAATCTGAAGAACTCTACAATAGCAGTCTGTGGACATGTAATACAAAGTGGGAGAAATGTGTGACTTTGCACAGTGACTTTTTAAAGATGTCTGAAGGGTGGTTACATATTAAAAAAAAGGATCTGGCTCCTACACATCTTGGTGATGTCAAGAACTTGTTGATACCCCCTCGTATACCAAGTTTGATTGATACTGATATATAGGATCAATGAATCTCAATCATTAACCCTAACCCTACCATATACCACAAAATACCACGACTGCGCAAGTTGGTACCACCAGCCTATATACTTGACACCCATGGTGTAGTGGGAAATTTCAAGCCGCTGGAGGTCCGTGGTTCAAATCCTGGGGGATTGGGGAGGGGGGGGGGGGATATTTTGGTCAATTTTCCATGTTGAAAAAAAAGAAATCTAAAAAGGGGGGGGGGGGGGTACAGTTAGAGTTAATAAAGTCCATTGATCCTATAATCATGATAATGTGTCTAATTATCAATTAAATCATGTCAAGTTGGTCAATTAACATTTAACACTTTCCACATGGCTATTGGTTTTACCAGAAACAGTTCCCAACTTTTAAGGTGTATCTCAAGGATAACAGACCCAATACTAGTCATGTTTGTACTTATGTCAATGCATTTCTCATGGTGATTCCAAATATGGTGATGAAATTCAATACTTATGACATTTTTGAAACATTTTGTGAATGTCGTCTGCCAAACGACAGCCGCGTGGAAAGTGTTTAGCACAAAGCATGGTTGTAATATCAGAATTTGAACATATGCAGTACATGAAATATTATCCTTTGCTCTGAATAAATAGCTTTGATCATACATGGCTTTGTTGAAATACAATGGATGGAACAGCAGTCAGCAGGCACTGATAAAAAATCCTGAAAATTGACTAAAACATCTGGCAAAACACCTGACTGTGAGAATTACACTTACTTACAGACAGAGGATTTTCCTTTTAAAACCATTATATCTGGCAAGGTAGACCTCTCAAAAACTCAACATCCCTAATTGGTCAAATAAAACAACACGGGACATCACAGCATGTCGGATATTACAGTCTGTCTATAATCAAAGAAGATTTTAAGGTCTTCCCACAATGCATTGCGCGAACACCAGCCAACTAAAGCTTTTTCCACACAATGCATTTGTCGAGCTCTTAAGTTTTAGAACAAGCGTGTGCAACCTGTGGACTGCAGGCCACATGCGGCCCGCCGGCATCTAATCTGCGGCCCGCGAAGCAATCCCCAAATTCCCATTGATGCGGCCCGTTTAAACCGTAACTAGGTTTACACAAATGGCGGATTGATTTAGTGGTGTGCTCCCTTATAATTAGTAGAGTGCCGCGCTGCATTCAATACATTTAACTCGAGGGGTGATTGCGTGTTAAAATCCCTGCTTAAAATGGCGCTTGCAGCAGCAACAGCTGGTAAAAAGAGGAAATTTCACAAAGAGAATTCAATGAGCAATGGACTGATGATTTTTCTTCCTAAGCTTCATTTCCCCCTGTTATTCCTCCTCCAGACGTGTTTTGGAATGTTTGACAACCACTGCGGCCCGTGAATGGATCTCAAAATCACAATGAGGCCCGGGTGGTAGAAAAGGTTGCACATGCCTGTTTTAGAAGTAAGAACAAGAAACACTGATAACTAATCCATCCAGTGATGTAAACTAGAACCTAAGAGCTCCAACGATGAACGCGCTATGAAGCCATGATTGTGTGCATATGTCTATAGGAACCGAGACAAATTGGAGACCGGAATCAGGGCATTTTGCAAAAATGCAATGCATTGTGGTGGTGTCTTTCAAATCTTCTTTGCATTTTTGGTTTCATATCATGCCAGCTTCCCTCCACAGCTGTTACAACGTAAACAATGACAATATACCCACTCTCACCGAGTTATATGCGGTCAGTGAATCCCATGTCATTGGGACTTTTGATGAGTGGTTTTGTAAAGTGGTTTTGTATATCTGCACATTTTAATGGGTCATGCTCTGTGAGACTGGAAACTGTTAGAAGTCTAATTTTCTAATTAGGTGTATGTTTCTTACATTATAGTAGCCCTATTTGAGAATATATATGTGACTTCAGTGTGCAATGTACAGGTTAACTGTTTTAATGCCATTATGTGTGTGGCTTCACACAGGTGTCTTTAGCCTCCATGGAGGGTGCTTTTTATAGAATAAAATTGTATGTTTCAAAATTCAACAAGGGAAGCTCTACCCTAATTCAATCAACATTTGAAATGGGGTATTTAAGAATTCTTTCTTCACAATAAAATACAAAATGATAGGTGAAAGCTGGGTATCTTTACCCATTCTTTGTAGAATCCCTTTAAAATGGTTATGTTTTGAAGGGATCTCTTTTCAGATTGTGTGCCTTTAATGTCCCTTTGTGATATGTTAATAGGCTAATGAGCCATACAATAGCATGACTGCCTGACATCACATAGGATAAGGATATACAGTATATAAGGTCTAGTAATAATTATTATTCTTGAGATAAGGTCACATTAGGCAACTGCATAAATAGGAGAGTAAAATCTATTTGTGCGCCTTTAATGTCCCTCAGTGACATGCAACTACATGTAGGGCTAACGAGCCATACAGTGGCATGACTGCCTGGCATCACATAGGATATACAGTATCTAAGGTCTAGTAATTATTATTCTTGAAATAAGGTCACACATTAATAGTCAAATGCATAAGTATGAGAGTAGAATAATATTGTGTGCCTTTAATGTCCCATGATGATATGCAACTACAGGCTAATGAGCCATCCATTGGCATGACTGCCTGACATCACATAGGATATATACATTATCCAAAGTCTAGTTATTATTATTCTTGAAATAAGGTCACACTTTAGTCAAATGCACAAGTATGAGAGTAGAATAATATTGTGTGCCTTTAATGTCCCACGATGATATGCAAGTAGGCTAATGAGCCATACAGTGGCATGACTGCCTGACATCACAAAGGATATAAAGACTCTAAGGTCTAGTAATTATTATTCTTGAGATAAGGTCACACATTAATAGTCAAATGCATAAGTATGAGAGTAGAATAATATTGTGTGCCTTTAATGTCCCACGATGATATGCAACTAGGCTAATGAGCCATACAGTGGCATGACTGCCTGACATCACATAGGATATACAGTATCTAAGGTCTAGTAATGATCAGTCTTGAGATAAGGTCATACATTAATAGCCAAATGCATAAATATGAGAGTAAAATAATATTGTGTGCCTTTAATGTCCCTCAGTGACATGCAACTACAGGCTAATGAGCCAAACAGTGGCAAGACTGCCTGGCATCATATGATATACATTATCCAAAGTCTAGTAATTATTATTCTTGAGATAAGGTCACACATTAATAGTCAAATGCATACGTATGAGAGTAGAATAATATTGTGTGCCTTTAATGTCCCACGATGATATGCAACTAATGAGCCATACATTGGCATGACTGCCTGGCATCACATAGGATATACAGTATCTAAGGTCTAGTAATTAGTATTACTAGCGGGCACCAGCGCTTCGCGCTGGACCCGCTAGAAGATTTCACGGGAAATAAGTAAACAAAGCGTAAGAAAATTTGATACAATAATACCAAGAACATGTCCTAGATGCATACATAATCCAAACGGGGCCCTAAATAATCCGAATATCGCAGGTGCTTTTGATAATCCAGGTATACATGTGCCTTTATCTATAGATAGGCCTACGTTTGTGTTTCCAGATACATACGTAGGCCTCCCATAAACCTGAAATGCAGGTACCCTTTGTCCCATTATATCCAGGGACCTTATAGGCCTAAGCTCAACCCCCTAATCCAGTTACCCCAGGTGCCCTTAATAATGCACCGGATACCACATAATCAAGGTAGGCCCACTGCAGTGTGCCGTTATCTCGAGATACCCAGGTGCCCTTACTTTATCATAGTCAAGTAAATTAAACGCGGGTGCCAAAGATAGCGGGCAGTAAAGGTCATATCACAATAGGCAGAGGTGAGCAATATCAAAGCGTTATAAATGTTTATATAAATATCAAGAGTATGTCCTTAAATAATTCAGGTACTCTTGATATAATGTAAAGTGCCCTTGATATAATGTAAGTGACATGGTGCCCTTAATACACCATGAGCATAGGCCCAATGAGCTCTTAATTAATACAGAAACCCATGTTCCTAATCCAAGTAGGCCTACTCAACGTGTTCTTAATACCCCCAGTTATTACCTCCTGTCAGCGCATGTCTCTACCTATTTTGTACCCCAAATAATAAAAAGTTGAATTTTAATGTCAAAATTGAAAGTTACTTAAAATTAGCTTTTAAATGCCTCCCTCGATTCTTTTATTGCCCCGTCATCCCGTTTTCCCCCTTTAACATTTTGGTGATGGTGTCGCCACTGGCCATGCACATACATAGGTAATTAAGTAGGCCTACGTTCTGAGCGTTATAGTTTTATAGTCGGTCGTTTAGTTTTATGGTAGCGGAGTCTATCATCAAGATTACTTGCACCATTCCACGCTTGTACTTGAGCACAATGTGTGCCATCCGGGTTTTGTTTGGCCTATTTACAGTAAATACATTATTCCTCCAATAGGCATGTGGGGCCTTAACCATGTTAACGTATAGTATGTAGTCCCTTTGTCATGGTGGCCCACCTGCGCATAAGTATATCCAGGTAATTTGAGACTCGTTTTATAGTGAACCCCATAATCCAGATACCACGGATGCCCTTAATAATCCAGACACTCTTTAATAATCACGATAATGTACCACACGCTCCGTTTATCCAGATGCCCCATGTGCCCTTATATCCAGATTGATTATCAAGTAAGGGAAGTGCGGAGAGGAGGAGGTGGCTTAGGGTACACTATAGAAAAAAGGGTGCTTCAGAAGGGTTCTTGGCTGTCCCGTATAATGGTTTAGTTCTTTGATTTTAAAGGCCCCAAAAGGTTCTGTTGAGAACCTTTAGATGTTCTAAAGACCAATGTTTGCCCATATTTTGAACCTTAAAATGGTTCTTTTTGGAACCTTTTAAGGTGATATAAAGGGTTCCATACGGGACAGCCAATAACCCCTGAAGCCTGCAGTATCCTTTTACTAAGAGTGTACGAACCATAGATTTAAAAATAATTCTGTGGTACGGACTGCCTGCTTTCACCCTGCCACGTTACAATGTGCAGTTTGCGCCACAAACGCGTACACTTTGTATGCGTCATTACGTGTGCGCCGAATCGCGCGCGCCATGATAAACGCAGCCGCGCAGCTTCAACATAAGAAAGGTTGTTATGGTACCGCCGCAGTTTCTTTATCGTTAGCAAACTACGCGTTCATCTATGTTACTAATGCGAAAGTGTCACTTTAAGATCTGTGGAAGAGTTTTTATTTACATTTAGAAAATGTCGTAAAATAATGTTATTTGTCGGACGCTATAGTCACGTATAAATGCTTGTACTCATGCGATCTTTAAGAATAACAAACGGCCGCATATACAGAAATGTAGCTATATCCCTGATGAAAATATTTTGGGTGAAGACCATATGTCATCACTCACTCCAAAAACCACAATTTTTGCCCGAACAGTAGCTACCCGAGTAAAAGAAATTCAACATTTCGGATTATCATCTGTGATCCTTTCTGCGCATGTCTGAAAACGGGAAAATACTGGCATTGAACTATCTAATTAGCTCGTCTATTAGAGGCGCAATTACCACGCTTTTTCAATTGAAGAGGGACGCGAGTGTAAAATTATTATTGAACTATCTAATCAGGCGAGGGACCGAAAATTAGTATATAGATTCTTGAGATAAGGTTACACATTAATAGTCAAATGCACAAGTATGAGAGTAGAATAATATTGTGTGCCTTTAATGTCCCACGATGATATGTAACTAGGCTAATGAGCCATCCATTGGCATGACTGCCTGGCATCACGTAGGATATACATTATCCAAAGTCTAGTTATTATTATTCTTGAAATAAGGTCACACTTTAGTCAAATGCATAAGTATGAGAGTAGAATAATATTGTGTGCCTTTAATGTCCCATGATGATAGGCAACTAGGCTAATGACTAATGAGCCATCCATTGGCATGACTGCCTGACATCACATAGGATATACATTATCCAAAGTCTAGTTATTATTATTCTTGAAATAAGGTCACACTTGAGTCAAATGCATAAGTATGAGAGTAGAATAATATTGTGTGCCTTTAATGTCCCATGATGATAGGCAACTAGGCTAATGACTAATGAGCCATCCATTGGCATGACTGCCTGACATCACATAGGATATACATTATCCAAAGTCTAGTTATTATTATTCTTGAAATAAGGTCACACTTTAGTCAAATGCATAAGTATGAGAGTAGAATAATATTGTGTGCCTTTAATGTCCCATGATGATAGGCAACTAGGCTAATGACTAATGAGCCATCCATTGGCATGACTGCCTGACATCACATAGGATATACATTATCCAAAGTCTAGTAATTATTATTCTTGAGATAAGGTCACTTATTAGTCAAATGCACAAGTATGAGAGTAGAATAATATTGTGAGCCTTTAATGTCCCACGATGATATGCAACTAGGCTAATGAGCCATCCATTGGCATGACTGCCTGGCATCATATAGGATATACAGTATCTAAGGTCTAGTAATTATTATTCTTGAGATAAGGTCACAATAGTCAAATGCATAAGTATGAGAGTAGAATAATAATGTATGCCTTTAATGTCCCACAATGATATGCAACTAGGCTAATGAGCCATACAATGGCTTCATATTGGATATATAAAGTATCCAAGGTCTAGTAGTTATTTATCTGTAGATACAGGAGCGTCTTAGAGTAAGAGCCTCATCAATCTTCTTATTTAGACTGTGCATCAGTACACATAATTCAACCCTAGCATGTCACCTATGTACTGAAGTGAATCTGAAGTAACCGAACCACATCCAATTGGAGGAACTACCATTTGTTTTTGTAAAAATATGTAACCAACTAGCCAGCTAATTGTAACTAGCCAGCTATTTACACCTAGCACATAAAGTTCCTGACCAGGTACTTTGAGGTTGGCTAATTCAAAATATATGATCGGTACCAAAAATCTGAGATATACATTAAATGAGCAAATTTCTTCTCCGCAGTTTGATACCTCATTCAACAAAATCGAATGGATACTTTTAAAGTAATGGCGATTTCAATGACCGCGCATGCAACAGAAAAGTTGCACTAGGTATAGGAAATCATTGATTTGTGTGTGATTTACCACTGTCACTGAAAACGCACAGCTTATCAGCTAAGACTTGTATTCTTCAAAGCCAGATACACCCTTTGTCCCGCACATTGCGGTTATCACTAAAGACCCATTCATTTGTCTCGTTCAGATAGCACACAGTTATGACAGTAATCACACACAAATCAATGATTCCTATACCTAGTACAACTTTTCTGTTGCATGCGCGGTCATTGAAATCGCCATAACTTTAAAAGTATCCATTCGATTTTGTTGAATGAGGTATCAAATTGCGGAGAAGAAATTTGCTCATATAATATAAATCTCAGATTTTTGGTACCGATTATATATTTTGAATAAATCAACCTCAAAGCACCTGGTCAGGGACTTTATGTGCTAGGTGTATCTGTGTGGACCCATGGAATATCTTTACCAATTGTAGAAAGAAGCTGCAGCATGTTCCAACCGTACAGTGTGTCTCAATAAAAAAAATTACAATGGGACTTTAGGTGATTATAACTTCATAAATGTCAGAATTTAACTTTTCAAACGCAAAATGAAAGTCAAATTAGTTTGCTTTAATTAGTAGGAACCCGCATTTGATTTGGTTTAGTAATTACGGAGATGAGCGATTATTGTAAGAGTAATCAGGAAACACTTTGCACATTTTTACAGATTTTCACTTGCGCGGGTGGTTATTTTATTAATTCACTTTTGAAGTAGCCAGTACTGTTTAATAGTTATGATAAATGCATTTCTTCATGTTATAAGAGTACTGAGTAATAACAACTCATCGTAAGGAGAGAGATAACCATTACCTCTTTTAATTTTAAATTAACCTTGATTTCGTTTTCAATTGCTATAATAATAATTTGACCCTTTTGTGAAAGATTGGCGATGTTGAGACTTACCATCATTTTTTTTCAATTGTGATAAAATGATTGAACTTTTTGTGCAAATTGGCAATAGTAAATTTCAACTTTTTACTGATATCAAGTTTAAAATGTGATGAAAATAACTTTGACAAGTTTTATGTGCAATATTATGTCAAAGTTTGTTTATATCTGGCATCATATTATTTGGTTTAAAAGGGGGAAAATAGAACAATAACAACAACTTAATGAATATTATCTTTCAGATAAGTATTGATTAATTTCTTGTCTGTGCTGTCTGAATCACTCAATGTGATCAAACTTGGATGGAAGTGTTCCTTGACTACTGTTACGTAATCGCTCATTTCTCCGTAATTACTTAACCAAATCAAGTTTCCTTTAAATTATAGCAAATTAATTTGATGTTATTTAAATGTTTGAAATTATTCATTCTGACACTAATTTAAATAGGAAGCAAATTTGTACCGATACACGGATGAGTTTATACATGATTAGGCTATATTAAAAAAATTATTGTCTCAAAGCTCTCGTGCACGTTAATTAATTGATGTTCGTTAGAATTTTTAAAAATCCTAAAGTTTCACAGATTTTTCAGATTTTCATTGATCACATCGCTTTAAATACAAAAGGTCACTTTAACAAGGATTTCAATATTTTATATTCATAAATTAAAAAAAAAAACTTTAAAAAAAAAAGCATTCCGCATTAGGTTTTGAAAAACTGAAGAGCTTTGAGACAAAAGATTTGTTTAATATAGCCTTATATATTGCAGAAGATTTCTTCAGAAAAAGAAATACCTCAAAAACAAACCTTGTGATGGCTAAACATGAGCAGACAAATGTCACATGTAAACAGTCATCAGTAGAACTGTGTTGTACTTACTACTTACCCTATGCAAGCAAAAGTCACCTCGGCCCCATATGAATATAACCATGCTGGGTAGGATTTTAACACTTTCCACACGGCTATTGTTTTACAATATACAAAACGTTTTTTTGCAGAGACCATTCCCACCTTTCAAGGATTACTGAATCAATACTAAGTATGTTTGTACACATTTTATTCCTCATGGTGATTCCAAATATGGTGATGAAATTCAATAATTTTTACATTTTTGAAACATTTTGTGACATTTTGTAACTGTCGTCTGTAGACGCCTGCCGCGTGGAAAGGGTTAAGTTGGCAGTGAAACATGCATATTTAAATTGGATGCTCCCATGTGAAAAAAACACATAGTTGTTGGAACACTTATGCCCTGCACTACCACATCAAGTATTACTGAGAAAATGGGTAAGCAGATTTGAAAGTTGCCTGTCCAAAGTTGAATTACAAGGTCACACCGCAAACACTTCAGCGCGCGCCTACTAGAAGCGCTGGCGTATTTTACACTCACGGAAGACACATGTTTGTGTGTAAATGGTGCGCCTGTATAGTTACGTCACTGTCCAGAGGAAGGAAATAGAGTATAGGGCCTTGCCTTTCATAGTGCAGTCAAACTTGTGAAAGTTGTCTGTCAATGAGCCACATGATATGAAAGCATCTTTAGCATCAGCTGTGAACTACCATACCCGATATGTCCATCATTACCGGAATAAGAGACTGACACTGACAGCAAAAAACATGCTTTTTAGTGATTGCTCCGCATGCAAAAACAAAACCCCAAGCCTGTAGTACACACACACTTACCCATAAATTTCCCCTGATCGTCAGTCAATTTTTCATTTCTTTGTAAGGCATTATTAAAAATGAAAGCATCTTTAGCCAAGCTGAACTACCATACCCGATATGTCCATCAGTACCAGCATAAGAAATAGCAGCAAAAAACATGCTTTTTAGTGATTGCTCCGCATGCTCCGAAAATAAAACCCCAAGCTTGTCGTACACACACACTTACCCATAAATTTGCCCTGATCGTCGACCAATTTTTCATTTCTTTGCGAGGCATTGAACTGCTCCTGGTTTAACATACTATGCAGACCCAGCACACCTGCAAAGTAAGGAATGGCCACCACATATTGGATTCAAACAAACAGTTAACACACACAATAGTTTTGAACAATATTGAAACAATTTGAAAAAGTAGCTCTGTGAATTTTCAACATTTAGGGTAGCCTAAACCACCTGTTTTCGAAGGGAGAGTTAAGGAATGGCGCATACACACAGTGAATAATCATAAACGGGTGGGAAATCTATAGTTAGACCAAAATTTGTTCCTAACATGTATAATATGTAATACTTATTACAATGGCTAGAACGGTATTTTCAAATTTGAAATGGATACACTTTTTCTTCACAAGATAATGACAAAAACAGGAAACTGTTCACACATAAGCATCACAATTTGATAAAACTGTGAACAGATGTAGCAAAAGCATGGAGACAAAACAATGTACATTAATACACAGCAGTGCAGTATGAAATGAAGGTAGCATCAGTTATTGTGTAAAATGAAATTGCATGCTTTTAGTATGGTAATGAGTGCTTGAAATAAATCATCTCTCACCAAATGTTGAAATGATACAATCAATTAGCAATCATATTGCCATGCAATTAGTTTGCTAGTGTTAGTGCAGACAATGCTACTGTTAGTGCATAGCGCTACTGTTTAATATGATATAAAATGTAATTCGTTCAATTACTACAAATATCGGACTTAAAAATCAAAATGAGTTAACATATATTGTTGAGCAACAAATAATGCAAGATTATGAACTTTGACCTAGTGCAACAAATTGTTTATGAAAATATTAATTATTACTGTCAAACGCAAGTGGAATTTAGTTTGAAGACAAAAAGGAAACACATTCTTAATTACTGTTTAAGATTAATTAGCAATACAAGTCTGGACTCGTTTCCTTCCTTTTAACTCACTCCTTCCAGAATCAATACATGTAATGAAAGTTGGCATTTTAAAACCAATATCTTGATTGTTATTGTGTTGTTACGTTACCACGGTAACAAATACACATAAGGTGACAGATGGTTCAGTCAGTGCTGTAATAAAGGGTTCAACAAAAGAAAGTATACCACTTTGTTTATGTCATTTTGAGTAATTTTCATTTGTTGTTGACCAAACAGGCTAGATAGGCATTTAGATGAATCTTTTAGGCATAATTTGATACCAAATTTTCCCTCTAACAACAAAGATAAACCATGATTAGCACCATTTAAAGGAAAATATCCCATTTTCAAAAGTCGCATTTCCAATACACAGCACGAGAAGATTTGGTTAATCTGTCCATGTTCTCCCCATCCATAACATTCCTTTACATTCAAATCCTTCACACATGCATCAGTTTACATTAGAATTAGCCCGCGCATTGAGGGATATGCGCGGTGATCAGTACGGAATAAATACGGCATATGTGTGTTAACAATTGGCCCTTTCTTCTCGTGCTGTGTATTGGAAATGCGACTTTTGAAAATGGGATATTTTCCTTTAAATGGGGCTAATCATGGTTTATCTTTGTTGTTAGGGGGCAAATTTGGTATCAAATTATGCCTAAAAGATTCATCTAAATGCCTGTTCTAGCCTGTTTGGACAAAAACAAATTGAAAGTTACTCAAGTCAAAATGACATAAACAAAGTGATATACTTTCTTTTGTTGAACCCTTTATATATCTGCAGATGAAAAAAGTCAACCAGTGTAGGATTTGTACCTTTTCACCATTCTGTGACAGATTGGGTATGTTTTTGTGCGTTTTTTCAGAGAAAGAATGAATACAATACCAAACTTGAATGATCAGTGTCAGAAATAGATCCGTGAGCTAGATCATAGTGTTTAACAGGCATGTTTCAATATATAAAAATGGATTTAGGCATTTTATGATCCATAAATCGAGCTCAAATGATTCAAAGTCATCATAAAGGACAGTTTTGTCAATATATTAGTATAAAATGTGTGAATTCTGCAGAATAGAGGAGTCCTTTAAGTTTAATGAGAATACATGTATATTAAATAGCGCAACAAAAAGAACTGTCCCTATTATTTCACTTTGGGAATCTCTGAAATACCATTAAGTCCCTCTTCTGTATGGACAGTTGGCTTGTTTATTGTTTGCATTTTCTGCTTTTGAAGTGTTTTGTACATGAAGCTGAGAGTACTAGGTACATCATGTACGAGCATGTATCACCATTGTAAACACATACAACCAAATACATTTTCAATCTACATGCTAGATGCAGGGATGCAAGTGGGTGATTGATCCATTTCCTGAACTTTTTACGCGAGCTTTGCCAGACTGCCCGAGTGTTTGCGAGCGCAGCATCCGACATTTATGGGGGCTCTTCTGGAGAATAGGCGACAGGGTATCACCTCCCCAAAAAAACATGTTTGCCTCGTTTTATGCTGAAATATCATCATCTGATTCCAGAAATGAAAAAAATATGACAAATGAAAAATGAAAAGAAAAAAAAACACCTTCTTTTTTCATTTCCTGATTTTGATTTTTAATTGGCCTCATTTCCGGAAGTCCTGTAGATGTATTTCATGCATGGAATCCAAGACCTGACCATCAGGATAGTCAACCTTGTAGATGATCATACATGTAGCTATAGACAATGCTTTTATTGTAGTTCTACAATACATGCTTGAACTGATCAGCATTCAAAGTGCATAATTCTTAGAGGGATTTGAAGTGAAATGCTTCTTTTCAGCCAAACAAACATGCTAAACTAAGACAGTTTTCATTTACTGCCACATATAACAACACATTTCCAAAAATTAAAATGGCTTTAAAATCGAAATACAAACATGTTTCAAGAAATCAGCCTTTTTGCGTTTTAGCCTGGCAAGTAGAGCGTTCGTTACAAAAGGGTTGGTGGATATGTTATGCTATGAATGACAACAACTGAATGTATCGTTGGTGTCTTTTATCATGCAGTTTAAATCACTTTCAGCATGCTCATAGTGAGAAAACAAATTATTCAACAGATTCTACATGCTGAGCCCTTTTTATGCAAAAAAATAGGCATAATTTTATTTTCCTGGTGGGTTTGAATGGAATACCAGAGTGTCATGCCGTTGGTGCGATGCAATTTAAAATGCAAGGATTTAAAAAACAAATTGCCCAATCTTTTTCCCCATCAACTTTTAATTTTTTTTAAACCTGCCTTGTATTTTTCATGTTTTCTCTAAGTTTTGGGGTTTTAGTTAAAAGCTTATGGATGTGTAATCGGTGGTTGAATCTTCCACCAATGTGTTCACCACTGATAAGACTCTAGTAGGCTGGTTGGTAACTGAAGCCTATAAGCTTGGAGAATGGGTCTTGTCATTGGTAAATTTTAATTTGTAGTAGCTATTATGATTATTGTTTTTGTTTGTGCATTTATGTCTTGTTAAAGAAGGGGAAAATAAAACATTGCTAACACCAGGGGCGAGAAATATAAAAAAAAATATTTAAAAAAACCTTTTTTTCAAACCATCAACTGGTTATACAATCATTGTTTAAAAAGAAAGTGTGCTGCATAAGAGTATTTTGCCACTCCATAAAACTGACATTTGGATAAAATGCCAAATTTATCATTATATTACGAACAAATTCCCAAAATCTAGATTGCTTAGTGTATTCCCACAGATAGTTTCGATTGCGCATCGTCTTACATACATATCCAGTAAACAAAATATTGTAAATAGAGTATTAGTTCTGATCAACTGGCTTCAATCATAAAACTGACAATCCATATGCATGAATGACTACATAAGTTTAGGGTCAACCGTTGCATTTTAGTTAGAACGCATTCACACTCCATTTATGGGATTGTACACCGATTCCCTTTGTACCATGTTTGTACCAGAAAATACATGGCACGCTATTTGAGTCACATGAAAATAGAAACTTGTTTACGGTAGCCTGAAGTATCCCCCTTCATCATACCCCTCCCCCTTCCCTACCGATCAATGTTGCGAGGCCCTGTGCTGATGGTGGACAAATTGTGGGATTCAACAATGATCAGGGGGAGAAGGGTGAACACTTTACATTATACTTACAAAGTGTTCAAACATTATTTGCTAACATTGTAGATCCACTAAATACTTGACCCTTATCCTAACCCTACACAAGCCCACATTCAGATTAGCGTTAGGGTTAGGGTTGATCAGCATTATGATCCTGGGAAATCAGGTGCAGATGAAACAAAACTCTAAATAACCTATAGTTTGATCAGTTCCAAATTGGCGAAGCCTCCTTACAGTGGCAAATGAATACAGAAGGACGTGGGTGCGCTGAAGGCAACAAGCGCACTGTGCATCATATACGTGATGCGACCAAATGTGCATGTGTGTGGCCATAATCGAGCGTGTGTGCTTGGATAACTTTTGCGCGCGGAGAGATAAAAAACAAATATTTCTCACCAATATGAAACTGATCAAACTATAGCGTGCAACATTCATAATTGATACACAAAATCATGCAGGGAATATATTGTACATAGAAAATGATTCAAATTGCTCGGAGGTTTCGAAGTCAGAATCGAAGAGACAAGTCTACATACATGTCCCCATTGTGTGCCAAATATGATAATTCACAGTTGCTTAACCTGGAATTGTCTATCTTTATACTGTGAAATCTATATTTTTGATATTTCATTCTTGCTATCTTTTCAATGAATTGATCCACAAAAACTTGAAATGGTTTTGATTTGAATCAGTTTCAGGACCGAAACGCGAGTATTGAAACATTTTAGATGTACATATTTTCCAGGGTTGTTTTGTGTAACATTAACAACTGATACAAACTAAAGACTAACCACTCAAAACAAGAAAGTCCTCATCAATACCAATGTATAACCAACTTCAAAATGCATTTTCTTTCGAAACAAAAATACTGAAAGCCAAAATAATGCAGTGTTTATAGACTTTTCAAATTATTCAATGTCAAGTCAGAGTTGGGTATATCCTTGGTGTAAGACATTTCATAAGTTAGTAAAGTGTAAAGACCCCATTACGGAATAAAGCTATATAATCCATTAATCCGCCAATAGAGGATATTGTTCTCGGTTAATTCAGTGACTGTCTTACACCAAGGATACACCCACAGTTTATTGACTTTATTTCATGAGATCTGTCTGGGTCTTTGAGAGTCAACAATAGCATGATTCCGTGTACAGTCGAATGCTCATGAAAAAGTATCTATAACTATTGCTTTTTCGAGAATGCAACCATTCAAAAAATAAATTAATATTATCAAAGTCTGAAAAGACAAATCAGGCTCTGTCTACGGAGAGGATTAACCATTGTCACCGTAATGGTGACATTGTTTTTTATTAATCAACCAGTTTCGGGCATACACCAATGGAAAAATGAGGACTTTCTTTTGTTCTCAGAGTCGGTCTACAATATAAAAAATTGAAATGATTTTGACACACACCTGCCAAGTCGACAAGGTCTTCCTCGGTGGCGTTTTTGAGCGCTTCCTCCCACTCCTCCCCCAAATTAATATCTTCCTCATTCTTGTTCTTCTCTTCCTCCTTCCTAAGCTGCTCTGAGATCTTAGGCTTATAAACCTTGCCTACAATTTGAGATAGATAATAATAAAGACATATGGGAGAACTATTATAGAGAGAGAGAGACACACAGGTATGGCATGCATTAACATTACAATACAAATATCGTTGCTGTTCTGTTAAAACACGTATGTTTTTCTGGCCCTTCAGCATGTATAAAGTAAAACTGCTCAATGGTTAATGCATAGGGATCAAAGTGTTGCTTTATACAATACATGTTCAGGGGCAAGAGCACTATCAAGGTTTTGTTAGATGTGTTTTGGCCCTGTGACATGTATCGAGCAGACTGCCCAAAGGTTATACATAGGAGGTAATACTTTATACATGCTGAAGGGCCGGATGGAGATACAAGGTTTTGACAGAACAGCGTTGATATATCATTCGTGACTGGCAATGGCATACGTGGCTACTTACAGAATGTTGGTATGATCAACAATTACTAGCAATGTTCCAATCATTCTCAAACACTTGGCTAAAGGCCTTTTGATTAAGAGTGACTGAGCATTAGGAGACCTTTACTCTCTATTGTTACTTAAACTGAGCAATCATAGACTAAAGATCATTCACAATTTTGATTTGTCACCCTCCAGATTCTACCCAGGAGTAGGGCTGGGAAATTGTGCTCCCAGGACTCATTTGAATTTTTCAGGCGAGACCCGGATTCCTGAATTTCTCGAAAGTGAAAATATGCGGCAAAAATTACATATTAGCGAGCATAAGTTTAAGAAAATGCACAGATTTGATTAAATAACCCATTTCAAGTGAATCTCCACTACAAATTTGCATGAATTAAGAGTGATTGATTTAGCTGACAATTGAAAAAATATTATAGTCAGCTTATTATTATTTTGGCGATCTTTTATTTTTGGGTTTCGGGGAAAGTGATTTTTGGTCCCGCGACTAGACATTTTCTTTAGCGCGGTTCTCAATTTCCTGCAATTCTCAATTTCCCTAGGAGTATGAAAAAAGGTTAGAAAATACTTAAATGTACTGTTTCTCATGTTATTTAACCATTTGTTAAACATTTTACTGTCTTTCCAATCATGATATGAGTTTTACTGTGACATATTGCTGGTACAGGTCTCGCCCTTTGTGAGACCCCTAGCTATGAGCTCAAGGGTTTGATCTAGATTTGTGATTAATGATTATAGAATGGCTCTGTATTTCATTATACAAAAACATTGGTAGACAACATCAATTCCCCAATGTAGTACCATACTTTGCCACAACAGTGGTACGCGAGGACTTGCCATGGCAACCTGAGAATCCAAAAAATAACAGAATAAGTAAAAATATTTTGATGTTGTGTTCTTTCCAATCCACTCTATAAATTGTTTCTGCCAATTTGGTCTAATAAAATGAAACTGATGAGAATCGGATCGGAGCTACAAAATATGTAGCCTAAAAAGTACTCTACAAAGCAATTTTGTAATTGTCTGAATGCAAGGGACAACTTAGCCCTAACCCATTCGGGCACTTTTTCAGATTTTTTTTCCGCGCAGAGAAAGGTGACCCCAAAAGTCACTGCGATTCCCCACCGGGATTTGAACCACGGACCTTCAGCACCAGCGGCGAACAATTCCCCTCTACACCAAGGGTGTCAAGGCAACTTGGCCGAGTATACTCGTATACAGCCTACAATCAAGGAAAATAATAGTTGGCACACTTGACGCAACTTATTACAAATATCCCTGTGCTCGCAATTGAGATCAGACTTGGGACATAGCACTGTTTAATAGAAAGCAAAAATCTCCCCCTTTCTTATATCCTTCCCCATCCCCCATCAATCAATGTTGGGGGACCTACCATGGCTTCTGATAATATGACTCGGATCAACATTGCCTCCGGGGAGAGGGGCGGGTTTTTTTTCCGTAATTAAGACAAAGTGTGCCAACCTTTTTTTCCTTGATTGTCTGAGTCATTTGCTAAAAAAATCATCTGTGTTTAGTCTTTTGGCTATAACATGAGATTAAACAAAGATTTCTTCACCAGATTTGGACGACAGATAGGTTATAACACTGGTCACGTGTTCAAACAATATGCGTCAACGTACTTTTAGGGACCGGTCACTTTTAAATACGGAGGTATATTTTTCACTTAAAATGGCAGTGAAACTATAGAAATGACCAGTTATTTAAATTCAGATGGATGCTCGACCTCATATATCATCAGCTAAACGTTGAGAAAACATCTTCCTGTCGTTTATATATATCTCAAGACCAGTATCTATATCTATATATCTTAATACCAGTGGCTATATAACTTAAAAATATAGACCCAACATGAAATATGCCTGTTTTGTTTTGACAATAAATCAAAGTTGTCAAGCCATTACGCCCATTTATAAGAATGAGTACATCTGCACTCTTTCGGTACCAAAATATAGGACATTATGATTATTCAAGAAATAGAAGACACAATGATAGTGCTGATTAAAAACAAATAATGCAAATCATGATTGTTAGAAAAAAGAAGCAACAAATAAATAATTATCGAATAGAAGCTTAGACAAGGATTCGAACCCGGGACAGTGGGGTGCAAGTCTCATATGTTAACCACTACACCAACCGGGCGTGTGTGCATATTGTAACTGAATTATACGCTATCAATGCTCGTGTATTGTCATCGCAATGGTGAAACAATATCATCGGTTCACCATAAGAAATCATCAAATGTGTCATTGTTACGATATACAGAACTGATTTTTCAATGGATAAGGGATTAGGGGACAAATACCGTTCATATAGACCCTTTTAAAGCAAATATTAAGCACCGCATACCTACCTTTCAACGGTGTACCATTGGTGAAATAATATAAATCTATAGTCATATATGTTTAAATTCAGCAGGGGTGAACCGTTGAAACATACCGAAGATGCGATTCATTTCTTCTAAAAGATAGCCTATGAGTTTCACATTGTCCACTAAACACTAATCCATTGAGAAAAAAAGTTTTGCATTTCATAATAATGAGAAATTTGATGAGTTGTAATGGTGTACCGTTGCAATGATTCACCGCTGCAATAACAATGCACGTGTATTGATAGCGTATAATTCAATTACAACATGCACACACGCCCGGTTGGTGTAGTGGTTAACATATGAGACTTCCACGCCGCGGCCCCAGGTTCGAATCCTTGCCCGATCTTCTATTTTTCTTCTTCTTGTGTGTGCCTCTAAGCTTATTTCTAAACGATCATAAAGTCCATTTTTTAAATAATCGGCACGTTATCTTAGAGTTTTGTCTTCATGGCGCATTATTTGATATATGTGACTTTATTTATTTTCCATAATTTCATATTTAAATGATAAGAACATAACGTGTCATCTTCTGAAGATAGTAATGTTTGCATAAACTATAACAATGACAAGGCCTATCATACACCTATAGTCGCACACAATTAACATACAGAGACAGCGTTAGTAAATAATGACCAGTCCCTAATACACAAAGTGACTTTTCGTTCTTCTATCTTTGTTTGTATTAGCCATTCTGTTTATGTGGCTTTATTTATTTTGTAAATAAATGTTATTATGATTATTTTCCATGATTATATATTTTAATGCTAGGAACATAACATGGCATCGTGTCATTAATTGCTATCTTCTGAAGATAGTAATGTTTGCATGAACTATAACAATTGCAAGGCCTATTATAGACCTATCGTCGCACACATTTAATATACAGAGACAGCCTTAGTAATTAATGGCCAGTCCCTAATACACTTTTGTCTGACTTAATATGCCGTCTATCAAATGTTGATTAGAAATCAATTAATACATATACGAACTCTAATTGTTCTTCAACATTTTGTTTCACATCTATGAAAATAAATTGTAAAAATAACATGTTTTGACGTATATGTTGCCTAAGTATTGACTGACCAATCCCTAAATGACGTAATTGATACTTGTAACTTTTTGGGAATGTTGACAATATAGCCTACAATAATCGTGCAAAACCTCGTTAGCATCGGGCATTTGGTTCTAAAGTTATAGCCAAAAAACCAATCCCACATGGTGAATTTAGGATTTCGCTCAGACAATCAAGGAAAATAATAGTTGGCACACTTGACGCAACTTATTACAAATATCCCTGTGCTCGCAATTGAGATCAGACTTGGGACATAGCACTGTTTAATAGAAAGCAAAAATCTCCCCCTTTCTTATATCCTTCCCCATCCCCCATCAATCAATGTTGGGGGACCTACCATGGCTTCTGATAATATGACTCGGATCAACATTGCCTCCGGGGAGAGGGGCGGGTTTTTTTTCCGTAATTAAGACAAAGTGTGCCAACCTTTTTTTCCTTGATTGTCTGAGTCATTTGCTAAAAAAATCATCTGTGTTTAGTCTTTTGGCTATAACATGAGATTAAACAAAGATTTCTTCACCAGATTTGGACGACAGATAGGTTATAACACTGGTCACGTGTTCAAACAATATGCGTCAACGTACTTTTAGGGACCGGTCACTTTTAAATACGGAGGTATATTTTTCACTTAAAATGGCAGTGAAACTATAGAAATGACCAGTTATTTAAATTCAGATGGATGCTCGACCTCATATATCATCAGCTAAACGTTGAGAAAACATCTTCCTGTCGTTTATATATATCTCAAGACCAGTATCTATATCTATATATCTTAATACCAGTGGCTATATAACTTAAAAATATAGACCCAACATGAAATATGCCTGTTTTGTTTTGACAATAAATCAAAGTTGTCAAGCCATTACGCCCATTTATAAGAATGAGTACATCTGCACTCTTTCGGTACCAAAATATAGGACATTATGATTATTCAAGAAATAGAAGACACAATGATAGTGCTGATTAAAAACAAATAATGCAAATCATGATTGTTAGAAAAAAGAAGCAACAAATAAATAATTATCGAATAGAAGCTTAGACAAGGATTCGAACCCGGGACAGTGGGGTGCAAGTCTCATATGTTAACCACTACACCAACCGGGCGTGTGTGCATATTGTAACTGAATTATACGCTATCAATGCTCGTGTATTGTCATCGCAATGGTGAAACAATATCATCGGTTCACCATAAGAAATCATCAAATGTGTCATTGTTACGATATACAGAACTGATTTTTCAATGGATAAGGGATTAGGGGACAAATACCGTTCATATAGACCCTTTTAAAGCAAATATTAAGCACCGCATACCTACCTTTCAACGGTGTACCATTGGTGAAATAATATAAATCTATAGTCATATATGTTTAAATTCAGCAGGGGTGAACCGTTGAAACATACCGAAGATGCGATTCATTTCTTCTAAAAGATAGCCTATGAGTTTCACATTGTCCACTAAACACTAATCCATTGAGAAAAAAAGTTTTGCATTTCATAATAATGAGAAATTTGATGAGTTGTAATGGTGTACCGTTGCAATGATTCACCGCTGCAATAACAATGCACGTGTATTGATAGCGTATAATTCAATTACAACATGCACACACGCCCGGTTGGTGTAGTGGTTAACATATGAGACTTCCACGCCGCGGCCCCAGGTTCGAATCCTTGCCCGATCTTCTATTTTTCTTCTTCTTGTGTGTGCCTCTAAGCTTATTTCTAAACGATCATAAAGTCCATTTTTTAAATAATCGGCACGTTATCTTAGAGTTTTGTCTTCATGGCGCATTATTTGATATATGTGACTTTATTTATTTTCCATAATTTCATATTTAAATGATAAGAACATAACGTGTCATCTTCTGAAGATAGTAATGTTTGCATAAACTATAACAATGACAAGGCCTATCATACACCTATAGTCGCACACAATTAACATACAGAGACAGCGTTAGTAAATAATGACCAGTCCCTAATACACAAAGTGACTTTTCGTTCTTCTATCTTTGTTTGTATTAGCCATTCTGTTTATGTGGCTTTATTTATTTTGTAAATAAATGTTATTATGATTATTTTCCATGATTATATATTTTAATGCTAGGAACATAACATGGCATCGTGTCATTAATTGCTATCTTCTGAAGATAGTAATGTTTGCATGAACTATAACAATTGCAAGGCCTATTATAGACCTATCGTCGCACACATTTAATATACAGAGACAGCCTTAGTAATTAATGGCCAGTCCCTAATACACTTTTGTCTGACTTAATATGCCGTCTATCAAATGTTGATTAGAAATCAATTAATACATATACGAACTCTAATTGTTCTTCAACATTTTGTTTCACATCTATGAAAATAAATTGTAAAAATAACATGTTTTGACGTATATGTTGCCTAAGTATTGACTGACCAATCCCTAAATGACGTAATTGATACTTGTAACTTTTTGGGAATGTTGACAATATAGCCTACAATAATCGTGCAAAACCTCGTTAGCATCGGGCATTTGGTTCTAAAGTTATAGCCAAAAAACCAATCCCACATGGTGAATTTAGGATTTCGCTCAGACAATCAAGGAAAATAATAGTTGGCACACTTGACGCAACTTATTACAAATATCCCTGTGCTCGCAATTGAGATCAGACTTGGGACATAGCACTGTTTAATAGAAAGCAAAAATCTCCCCCTTTCTTATATCCTTCCCCATCCCCCATCAATCAATGTTGGGGGACCTACCATGGCTTCTGATAATATGACTCGGATCAACATTGCCTCCGGGGAGAGGGGCGGGTTTTTTTTCCGTAATTAAGACAAAGTGTGCCAACCTTTTTTTCCTTGATTGTCTGAGTCATTTGCTAAAAAAATCATCTGTGTTTAGTCTTTTGGCTATAACATGAGATTAAACAAAGATTTCTTCACCAGATTTGGACGACAGATAGGTTATAACACTGGTCACGTGTTCAAACAATATGCGTCAACGTACTTTTAGGGACCGGTCACTTTTAAATACGGAGGTATATTTTTCACTTAAAATGGCAGTGAAACTATAGAAATGACCAGTTATTTAAATTCAGATGGATGCTCGACCTCATATATCATCAGCTAAACGTTGAGAAAACATCTTCCTGTCGTTTATATATATCTCAAGACCAGTATCTATATCTATATATCTTAATACCAGTGGCTATATAACTTAAAAATATAGACCCAACATGAAATATGCCTGTTTTGTTTTGACAATAAATCAAAGTTGTCAAGCCATTACGCCCATTTATAAGAATGAGTACATCTGCACTCTTTCGGTACCAAAATATAGGACATTATGATTATTCAAGAAATAGAAGACACAATGATAGTGCTGATTAAAAACAAATAATGCAAATCATGATTGTTAGAAAAAAGAAGCAACAAATAAATAATTATCGAATAGAAGCTTAGACAAGGATTCGAACCCGGGACAGTGGGGTGCAAGTCTCATATGTTAACCACTACACCAACCGGGCGTGTGTGCATATTGTAACTGAATTATACGCTATCAATGCTCGTGTATTGTCATCGCAATGGTGAAACAATATCATCGGTTCACCATAAGAAATCATCAAATGTGTCATTGTTACGATATACAGAACTGATTTTTCAATGGATAAGGGATTAGGGGACAAATACCGTTCATATAGACCCTTTTAAAGCAAATATTAAGCACCGCATACCTACCTTTCAACGGTGTACCATTGGTGAAATAATATAAATCTATAGTCATATATGTTTAAATTCAGCAGGGGTGAACCGTTGAAACATACCGAAGATGCGATTCATTTCTTCTAAAAGATAGCCTATGAGTTTCACATTGTCCACTAAACACTAATCCATTGAGAAAAAAAGTTTTGCATTTCATAATAATGAGAAATTTGATGAGTTGTAATGGTGTACCGTTGCAATGATTCACCGCTGCAATAACAATGCACGTGTATTGATAGCGTATAATTCAATTACAACATGCACACACGCCCGGTTGGTGTAGTGGTTAACATATGAGACTTCCACGCCGCGGCCCCAGGTTCGAATCCTTGCCCGATCTTCTATTTTTCTTCTTCTTGTGTGTGCCTCTAAGCTTATTTCTAAACGATCATAAAGTCCATTTTTTAAATAATCGGCACGTTATCTTAGAGTTTTGTCTTCATGGCGCATTATTTGATATATGTGACTTTATTTATTTTCCATAATTTCATATTTAAATGATAAGAACATAACGTGTCATCTTCTGAAGATAGTAATGTTTGCATAAACTATAACAATGACAAGGCCTATCATACACCTATAGTCGCACACAATTAACATACAGAGACAGCGTTAGTAAATAATGACCAGTCCCTAATACACAAAGTGACTTTTCGTTCTTCTATCTTTGTTTGTATTAGCCATTCTGTTTATGTGGCTTTATTTATTTTGTAAATAAATGTTATTATGATTATTTTCAATGATTATATATTTTAATGCTAGGAACATAACATGGCATCGTGTCATTAATTGCTATCTTCTGAAGATAGTAATGTTTGCATGAACTATAACAATTGCAAGGCCTATTATAGACCTATCGTCGCACACATTTAATATACAGAGACAGCCTTAGTAATTAATGGCCAGTCCCTAATACACTTTTGTCTGACTTAATATGCCGTCTATCAAATGTTGATTAGAAATCAATTAATACATATACGAACTCTAATTGTTCTTCAACATTTTGTTTCACATCCATGAAAATAAATTGTAAAAATAACATGTTTTGACGTATATGTTGCCTAAGTATTGACTGACCAATCCCTAAATGACGTAATTGATACTTGTAACTTTTTGGGAATGTTGACAATATAGCCTACAATAATCGTGCAAAACCTCGTTAGCATCGGGCATTTGGTTCTAAAGTTATAGCCAAAAAACCAATCCCACATGGTGAATTTAGGATTTCGCTCAGACAATCAAGGAAAATAATAGTTGGCACACTTGACGCAACTTATTACAAATATCCCTGTGCTCGCAATTGAGATCAGACTTGGGACATAGCACTGTTTAATAGAAAGCAAAAATCTCCCCCTTTCTTATATCCTTCCCCATCCCCCATCAATCAATGTTGGGGGACCTACCATGGCTTCTGATAATATGACTCGGATCAACATTGCCTCCGGGGAGAGGGGCGGGTTTTTTTTCCGTAATTAAGACAAAGTGTGCCAACCTTTTTTTCCTTGATTGTCTGAGTCATTTGCTAAAAAAATCATCTGTGTTTAGTCTTTTGGCTATAACATGAGATTAAACAAAGATTTCTTCACCAGATTTGGACGACAGATAGGTTATAACACTGGTCACGTGTTCAAACAATATGCGTCAACGTACTTTTAGGGACCGGTCACTTTTAAATACGGAGGTATATTTTTCACTTAAAATGGCAGTGAAACTATAGAAATGACCAGTTATTTAAATTCAGATGGATGCTCGACCTCATATATCATCAGCTAAACGTTGAGAAAACATCTTCCTGTCGTTTATATATATCTCAAGACCAGTATCTATATCTATATATCTTAATACCAGTGGCTATATAACTTAAAAATATAGACCCAACATGAAATATGCCTGTTTTGTTTTGACAATAAATCAAAGTTGTCAAGCCATTACGCCCATTTATAAGAATGAGTACATCTGCACTCTTTCGGTACCAAAATATAGGACATTATGATTATTCAAGAAATAGAAGACACAATGATAGTGCTGATTAAAAACAAATAATGCAAATCATGATTGTTAGAAAAAAGAAGCAACAAATAAATAATTATCGAATAGAAGCTTAGACAAGGATTCGAACCCGGGACAGTGGGGTGCAAGTCTCATATGTTAACCACTACACCAACCGGGCGTGTGTGCATATTGTAACTGAATTATACGCTATCAATGCTCGTGTATTGTCATCGCAATGGTGAAACAATATCATCGGTTCACCATAAGAAATCATCAAATGTGTCATTGTTACGATATACAGAACTGATTTTTCAATGGATAAGGGATTAGGGGACAAATACCGTTCATATAGACCCTTTTAAAGCAAATATTAAGCACCGCATACCTACCTTTCAACGGTGTACCATTGGTGAAATAATATAAATCTATAGTCATATATGTTTAAATTCAGCAGGGGTGAACCGTTGAAACATACCGAAGATGCGATTCATTTCTTCTAAAAGATAGCCTATGAGTTTCACATTGTCCACTAAACACTAATCCATTGAGAAAAAAAGTTTTGCATTTCATAATAATGAGAAATTTGATGAGTTGTAATGGTGTACCGTTGCAATGATTCACCGCTGCAATAACAATGCACGTGTATTGATAGCGTATAATTCAATTACAACATGCACACACGCCCGGTTGGTGTAGTGGTTAACATATGAGACTTCCACGCCGCGGCCCCAGGTTCGAATCCTTGCCCGATCTTCTATTTTTCTTCTTCTTGTGTGTGCCTCTAAGCTTATTTCTAAACGATCATAAAGTCCATTTTTTAAATAATCGGCACGTTATCTTAGAGTTTTGTCTTCATGGCGCATTATTTGATATATGTGACTTTATTTATTTTCCATAATTTCATATTTAAATGATAAGAACATAACGTGTCATCTTCTGAAGATAGTAATGTTTGCATAAACTATAACAATGACAAGGCCTATCATACACCTATAGTCGCACACAATTAACATACAGAGACAGCGTTAGTAAATAATGACCAGTCCCTAATACACAAAGTGACTTTTCGTTCTTCTATCTTTGTTTGTATTAGCCATTCTGTTTATGTGGCTTTATTTATTTTGTAAATAAATGTTATTATGATTATTTTCAATGATTATATATTTTAATGCTAGGAACATAACATGGCATCGTGTCATTAATTGCTATCTTCTGAAGATAGTAATGTTTGCATGAACTATAACAATTGCAAGGCCTATTATAGACCTATCGTCGCACACATTTAATATACAGAGACAGCCTTAGTAATTAATGGCCAGTCCCTAATACACTTTTGTCTGACTTAATATGCCGTCTATCAAATGTTGATTAGAAATCAATTAATACATATACGAACTCTAATTGTTCTTCAACATTTTGTTTCACATCCATGAAAATAAATTGTAAAAATAACATGTTTTGACGTATATGTTGCCTAAGTATTGACTGACCAATCCCTAAATGACGTAATTGATACTTGTAACTTTTTGGGAATGTTGACAATATAGCCTACAATAATCGTGCAAAACCTCGTTAGCATCGGGCATTTGGTTCTAAAGTTATAGCCAAAAAACCAATCCCACATGGTGAATTTAGGATTTCGCTCAGACAATCAAGGAAAATAATAGTTGGCACACTTGACGCAACTTATTACAAATATCCCTGTGCTCGCAATTGAGATCAGACTTGGGACATAGCACTGTTTAATAGAAAGCAAAAATCTCCCCCTTTCTTATATCCTTCCCCATCCCCCATCAATCAATGTTGGGGGACCTACCATGGCTTCTGATAATATGACTCGGATCAACATTGCCTCCGGGGAGAGGGGCGGGTTTTTTTTCCGTAATTAAGACAAAGTGTGCCAACCTTTTTTTCCTTGATTGTCTGAGTCATTTGCTAAAAAAATCATCTGTGTTTAGTCTTTTGGCTATAACATGAGATTAAACAAAGATTTCTTCACCAGATTTGGACGACAGATAGGTTATAACACTGGTCACGTGTTCAAACAATATGCGTCAACGTACTTTTAGGGACCGGTCACTTTTAAATACGGAGGTATATTTTTCACTTAAAATGGCAGTGAAACTATAGAAATGACCAGTTATTTAAATTCAGATGGATGCTCGACCTCATATATCATCAGCTAAACGTTGAGAAAACATCTTCCTGTCGTTTATATATATCTCAAGACCAGTATCTATATCTATATATCTTAATACCAGTGGCTATATAACTTAAAAATATAGACCCAACATGAAATATGCCTGTTTTGTTTTGACAATAAATCAAAGTTGTCAAGCCATTACGCCCATTTATAAGAATGAGTACATCTGCACTCTTTCGGTACCAAAATATAGGACATTATGATTATTCAAGAAATAGAAGACACAATGATAGTGCTGATTAAAAACAAATAATGCAAATCATGATTGTTAGAAAAAAGAAGCAACAAATAAATAATTATCGAATAGAAGCTTAGACAAGGATTCGAACCCGGGACAGTGGGGTGCAAGTCTCATATGTTAACCACTACACCAACCGGGCGTGTGTGCATATTGTAACTGAATTATACGCTATCAATGCTCGTGTATTGTCATCGCAATGGTGAAACAATATCATCGGTTCACCATAAGAAATCATCAAATGTGTCATTGTTACGATATACAGAACTGATTTTTCAATGGATAAGGGATTAGGGGACAAATACCGTTCATATAGACCCTTTTAAAGCAAATATTAAGCACCGCATACCTACCTTTCAACGGTGTACCATTGGTGAAATAATATAAATCTATAGTCATATATGTTTAAATTCAGCAGGGGTGAACCGTTGAAACATACCGAAGATGCGATTCATTTCTTCTAAAAGATAGCCTATGAGTTTCACATTGTCCACTAAACACTAATCCATTGAGAAAAAAAGTTTTGCATTTCATAATAATGAGAAATTTGATGAGTTGTAATGGTGTACCGTTGCAATGATTCACCGCTGCAATAACAATGCACGTGTATTGATAGCGTATAATTCAATTACAACATGCACACACGCCCGGTTGGTGTAGTGGTTAACATATGAGACTTCCACGCCGCGGCCCCAGGTTCGAATCCTTGCCCGATCTTCTATTTTTCTTCTTCTTGTGTGTGCCTCTAAGCTTATTTCTAAACGATCATAAAGTCCATTTTTTAAATAATCGGCACGTTATCTTAGAGTTTTGTCTTCATGGCGCATTATTTGATATATGTGACTTTATTTATTTTCCATAATTTCATATTTAAATGATAAGAACATAACGTGTCATCTTCTGAAGATAGTAATGTTTGCATAAACTATAACAATGACAAGGCCTATCATACACCTATAGTCGCACACAATTAACATACAGAGACAGCGTTAGTAAATAATGACCAGTCCCTAATACACAAAGTGACTTTTCGTTCTTCTATCTTTGTTTGTATTAGCCATTCTGTTTATGTGGCTTTATTTATTTTGTAAATAAATGTTATTATGATTATTTTCCATGATTATATATTTTAATGCTAGGAACATAACATGGCATCGTGTCATTAATTGCTATCTTCTGAAGATAGTAATGTTTGCATGAACTATAACAATTGCAAGGCCTATTATAGACCTATCGTCGCACACATTTAATATACAGAGACAGCCTTAGTAATTAATGGCCAGTCCCTAATACACTTTTGTCTGACTTAATATGCCGTCTATCAAATGTTGATTAGAAATCAATTAATACATATACGAACTCTAATTGTTCTTCAACATTTTGTTTCACATCCATGAAAATAAATTGTAAAAATAACATGTTTTGACGTATATGTTGCCTAAGTATTGACTGACCAATCCCTAAATGACGTAATTGATACTTGTAACTTTTTGGGAATGTTGACAATATAGCCTACAATAATCGTGCAAAACCTCGTTAGCATCGGGCATTTGGTTCTAAAGTTATAGCCAAAAAACCAATCCCACATGGTGAATTTAGGATTTCGCTCAGACATGTCTGAGTCATTTGCTAAAAAAATCATCTGTGTTTAGTCTTTTGGCTATAACATGAGATTAAACAAAGATTTCTTCACCAGATTTGGACGACAGATAGGTTATAACACTGGTCACGTGTTCAAACAATATGCGTCAACGTACTTTTAGGGACCGGTCACTTTTAAATACGGAGGTATATTTTTCACTTAAAATGGCAGTGAAACTATAGAAATGACCAGTTATTTAAATTCAGATGGATGCTCGACCTCATATATCATCAGCTAAACGTTGAGAAAACATCTTCCTGTCGTTTATATATATCTCAAGACCAGTATCTATATCTATATATCTTAATACCAGTGGCTATATAACTTAAAAATATAGACCCAACATGAAATATGCCTGTTTTGTTTTGACAATAAATCAAAGTTGTCAAGCCATTACGCCCATTTATAAGAATGAGTACATCTGCACTCTTTCGGTACCAAAATATAGGACATTATGATTATTCAAGAAATAGAAGACACAATGATAGTGCTGATTAAAAACAAATAATGCAAATCATGATTGTTAGAAAAAAGAAGCAACAAATAAATAATTATCGAATAGAAGCTTAGACAAGGATTCGAACCCGGGACAGTGGGGTGCAAGTCTCATATGTTAACCACTACACCAACCGGGCGTGTGTGCATATTGTAACTGAATTATACGCTATCAATGCTCGTGTATTGTCATCGCAATGGTGAAACAATATCATCGGTTCACCATAAGAAATCATCAAATGTGTCATTGTTACGATATACAGAACTGATTTTTCAATGGATAAGGGATTAGGGGACAAATACCGTTCATATAGACCCTTTTAAAGCAAATATTAAGCACCGCATACCTACCTTTCAACGGTGTACCATTGGTGAAATAATATAAATCTATAGTCATATATGTTTAAATTCAGCAGGGGTGAACCGTTGAAACATACCGAAGATGCGATTCATTTCTTCTAAAAGATAGCCTATGAGTTTCACATTGTCCACTAAACACTAATCCATTGAGAAAAAAAGTTTTGCATTTCATAATAATGAGAAATTTGATGAGTTGTAATGGTGTACCGTTGCAATGATTCACCGCTGCAATAACAATGCACGTGTATTGATAGCGTATAATTCAATTACAACATGCACACACGCCCGGTTGGTGTAGTGGTTAACATATGAGACTTCCACGCCGCGGCCCCAGGTTCGAATCCTTGCCCGATCTTCTATTTTTCTTCTTCTTGTGTGTGCCTCTAAGCTTATTTCTAAACGATCATAAAGTCCATTTTTTAAATAATCGGCACGTTATCTTAGAGTTTTGTCTTCATGGCGCATTATTTGATATATGTGACTTTATTTATTTTCCATAATTTCATATTTAAATGATAAGAACATAACGTGTCATCTTCTGAAGATAGTAATGTTTGCATAAACTATAACAATGACAAGGCCTATCATACACCTATAGTCGCACACAATTAACATACAGAGACAGCGTTAGTAAATAATGACCAGTCCCTAATACACAAAGTGACTTTTCGTTCTTCTATCTTTGTTTGTATTAGCCATTCTGTTTATGTGGCTTTATTTATTTTGTAAATAAATGTTATTATGATTATTTTCCATGATTATATATTTTAATGCTAGGAACATAACATGGCATCGTGTCATTAATTGCTATCTTCTGAAGATAGTAATGTTTGCATGAACTATAACAATTGCAAGGCCTATTATAGACCTATCGTCGCACACATTTAATATACAGAGACAGCCTTAGTAATTAATGGCCAGTCCCTAATACACTTTTGTCTGACTTAATATGCCGTCTATCAAATGTTGATTAGAAATCAATTAATACATATACGAACTCTAATTGTTCTTCAACATTTTGTTTCACATCCATGAAAATAAATTGTAAAAATAACATGTTTTGACGTATATGTTGCCTAAGTATTGACTGACCAATCCCTAAATGACGTAATTGATACTTGTAACTTTTTGGGAATGTTGACAATATAGCCTACAATAATCGTGCAAAACCTCGTTAGCATCGGGCATTTGGTTCTAAAGTTATAGCCAAAAAACCAATCCCACATGGTGAATTTAGGATTTCGCTCAGACAATCAAGGAAAATAATAGTTGGCACACTTGACGCAACTTATTACAAATATCCCTGTGCTCGCAATTGAGATCAGACTTGGGACATAGCACTGTTTAATAGAAAGCAAAAATCTCCCCCTTTCTTATATCCTTCCCCATCCCCCATCAATCAATGTTGGGGGACCTACCATGGCTTCTGATAATATGACTCGGATCAACATTGCCTCCGGGGAGAGGGGCGGGTTTTTTTTCCGTAATTAAGACAAAGTGTGCCAACCTTTTTTTCCTTGATTGTCTGAGTCATTTGCTAAAAAAATCATCTGTGTTTAGTCTTTTGGCTATAACATGAGATTAAACAAAGATTTCTTCACCAGATTTGGACGACAGATAGGTTATAACACTGGTCACGTGTTCAAACAATATGCGTCAACGTACTTTTAGGGACCGGTCACTTTTAAATACGGAGGTATATTTTTCACTTAAAATGGCAGTGAAACTATAGAAATGACCAGTTATTTAAATTCAGATGGATGCTCGACCTCATATATCATCAGCTAAACGTTGAGAAAACATCTTCCTGTCGTTTATATATATCTCAAGACCAGTATCTATATCTATATATCTTAATACCAGTGGCTATATAACTTAAAAATATAGACCCAACATGAAATATGCCTGTTTTGTTTTGACAATAAATCAAAGTTGTCAAGCCATTACGCCCATTTATAAGAATGAGTACATCTGCACTCTTTCGGTACCAAAATATAGGACATTATGATTATTCAAGAAATAGAAGACACAATGATAGTGCTGATTAAAAACAAATAATGCAAATCATGATTGTTAGAAAAAAGAAGCAACAAATAAATAATTATCGAATAGAAGCTTAGACAAGGATTCGAACCCGGGACAGTGGGGTGCAAGTCTCATATGTTAACCACTACACCAACCGGGCGTGTGTGCATATTGTAACTGAATTATACGCTATCAATGCTCGTGTATTGTCATCGCAATGGTGAAACAATATCATCGGTTCACCATAAGAAATCATCAAATGTGTCATTGTTACGATATACAGAACTGATTTTTCAATGGATAAGGGATTAGGGGACAAATACCGTTCATATAGACCCTTTTAAAGCAAATATTAAGCACCGCATACCTACCTTTCAACGGTGTACCATTGGTGAAATAATATAAATCTATAGTCATATATGTTTAAATTCAGCAGGGGTGAACCGTTGAAACATACCGAAGATGCGATTCATTTCTTCTAAAAGATAGCCTATGAGTTTCACATTGTCCACTAAACACTAATCCATTGAGAAAAAAAGTTTTGCATTTCATAATAATGAGAAATTTGATGAGTTGTAATGGTGTACCGTTGCAATGATTCACCGCTGCAATAACAATGCACGTGTATTGATAGCGTATAATTCAATTACAACATGCACACACGCCCGGTTGGTGTAGTGGTTAACATATGAGACTTCCACGCCGCGGCCCCAGGTTCGAATCCTTGCCCGATCTTCTATTTTTCTTCTTCTTGTGTGTGCCTCTAAGCTTATTTCTAAACGATCATAAAGTCCATTTTTTAAATAATCGGCACGTTATCTTAGAGTTTTGTCTTCATGGCGCATTATTTGATATATGTGACTTTATTTATTTTCCATAATTTCATATTTAAATGATAAGAACATAACGTGTCATCTTCTGAAGATAGTAATGTTTGCATAAACTATAACAATGACAAGGCCTATCATACACCTATAGTCGCACACAATTAACATACAGAGACAGCGTTAGTAAATAATGACCAGTCCCTAATACACAAAGTGACTTTTCGTTCTTCTATCTTTGTTTGTATTAGCCATTCTGTTTATGTGGCTTTATTTATTTTGTAAATAAATGTTATTATGATTATTTTCCATGATTATATATTTTAATGCTAGGAACATAACATGGCATCGTGTCATTAATTGCTATCTTCTGAAGATAGTAATGTTTGCATGAACTATAACAATTGCAAGGCCTATTATAGACCTATCGTCGCACACATTTAATATACAGAGACAGCCTTAGTAATTAATGGCCAGTCCCTAATACACTTTTGTCTGACTTAATATGCCGTCTATCAAATGTTGATTAGAAATCAATTAATACATATACGAACTCTAATTGTTCTTCAACATTTTGTTTCACATCCATGAAAATAAATTGTAAAAATAACATGTTTTGACGTATATGTTGCCTAAGTATTGACTGACCAATCCCTAAATGACGTAATTGATACTTGTAACTTTTTGGGAATGTTGACAATATAGCCTACAATAATCGTGCAAAACCTCGTTAGCATCGGGCATTTGGTTCTAAAGTTATAGCCAAAAAACCAATCCCACATGGTGAATTTAGGATTTCGCTCAGACAATCAAGGAAAATAATAGTTGGCACACTTGACGCAACTTATTACAAATATCCCTGTGCTCGCAATTGAGATCAGACTTGGGACATAGCACTGTTTAATAGAAAGCAAAAATCTCCCCCTTTCTTATATCCTTCCCCATCCCCCATCAATCAATGTTGGGGGACCTACCATGGCTTCTGATAATATGACTCGGATCAACATTGCCTCCGGGGAGAGGGGCGGGTTTTTTTTCCGTAATTAAGACAAAGTGTGCCAACCTTTTTTTCCTTGATTGTCTGAGTCATTTGCTAAAAAAATCATCTGTGTTTAGTCTTTTGGCTATAACATGAGATTAAACAAAGATTTCTTCACCAGATTTGGACGACAGATAGGTTATAACACTGGTCACGTGTTCAAACAATATGCGTCAACGTACTTTTAGGGACCGGTCACTTTTAAATACGGAGGTATATTTTTCACTTAAAATGGCAGTGAAACTATAGAAATGACCAGTTATTTAAATTCAGATGGATGCTCGACCTCATATATCATCAGCTAAACGTTGAGAAAACATCTTCCTGTCGTTTATATATATCTCAAGACCAGTATCTATATCTATATATCTTAATACCAGTGGCTATATAACTTAAAAATATAGACCCAACATGAAATATGCCTGTTTTGTTTTGACAATAAATCAAAGTTGTCAAGCCATTACGCCCATTTATAAGAATGAGTACATCTGCACTCTTTCGGTACCAAAATATAGGACATTATGATTATTCAAGAAATAGAAGACACAATGATAGTGCTGATTAAAAACAAATAATGCAAATCATGATTGTTAGAAAAAAGAAGCAACAAATAAATAATTATCGAATAGAAGCTTAGACAAGGATTCGAACCCGGGACAGTGGGGTGCAAGTCTCATATGTTAACCACTACACCAACCGGGCGTGTGTGCATATTGTAACTGAATTATACGCTATCAATGCTCGTGTATTGTCATCGCAATGGTGAAACAATATCATCGGTTCACCATAAGAAATCATCAAATGTGTCATTGTTACGATATACAGAACTGATTTTTCAATGGATAAGGGATTAGGGGACAAATACCGTTCATATAGACCCTTTTAAAGCAAATATTAAGCACCGCATACCTACCTTTCAACGGTGTACCATTGGTGAAATAATATAAATCTATAGTCATATATGTTTAAATTCAGCAGGGGTGAACCGTTGAAACATACCGAAGATGCGATTCATTTCTTCTAAAAGATAGCCTATGAGTTTCACATTGTCCACTAAACACTAATCCATTGAGAAAAAAAGTTTTGCATTTCATAATAATGAGAAATTTGATGAGTTGTAATGGTGTACCGTTGCAATGATTCACCGCTGCAATAACAATGCACGTGTATTGATAGCGTATAATTCAATTACAACATGCACACACGCCCGGTTGGTGTAGTGGTTAACATATGAGACTTCCACGCCGCGGCCCCAGGTTCGAATCCTTGCCCGATCTTCTATTTTTCTTCTTCTTGTGTGTGCCTCTAAGCTTATTTCTAAACGATCATAAAGTCCATTTTTTAAATAATCGGCACGTTATCTTAGAGTTTTGTCTTCATGGCGCATTATTTGATATATGTGACTTTATTTATTTTCCATAATTTCATATTTAAATGATAAGAACATAACGTGTCATCTTCTGAAGATAGTAATGTTTGCATAAACTATAACAATGACAAGGCCTATCATACACCTATAGTCGCACACAATTAACATACAGAGACAGCGTTAGTAAATAATGACCAGTCCCTAATACACAAAGTGACTTTTCGTTCTTCTATCTTTGTTTGTATTAGCCATTCTGTTTATGTGGCTTTATTTATTTTGTAAATAAATGTTATTATGATTATTTTCCATGATTATATATTTTAATGCTAGGAACATAACATGGCATCGTGTCATTAATTGCTATCTTCTGAAGATAGTAATGTTTGCATGAACTATAACAATTGCAAGGCCTATTATAGACCTATCGTCGCACACATTTAATATACAGAGACAGCCTTAGTAATTAATGGCCAGTCCCTAATACACTTTTGTCTGACTTAATATGCCGTCTATCAAATGTTGATTAGAAATCAATTAATACATATACGAACTCTAATTGTTCTTCAACATTTTGTTTCACATCCATGAAAATAAATTGTAAAAATAACATGTTTTGACGTATATGTTGCCTAAGTATTGACTGACCAATCCCTAAATGACGTAATTGATACTTGTAACTTTTTGGGAATGTTGACAATATAGCCTACAATAATCGTGCAAAACCTCGTTAGCATCGGGCATTTGGTTCTAAAGTTATAGCCAAAAAACCAATCCCACATGGTGAATTTAGGATTTCGCTCAGACAATCAAGGAAAATAATAGTTGGCACACTTGACGCAACTTATTACAAATATCCCTGTGCTCGCAATTGAGATCAGACTTGGGACATAGCACTGTTTAATAGAAAGCAAAAATCTCCCCCTTTCTTATATCCTTCCCCATCCCCCATCAATCAATGTTGGGGGACCTACCATGGCTTCTGATAATATGACTCGGATCAACATTGCCTCCGGGGAGAGGGGCGGGTTTTTTTTCCGTAATTAAGACAAAGTGTGCCAACCTTTTTTTCCTTGATTGTCTGAGTCATTTGCTAAAAAAATCATCTGTGTTTAGTCTTTTGGCTATAACATGAGATTAAACAAAGATTTCTTCACCAGATTTGGACGACAGATAGGTTATAACACTGGTCACGTGTTCAAACAATATGCGTCAACGTACTTTTAGGGACCGGTCACTTTTAAATACGGAGGTATATTTTTCACTTAAAATGGCAGTGAAACTATAGAAATGACCAGTTATTTAAATTCAGATGGATGCTCGACCTCATATATCATCAGCTAAACGTTGAGAAAACATCTTCCTGTCGTTTATATATATCTCAAGACCAGTATCTATATCTATATATCTTAATACCAGTGGCTATATAACTTAAAAATATAGACCCAACATGAAATATGCCTGTTTTGTTTTGACAATAAATCAAAGTTGTCAAGCCATTACGCCCATTTATAAGAATGAGTACATCTGCACTCTTTCGGTACCAAAATATAGGACATTATGATTATTCAAGAAATAGAAGACACAATGATAGTGCTGATTAAAAACAAATAATGCAAATCATGATTGTTAGAAAAAAGAAGCAACAAATAAATAATTATCGAATAGAAGCTTAGACAAGGATTCGAACCCGGGACAGTGGGGTGCAAGTCTCATATGTTAACCACTACACCAACCGGGCGTGTGTGCATATTGTAACTGAATTATACGCTATCAATGCTCGTGTATTGTCATCGCAATGGTGAAACAATATCATCGGTTCACCATAAGAAATCATCAAATGTGTCATTGTTACGATATACAGAACTGATTTTTCAATGGATAAGGGATTAGGGGACAAATACCGTTCATATAGACCCTTTTAAAGCAAATATTAAGCACCGCATACCTACCTTTCAACGGTGTACCATTGGTGAAATAATATAAATCTATAGTCATATATGTTTAAATTCAGCAGGGGTGAACCGTTGAAACATACCGAAGATGCGATTCATTTCTTCTAAAAGATAGCCTATGAGTTTCACATTGTCCACTAAACACTAATCCATTGAGAAAAAAAGTTTTGCATTTCATAATAATGAGAAATTTGATGAGTTGTAATGGTGTACCGTTGCAATGATTCACCGCTGCAATAACAATGCACGTGTATTGATAGCGTATAATTCAATTACAACATGCACACACGCCCGGTTGGTGTAGTGGTTAACATATGAGACTTCCACGCCGCGGCCCCAGGTTCGAATCCTTGCCCGATCTTCTATTTTTCTTCTTCTTGTGTGTGCCTCTAAGCTTATTTCTAAACGATCATAAAGTCCATTTTTTAAATAATCGGCACGTTATCTTAGAGTTTTGTCTTCATGGCGCATTATTTGATATATGTGACTTTATTTATTTTCCATAATTTCATATTTAAATGATAAGAACATAACGTGTCATCTTCTGAAGATAGTAATGTTTGCATAAACTATAACAATGACAAGGCCTATCATACACCTATAGTCGCACACAATTAACATACAGAGACAGCGTTAGTAAATAATGACCAGTCCCTAATACACAAAGTGACTTTTCGTTCTTCTATCTTTGTTTGTATTAGCCATTCTGTTTATGTGGCTTTATTTATTTTGTAAATAAATGTTATTATGATTATTTTCCATGATTATATATTTTAATGCTAGGAACATAACATGGCATCGTGTCATTAATTGCTATCTTCTGAAGATAGTAATGTTTGCATGAACTATAACAATTGCAAGGCCTATTATAGACCTATCGTCGCACACATTTAATATACAGAGACAGCCTTAGTAATTAATGGCCAGTCCCTAATACACTTTTGTCTGACTTAATATGCCGTCTATCAAATGTTGATTAGAAATCAATTAATACATATACGAACTCTAATTGTTCTTCAACATTTTGTTTCACATCCATGAAAATAAATTGTAAAAATAACATGTTTTGACGTATATGTTGCCTAAGTATTGACTGACCAATCCCTAAATGACGTAATTGATACTTGTAACTTTTTGGGAATGTTGACAATATAGCCTACAATAATCGTGCAAAACCTCGTTAGCATCGGGCATTTGGTTCTAAAGTTATAGCCAAAAAACCAATCCCACATGGTGAATTTAGGATTTCGCTCAGACAATCAAGGAAAATAATAGTTGGCACACTTGACGCAACTTATTACAAATATCCCTGTGCTCGCAATTGAGATCAGACTTGGGACATAGCACTGTTTAATAGAAAGCAAAAATCTCCCCCTTTCTTATATCCTTCCCCATCCCCCATCAATCAATGTTGGGGGACCTACCATGGCTTCTGATAATATGACTCGGATCAACATTGCCTCCGGGGAGAGGGGCGGGTTTTTTTCCCGTAATTAAGACAAAGTGTGCCAACCTTTTTTTCCTTGATTGTAGGTCCATTTTATCCTCAGAAAAACTTGCACGCCGGATGGAACATAGAGATTGGCTCGTTGGATTCTGTTGGATTTGGCAGGGTTAGGGTTAATAAAAATAGCATGACATGGAATTCAATATTACAGATCATGATCCCCAATGACTTCCTATACAAGGGAAACCTGATCATTATTATCATGATTATCTAGATTATATGGAACTGCACATCACCTATTGCTTCCTACACTATAAAACGTTTTGTAAACAATTCAAATTTTAGTACTCAACCTATTTCGGTTTAATCAAATAGTATCCAAACATGACAACAAATATTACAATTGCTTAGAACAAACATGAGCCTATAGTCGCTGTGATGAGATACTGACATAGATATGCATGGCACCGCTCAGATATCACTGTGGAGTGTTCAGTTTACCTTTGACCCCAGAACAATCATGCACCATATTGTGCACACAGCTATTTCATTCACTAAAATGCCCTGGGTTTCATGGTTCACTTTTAATGTTTCAGTGACTAGCAGAGGAGAAAAACAGAGATTGAATGTGTGCCGAATGTTCGGTAATTTGTAACCGCCAGATACATTCAAGCAATTTTTATTTTTCTATAGATATTTATCATCCCTCCAAAAAATTAAATGTCAGTGCTCCAAAAATGTCAATACCTGTCATATTAAAAGTGTATGATGTATTGACATATCGACCCACTTGTTTTAAGATCAGGCTGGGCGGTCGATCATGTGTGCCATTTTTGTCAGTGCAAAGCAAAGAGGGTACCGTCTTTGATCAGTGCATGGATAGCTAGTGTCATAGCTTGCCAAATGTATGTCATTTTACAAATGATTCAAGATCAGACTGGAAGCCTGGGGGGGCACTGACATTGGAAAAGGGTATAGGTATGTGCCGCGCTGAAGACCCCACTTTTTCACCCTCTGCTGCTAGCTCTTATGACCCCCCTTTTGAGCTTGCATCAATTCTTCAGACCCCCAATTTGATTGAAAATTCAAAAATCGCGAAATTTTTCCAAAGCCCCAATTCTTCGAAAATGTTGCGTTCTAACACCAAAATTTGTGTTCTTGTTTTATCAAAATTGAAATTTAGGCCAGTTCTCAAAACCTACTTTTTTGACAAAATCAGTTCCTAAGACCCTATTTTTCGTCATAAAATCAACTCAGTTCAGTTCTGTAGCCCCCTTTTTGAGACCCTGGGCGGCACACCCCTACCCAATAAAAGTTGAGTGCCCCCCCCCCCCCCAGGACTGGAAGGTCAATTACTTGTGCTGAGCCATCTTTGTCAGTGTCATGTAGCTTGCCAACAAATGTATGCCATTTACAAAGTATTGACAGACCTTGTTTTGTATATTCTCAATTGTAGTGTGTAATAATGTATTCGCTTGATTAAGTTTTTAATGGTACAACTCTGTACATTGCATGTGTTGCCAGTCAATTTGCAATGTTAAAACCAACACAATTGTGCAAACAGATTTGTGTGGCTCTAGCTTCATGAATGTGGATGGGGGCACACATTTTCTGAAAAAATTGCCAAATTGAAAAACCTAAATTTCGTGACCCAAAAATGTCAATACCTGTCATATTAAAAGCGTATATTAATGTATTGACATAGCGACCCACTTGTTCCAATATCAGGATGGGCGGTCAATTACATCATGGACTGTAGAAAGGTACCTTTCTAATGCAGTTCATGATAATATTGCGTATGCCATCTTTGTCAGTGTCATGTAGCTTGCAGAATGCATATCATTCTATGAAGTATTTACCCCGGTGGGGGGGGGGGGGCTGGGGTGTGTGGGGGTGGGCATACGACGATGTGTCGCCTATACGGTATACGGGGATGTGCCGCTTTAATGGGTCGCTTTTTTGCAAACAGATCCCTAAATATGGGGTATGATTTTGTGTGTTGGAAATCCCTAATAATGGCGTCACTTTTTACAAATGGGTCTATTTTCGCGAAAATTTGGTCTATTTTCCCGATTGCTTGCTAAAATTGGGTCTATGATGAAACAAAATCCTTAGAAATGGGTACCGTGTTTCCAAAATCACCCTTAGAAATGGGTAGGGGTTTTGAATCTCCAGCGGCACACCCCTGACCAGACCAAATTAAATCTGAGTAACCCCCCCCCCCCAGGTAGGGTATTTACCACCCTGGTGTAATTGTATTCTCAAATGAAGTGTGCATAATGGGTCCGCTTGATCAAGATCAATGGTTCAACTATGTACATTACATTGTCAGTCAATTTTAAATGTGAAACCAGCGCATACAGAAAAGGCTAACTGTGACGTAGATATGTGTGTGACTCTACTACATGGGGCCCACATCTTCAGAAAATAATGCCAAAATAGGTTTGTATTTTATGTTATTTTAAAGTACATACTACGTGCCTAAACATGGGGTAATGATTTTGTGCTGGAAATCCCTGATAATGGCGTCACTTTTTACAAATGGGTCTATTTTCGCGCAAATTTGGTATATTTTTGCTAACATTTTGTCTATTTCCCCGATCATTTGCGAAAATTGGGTCTAAAATGAAGCAAAATCCTTAGAAATGGGTATTATGTATTCCAAAATCACCCTTAGAAATGGGTAGGGGTTTTGAATCTCCAGCGGCACACCCCGACCAAACCAAATCCGAGTATCCCCCCCCCACCCCCGAGTATTTACCACCCTGGTGTAATTGTATTCTCAAATGAAGTGTGCATAATGGATTCGCTTGATCAAGATCAATGGTGCAACTATGTACATTACATGTATTGTCAGTCAATTTTAAATGTGAAACCAGCGCATACAGAAAAGGCTAACAGTGATGTAGATATATGTGTGTGACTCTAGCTACATGGGGCCCACATCTTCAGAAAATAATGCCAAAATGGTTTGTATTTTATTTTAAGTACATACTATATGCCATACATGGCACATCGATTAATCTATTTTTTTATTCTTTTGGTTTTGTTTGTTTTGGGTTTTTGCCTTATTTATTTTAGCTTTTATATATTTATAATTTGTTTTATTTATTTTGAAACAATGGGCCAGGTGAACCCTAACCATCCTGACTGTATTTTTTTTTTTTTTTTTTTTGGGGGGGGGGGGGGGGGGGGGGAGGAGAAGGGCTTTTTAAATCTTAACTGTGGGTCTAGCAGCATTCCTAAGCCTTATTGAGGGAATCTTAATGGTAGCATGATTTAACATTAAAAGATAGATCTCTCTTTCTTGGATTGCACATCAAATTACGACTTGTTATCATTTGTTTATTTAAGCTTTTTGGGCAAAAATCATAGCCCTGGTTACATTTAGAGCTGTGAACTAAGATAAGCAACTAAAACTATTAAACAAATAATGAAGTGACAAGTAAACATAAACAACAACAATAACACATACATCGGCAAATATTATGGCACCATTGTATTGGACATGCACTATTAAGTCAATGCAGCAATATATTCTCTTTTCAGCAAGCCTCGTCAGAGAGGGCGCTGCATTACCTCGTGCTCTACGCTCCATCTCTGCGCTACCTAGAAGCTCTCTGGCTGGATCTATGTGCAAATATCTTATAGCTATCCAGTTATATAATATAACAATCAAGAATCAGGAAAAACAATAACGGTTATGGTTATGATTTATTTTGAGTATAATTATGTTTGGCTAAAGGTATTAACTAGAAACACTAAAAGTACTTTTTTTGTTGCAAAATTGATCATTCATTTAATAATACCTTAAAGTTAAACCAAAAATCCTGCTGGGGCAATTGAACAAAACGTGTAGATTTTTTTAAAACAAAAGTGCAAGTAAGTATGTACATTACTATGTTTTTGTCTTTGCGAAGGGCATTTTACTTACCTCAAACTATACTTCATTCATCTAACTCTGTGCAATGCATCAGACTGTATTGCATCAATGCAACATTTACGTGCGAGTGCCAGGATTTTGTCTTTGATTGCATGGGGACTTCTTATACTGTAAAACACTACAAATTCATGGGCACTTTTTTCGCGAAATTACCGAAACCCAATATTTTTTTGAGGATTGAATTTTGCGATTCCAATATTTGACTCCGTTTGTAAGTTTTTACCATGGTTTATTTTGTAGGGATTTAATTTCTCAAATTTAATGTCCTCCCTAAATTCACAAAATTAAAAGCCTCGCAAAATTAGGTTTCACACAGACGACGCTGGACATAGGCGTATTCACGAGTATTCAGGTTAAAATATGCGAACGAGGTTACGTGATCAAAGTGAATGGGACGACCGCTTAACAACGGTTTAAATTCAAAAAATAGCATTTACAATTGGGATGAAAAGCCATCCCGAACGGTTTTGGATTGGAACATTTTTCTTCTAACCTATGATGAATTTTATGGGGTCATATAATCAAAATCCATTGTTACATTGAAACCAACGGAAATTCAAAATTAACGGCCGTTCGTAGCCACCGTCGTCTGGTTTCACAGTAACACCAGCCTCTTACAATCATCTGCCCGATTATGAGGTGCTATCATTGGAATATACTCAGACGTCACTGCACAGTGTTAGATGAATGAAGTAGGGATAGATGCATAACCTACAAAATAACTGTAAGTGAAAGTAGTACTATAAAATAGCGTACTTTAACCCTAACCCTAGAAACGTGTGGTGGGGATGGAACAAAGAACAGGCGAGGGGGTTAAATAAAAAATGTTCAAATTATGTCCGCCGGCACAGGAATTGAACCCGGCTGGCTGCGTGACAGGCGAGATACACCACCACCCAGCCACTGGGGAGGGCTTCCTAGGCTAAAAAATCGGACACATACATGTATACCCGGGGTTTAGTGCTACATGAGATAGTACTTGTATGCGCGCAAGCCAAGTGCTGCTGACTGTGTTGTTTCCGTGTGGTGTAGTCAGGCCTCAAAATAAGAAATGAAGAGGGCAAGCAATGTAAGGGAAGTTGAAAGGGGCACCAACTTTCTACAAGGCAATTATGTACTTTTGAATGGAGTGAAAACAGCCAGAATTTTAAGGCATCAAGGCAACTAGGTGGGGCATCGAAGGCAATTGCCTTCGAAGCCTTCGATTAATTTGAGCCCTGGGTGTAGTAGGGTTAGGGTTAAAAATACAATGAAGAATGCTCTTCTTTTACATAAGACACAATGGATGTTTTTTTTTTTTTACAATAGCACATCACTAGGGTCGTCATTTTCTTCAACTTCAATAATAACATTTGAACCCCAAACTCATTTGACTGAAAGCATTTAATAATATACACTTAGACATTCGTAACTCAATATTAACGAGCCAAGAATCTTGTCTCAATTAAAAGCGCCTTGGGCCGACAACTGGAAAATACTATTGATCCCAAGCAACTAATATAATTCCAAGGGTTATCGGTCTGTGGACGTCATACGCATAACATTATACAGTCCTAATTGGAATAGTTGTAATTGATATAATAATATTAGATAATCGTTTTAAGGCTCACTGGAAACAGGGAAGGTCATTTTGTTTAAACCAAAAATGGAATTTGGGATTCATTGTAATTAGATTGTCATACTGTAAAAGCTGAAATTTTCACGGTGGTTTTATTTTCGCGCAAAATATTTTTCCGCAAAAATCATAACACGCAAAAATCTTGTTTTCAACATTCATGCAGTACATCCAGAAGGTCGCCCACAAAAAAAAAGATTCGCGAAATGTCTATGATATTAAAATGCGCAGAAACATCTTTACGCATTGATTTTAGGTAGCTTTAGTTAATTATTCATATTTCAGGATTGATAAAACCAAATCAGATGAAATAAACGGCATCTGAAAGCTAAGCGTATAGTCTCTCCATATGTATAAAAATGTTTGGTCAATAAGTTGGGTAAACACGTGCATGGTTTTTATTGGGACACCCTGTATACTAACTACCATCTGAAGCCGTTTACCTTAATTCACCGTCTATCATGTAAAATTTCACATAATTTGATAATTTTGATGTAGATCGCATCGAAATTATCAGCATCACTCATCACATAAATTGCTTCAACTGAATATCTGTCTATACTATCTGTCTAGCACCATTATTCTTAAGGTTGTTCCTATGGCTAATTTTGTATTTGATAATTTAATAGAGCTTGCTGAGCTCCACACTAATCTTAAATTTGAGATTGATCGGAGGTACGGTTTTCTAGATATGACTATTTTATTGTCAAAAAAACCCATTTTAAGTCATTTTTAATTCTTTTGTTTTTGACCATTTTGCCATAAATTATTATAATTCAGGGTTCCTACAAACCTTATCTATTGAAACAATTCGTTAGTTCAATAATTTCATTTTTTTCAGCAATTTCTCAGTGCCCCTCTAATTCAGTCATTCAACATTGATGAATTTTAATATCCTAAGATACAAGGATTCTTTAAAACTGAAAGCCCTACTACATTGTAGGAGGGCTGATCTGCTTTCTTGACACGCGAGACGTCACATTATTCGGGAACCCTACGGCTATATCTTATGTTGCATATATGTCTACAGGTCATGACACTATGTATGCTCAAATGTTCACGCTGTGTACACATACATGCATACATAATTTGCTGAATCACCATCACTTTCACTTCAAAAATCAGACTGTCTACCTGCTATGGCATGTACTGTAAAATGTGGACATTTTCGTGCTACATTAGTTTTCGCGCCACATACATTTTCACGCTCCAAGCGGCTACCGTGAAAAATTAAAACTTGCGAACATATTTTTTGTTGTTGTATAAGTCTATGAAATAAACTTAGCGAATAAATAGCGAATTTAAAAACAAGCGATATGGCTGAAAATTGGCAAAGCGTGAACATTTAAACACACGAAAATTAGCACTTTTACAATACAGTTGCTGATGCAGAATCAGATATTATGTAAAGATGATTTCTGGTAACATTCAGTATTTAGACCTACATGTATAGCATTTTATAAAATAGGGGAAAGCCAAGTCCTTGGATTAATTTTTAAGTAATTAAAATTACATGTTATTTCTCTTTCTTACATGAAAGGGAAAATGAATGTATTCTTAATAATGTATTGCATTAAGATGTTTTTGAGCTTGCTTCATTTTTTCTTCTATTTTGACATCAGCCCTGTGAACCTATAAGGGTCCATATCCAAACTCTGAGTGCTTTTAAATTGTTTTTCTAGCGATTTCAAAGCGCTTTTCCAACGAAATACCGTTGGAAAAGCGCTTTTCCAACGAAATACCGTTGGAAAAGCGCTTTTAAATCGCTAGAAAAACAATTTAAAAGCACTGAGAGTTTGGATATGGACCCTAATGGACCTGTGTCAATCATGTGTCAAATTTTATCTGGTAAAAACACACCTAGATAAAACAAAAGGGTTCCAGTAGATTCAAATAAGGAGGGAAGGCAAAGTTGTCTCCGTTTAATACAAATCTTGATAAATTATGGAAATCAGGAACGGACATAGGGATAGTCATAAAGCTGGGACAGTATGTACATACCTTGATACACTAATCAAAACTAAACAAATTGGCAGAAAAAAGGCTGATATGATGCAGTATCAGGCAAGGCATATTTCAAAATTCAGTTTTAAGGGATAAAAAAATAAGGAAAATGGATTTTGATTTGTTTTAAAGTGTTGTCATATTCCGTGTGAAATACCCAAATCAAAGTTGACAAATCCAATGCATAACAACACATTTGTGGTCAAACTGGCAAGTCCAAGGCAGTCAACAAAACTCACAATTCATCATGAGCCAAACAAACATTGCAACAGTATGATACATTCCATCCCCTGTACGCAATCATTTGCTATGCACATGTGTAGGTACATAATTCTGGCATAAGGCCTATAAAAAAAAAGAGTTTGATTGGCCTAACATGACAACAACCAATAGTCGGTCGGATTTTTTTTTATTTTTATTTTATTAAATCACCTACTTTTAAATCTCGGGGGACTTAAAATAGCCGAAAATGAAAGCAAAGAGTCAGAAACTTTAATACTTTGTTCAATTTTTATATATTTTTTAAAATGTTATATTATTATTATTTTTTTAAACTATATATATTTTTTTTTTTCTCCCTCAAAATAATAAAAAATATTCAGGGTCGGCGATGGGTCGGTCGGGTTAGGCCAATCAAACCTCTTTTTTTTTTAGGCCTAAGGCCAACAAAAAAAACAAAAAAAAATTGTTGTGTTGCCCTGAAGTGCCAACAATTTTAAAGTCAGGTCGGTCATTATTTTTTGGCTGTCGCAGTTACGTCAAGGCAAAAATTGGTAAATGTCAATATTACTTAAATGTTTCTAGTGTCATAATAGTGTATAAACTATTTATTTGAACAAACTAATCTTAATTCATTTCATGATTTCAAACAGAAAATAATTATATTTTGACAATTTGGGTAAAAATGTCTTTTTGTAAAAACAGCTAAATTTTGAGATTTAGGGTTGGTCGCTGAGAGCACTACACAAAAAATAATAATTTGGGCCTAATAAATCATTCTTTATTCTGGAATAGAATTGATAGACTACTTAATTAAAATCAAAATGATTAATTTAGGTTTTAGATACCAAATGCCATTATAATTTGTTTCCGTTCTGAATTGGTAAAATGATCCCATCTGTTACATGTGCAGTCTACACTCAACAGACAAAGACGATTTTAAGGTCTTCCCACAATGCATTGCGCAAACAAACACCAGCCAACTAAAGCTTTTTTCACACGATGCATTTGTCGAGCTCTAAGTTTTAGAAATAAGAAAAAGGAACACTGATAAGTAATTTATTCATTGATGTAAACTAGAACTTAAGAGCTCCAATGATGAACGCAAGCCATGAATGTGTGCATAAGTCTATGGGAACCTAGATAAATTGGAGACCAGAATTAGGGCATTTTGCAAAAACGCAATGCATTGTGGTGGTGTCTTTAAAATCTTCTTCACTCTACAGATTGAATCATTGAGATTTCAAACACCCCATAATGTGTATACTGAGTTCGAAATTCATATGGCATCATTTCCTTACGTGTTTCTATAATATTTCAATAGAAATGTAATCAATTACCGTTTTTAAAATGAACCACCAATTCCGTATAGCCTACAATAGAAACAACAACAAATATATCTAATCTAAAATCCAAAAAGCACCTCAAATGTACACCATTATGATTTTATTCAACAATTATTGATGAAATTTTTTCATCCAAAAAGGATTCTTCAAAATCTAAATTAGAAAGGCCATGACCATGACATAGCTGAAGCTCATCATTACCGCTCCATTTAACGAGGATGGTACTGTATTGCATTTTTTGCACACAAATATTTTTGCAAATTTATAGTAACCAAAATAGACAGAACATGATCAGTTAATTCCAAGCTTTATTGTGTGCAATAGCTTTCCACATGCTCTGATCATATACATTGTACAAATTTGTGAGATGTTGATTTTGATTTCGCAGAAACATTTGCAAAAATAAGCCCCAGCGAAAATAAAACCCACTTATACAGTCGATTGACAACGCTGTGCAGACAGACATACCCGACCTGGATATTACCATGACTGCTGCGACATCTTCAAGAGGATCTATTATTGAATTGGACGTAATGTAAAGGTGGAAATTTTCGCGCTTCATTTATTTTCACGCTTTACACGCTCGACGCAGCTACCGCGAAAATAATAACACAAAAATATATTTCTTTTGAGTATAGGTCTGTGTGATGAAGCTACAAATCGTGAATTTAAAAACACGCAAAATAGTTTAAAATCGGCAAAGCCTGAAAAATTAATAGCGCGAAAATAACCACTTTTACAGTATTGAATTGAATGTAAACAACATTAAACATGACACAAGTAATTAAGGGGTATGTTGTGTTGCTTGTCAACCATTTGCAGGTTTGATTTTTGTAAAGGTTTGATTTTTGATTTAGAATTCTTTATTAATATTACATGTAAATTACACTTAGGTTGAAAAACAAAAGTTGACTTGCCCTTTACCACCAACCCTAAAATCTGACAAGTTTAGGGTCGCCTTCTTTTTTCCCCTTAAAAGCGAAAACAAAACACGTAAAATCATCAATTACTCACTTATATGTTAAATATTAAAAGTTTATGTAAGTGCTTATTCAGAATTCTTTTGACATTATCTGTGTTCTTGCCTTTTTATTTGTTTGTTTCCCTACAAACAATTCAATCCACCCCTCCCTTCCCAATCCACCCTACCTTTCCAACCTACCCGTCTTTTCCCAACCCACCCTTCCCAACCAACCCTCCCTTCCATACCCATCATTCCCAACCCAACCTTCCCAACCTACCCCTCCCTTCCCAACCTATCCTTCCCCACCCACCAATCCTTCCCAACCCATCCTTCCCAACCCTCCCTTCTTAACCCACACCTCCCTTCCCAACCCACCCCTCCCTTCCCTACCCACTCCTCCCTTCCCACTTCCTTCCCAATACTCCATTCCCAACCCACCCACCCCTTCCCAATCCACTCCCCCCCCCCCCCCACCCCCTCCTTCCCCATTACCACATACTAATTACCTCTTTTCTCCCCAGATTTATACGGCACACTATCCTCCCAATCCGCCTCCTCCCTGGCTTTCTTCTCCAAGTAGTCTATCAAGGCTTGTCGGTTGAACTTGCCCGTGTCAGGTTTCTCCATTTTGTAGGTGCATCGTTCTGATGGCGGTAGTAATTCGTTCTGTGTTATTGCAAATAAAGAGTCATTTTAATAAGATGAAATTGGGTACAATCACAGGGCCTATTATAATTACATTTAACCCTAACCCCGGTTTAGGGTTTTTGACCGGGATCACAATTTTCGAGGAAAAAACACAACTAAATCTCTGGGAACCCACCAGGATTCGATCCGGGGATCCTCCGTTCTCAAGCCCCACGTCCCACCCACAAGCCACGGCCCTTAGCTACACATTCCCGCAGTATACTGCGCTCACTATATAGGCTCGATTGACTATGTCATCGCGCACGGTCTTCTGAGACACACTTTTTTAATATTTGGCCTTAGCAGAGAAAAAGGTGGACAATACCAATCTAGTGTCCTGGTTGGTATTGATATACACCAATCACACAGTTATTCAACCTAATATTAATAATGTCAAACTATAATCAGATTTTAGGATCAGTTCAATCAAAAATCTCTTTCACCATTTTTGGTCATAATCTTGAAACAAAACTCTTATCAGGTCAACCGTTTACTGGCTATTGTATCCAGAAATCCTTGAACAGGTTGTTAAAATGGACAGAACAATAAAACACCATTCACAGATGAAGAGGTATTTTGCAAAAGGGCTATGGTGCATTTTTTCAAAAAATGAGTTTGATATAGAAATGTATAGGGAAAAATCATATGTTTCAAGGAAACAAAGTCATTTTTTTCAAAAAGACCTACATCTCATTGAAAACAGCCATTGAAATTGTTGTTTTGTTGCAAAAGGGCCTGTATCCAGAATTAAATCGGGATACAGGCCCTTTTGCAACAAAACAACAACTTCAATGGCTGTTTACAATGAGATGTAGGTATTTTTGAAAAAAAACGACTTTATTTCCTTGAAACATATGATTGTGACCTATACATTTCAATATCAAACTTATTTATTTTAAATGATTAAAATAAATGATTTTTTGTGTGTGGTATTTTTTCTTTATGTACAAACAGATGGAGTTTTGTTGCAAAAGGGCCTACATCCAAATTTTCAAAAAATGTCAACATGATTTTAAAAAAAATTAAAACTAGCACATTTAAAATTTATTTCAATTTCAATTAGTATGTAGTGTACCTCTTTCATAATCCATTCAGTTTTTCAATTGCTCATCTTGAATATTTAGAAACAGTTTTTGGACTTTTTCTCAATAAGCGCCAAAGTGGATGTAGGCCCTTTTGCAAAATACCTCTTCAGATAAAGAAAAATCCATATTCAATTATCCACTTATCCTTCTTGTACTGATGAACAAGTATACTGCAATGTTACTAGAGAACATACCATGCATTTAGAAGGGAAGCTATGCACTGATTAGTCCAACAAGGCCAAAAAACTTATCATATAAAGTGTTTAACCCTAACACTACCAGATACAACAACATACCAGTGCATGCGTGACAGGTTTTCGTCCGAGCCTTTATAGTGAGCGCAAGATATGAGCGAACGTGAAGCTGATAGCCGTGGCTTGCCTACGGGGCCGCCGCTTGATATGCAGAGGGTCCATAGATCGAATCCAGGTCATTAAAACTTCTCGGAAATCCTCGTTTTTGTTAAAAACAGGCGGGTCGGGTTAGGGTTAAAAAGCTTGTTTCAAGCTCTCTAATCTTCTTTATAAATCGATTATTCATTTTAAGATTATTTTCTTAGTACCGTAACAATATCAGACTACCGCCCTTGCATTCAATCCATCCTTCATCATGGGCTTATAGACTCACCTCTGGATCAAGTTCCTCTTCTAATTGTTTCAGTTCTTCCTCTGTCAACGTTGCAAGAATGGCATCCTCATCAATGTCTTTGTATTTCTCTAGGTCGGCATAGATACCAAACTTCTTGCCTTCTAATTCTCCCTTGACTGGTTCTGTGACAGAAGACATTGTGTTGGTATAGGGTAGGTGGCTGGCTGGCAGATCAGACAAGAGTGTTAAGGATGAATTGCTGCAATGTATAAAAATATCAGAAGTAAATATGAAATCAAATTTAGATTAAGTTAGCTATCCTATATTGGCTTTGAACTTATCCCTTTAATTAAAAAATCCCTAAAAAAAAAAATCTTAAAAAGTAAACACTTTATTCACAAAACCTGGCAAGAGAATTAAGGTAATATGTTTATTAGCTATCCCCCAAAGTGACAAACCCAAGTTTTCTACTTGGCTAGAAATATTAAAATGTCCAAAAATGTAGGGAATTTTCGAAAAATAAAGAAATACGTAAGAGATATTGCAATCAAAGCCTTATCTTTTCATTTCCTTCAGTAAGAAATTAAATAGCTAAACCCTTTTGATGCTGTTTCTATTTTTCTGAGAGGATGAAATATCGGAGTTAGCTAGAGATTGTAAGCAAGAAAGATACTGGGCTTTTATAACTGATGGACCTTTGTGCTTGGTATCTCTGTGCTCTGAGTAGGAGGAATCTCCAACTATGAGTGACTTCTGGAGAGGTTCCTAGTAATCTAGTAGACCACATGTAGGCTCAGCTATAGCGATATATGTGTACACACTGTATTTAACCTAGCCTTCCTCAACCCCACAAAACGCTACAACTGCTAGCTGCTGGTACCGCGCGCTTCACAAGCTTATCTCGTGGCACGATCCAGCAAACTATCAAATGGTCTCGACTCAACTCAAATAAACCTTTTTCAAGCTACCCTGTGGACGCAATCAGTTAGGTGTCCGACTTCCAAGCCGGCGGCTCGGGTTTTATCCCAAGCTCTGGCGAAGAGTGATTTTCCCCTTAAATTTGACCCATTTTTCTCCCTCTGATATTTTAATTGTCCAAAAACATGCCCAGGGTGTACGGGTTAAGAAACATGGATTTTGAACTTTTAAGGATTTAATATTAAGTCACCTCAAATCAAATTGCAAGAAAGTTAACAGATTCTTGTCAGTGCTTTATATAGGATCATAAAGACCTGTTATGTCCAAAGGGACATTATGTTGAAGTGAGGAAAAAAACTGCAATAGTGGAAAGAAGCCATCTTGTTTTCAAAACCAAGTTGAAGTTTGAAATTTCTTAAATATTGCAAGAAAGATATAGTTGTTCCTAACTTTATGTGAAAAAATGAAGTCAATCACATTTTTCGTTTGTCTTTGGTCAGTGGCGTAACTAGACTTTTTCATTGGGGGGGGGGGGGGGGGCAAGAAGGGGCAGTGACTTGAAATAGGGGGGGTGCTCCATTTCACACCCACACCGAATGATGAATGATTTAATTTGAAGGGGCAAGCGGGGGGAGGCAAGGGTTCCAAGTGGGGGACTCCCCCCCCCTGCCCCGCTGGTTACGCCACTGTCTTTGGTGAACCTGTTTGCTGCACAACCCAGTTTACTTGTTTGTCTACGAGCATAGCAATTTTCAATTGAAATTGCACACATTTCATGTTAACATTTGAATATCCCGCTAACAAAAATTGTTAGGGAAATTTAGAACATTATCAGCAATTCATAGCATGGGTTATTTATGTAAATTGATTATTTTATCTTCAATGTAAACAAGAAAGAATGCATTATGTTCAAATTACATCACAAATTTACTTGAATTCTAAAATGTTAATTCACATGAAATTAGTATAGTAACAAATATGTTATTCTTATAAGGTTTAAAAAATTTCAAACATCAACTTGGTTTTGAAAACAAGATGGCTTCTTTCCACTATTGCAGGTTTTTTTTTACTCACCCTGTATGGATGCAACATCGCAAGAATCACATCATAAACTATGGGGTTTTTTTAATATGAGGACAAGAATCAATTTTGATTCTCATAACAAAACCTTATCCGTGTACTTTAATAAGTTTCATGGCACCATACAAAATGATAAGCCCAATTGGTAGCCAGGTAGGCTGTGGATTGGATTGTGCATGACTATTACTTCCTTCCTTCCATTTTCCCACACATATTGTCACTACAAGTTCACCACTCAATCATACAGTAAAGGTACGCAAATCAAGATTATATTGTCAGACAGATTGTATTCTGATCACTTTCTAGATTGCCCATATATTGTAACTGATCATACTTATTGGAATCTGAGAGGGCCAGGGTTGATTATTGAATGCACACCAACAGAATCTTTTAAAGACCGTAACTAATGAGACCAAAATTAGAAAAAAAAGGAAAAAAGAAAAATAGTGAAAAAAATTGCTCCATAAATCTCTAACCCCCGAGGCACCTTTTCCAAAGATTTTTTTTTTGCGGCTAAGAGAGAGGGGAAAAAGGGCCCACATGGGGGAGTATTTTCCGCCAGGTATATACCCTAACACTCTTGAGTACTACGAATTACTACGATGTGGTGTGCTTCGATGAAATAATGGCCCCAGGGTATATACATGGCGAAATATACTCCGTCATGTATGGTTCCCCCCCTCGGGGATAAGGATTAATAAACAGCCTGGAAGTCCCAAATATATCCGAACCCAAAAGATTTGAGCCCATGTGACTGTGAGGCTCTGCTATTCCTGATACATGTATACATGTATGCTAATGTGATAGCAAATTCCTTAGAAAGGAACTGCCAAATGCGATCTTCAATATGAATATAGATGAAGAAGTGGATAAAACTAACAGCATCCTATGCGGGGATCGAATGATACACTCTCTATGAAACAATATAACAATGAAACGAACAACGAATAAAGAAAACCCTAGAAAATCATGATGCAAAATACCGCTAGGCCACGACAGCCAATGTACAACAACATAATTAAAATTGATAACCAAAACGGTAATTAGATTTAATATGCATGATGACTCAATAGCACAGACCAGAACACACTAAAAGTAGATAGTGTGGACTGCGCTAAGCCTGCTAAGAACTAAGATTAACTTTGTATTAACGTCAATTTTCAATGCATAATCCAGTCGGGTCATTGCAATCTCGTAATATGAATATAGCGTGAAACTTTTTGGAGTTCTACTAGAATCTGTTCTAGACTATCAAGGATTTAGATAATAGGACGACAAAGCATTGTTTATAAAATTATAAATCCAATTTTTAATAATAATATTTTAAGATCTTGTTCAGAGATTGTTAACCAATTTTGATTTTCTTAGTGGTTTTTTCTCTTTTTCTAAAAATTCTGATTTTCACGTTTAACTCTTAGTATAATTCTACAAGTTCTGGCTTTAATAGAGTTTAGATAACTATGCATTGATTTGCGTGTGAATATATGACTTCCTTCCATTTCCCACACATTCCATCACCATTGACCATGATCTCTACAAGTTCACAACACATACACCAGCAAATCAAGATTATAAGTCAGATTGTGTTAATCACCTTCAAGATTTGACCTTATTGAAATTGATACATAAGCCTATTAGACAAATGACTAACATATGTTAAGCATCCGGACTTTAAAAAAAAACCTTTTTTATTTACTTTTTGTGCAAAATCGCTCTTATTAGCAATAAACATTGCAAACCTTAAATTATTTTTATTTCATGGGCCTGAAACACCTGAACAAAAAAGTGATGACTGAAATAAATAATTAAATTAAATTAAATTGGACCAAAAAAGACACTACTAAACATGTAATGTCTTTATTTTGCCTTATTAATTGGAATTTGTGCAGGGCAGGGTGAAATACATGCATACATGTATTTTCCACCAGTGCCAAAAGACAAGCTCCCCACTGCCCTATCAAATACTCATTATGCAAGCAAAGTTTACTTTACAAGTGCTGTATTTCAACTTTACTTGTATTATACATGGTTCTAAGGGTCAGAAATAGATGTGGAAGCCAATAACCAAACACTGTACCAGAAAGTGAGACTCCTTTATCTGACCACTTACCCAAATTTACATAATGGAGGGCAATTTGTACAAATGCTTAAAGATTAGTGTTTTGTAAGTTATCTGTAAACTATACTGCTATAGGACTAATGCCTATTTTGCTTGAAGTTAGTGGTGCCAATTTCGCGCACAGGGGGGTGGGGGGGGGGGGAGTGACTGAGGGGGCATTGGGTATTTAAAACTCCCAATACATTAATATACCCCCCCCCCCCCCCTCCCCCATTAACACCCATGCTTGAAGTTGTGTTGAAGGAGTAAAACCAGGATTATAGAGTGAGAAGGGAAAGCAAAGTATGAACAGAAAATGTAAAACCATCAGTTAAATCATATGTTCACTTTGTATCATTACTTGGATTATTGCTCTGGGCATTGTATTAGGTCTCTTATCATTCTCATGTGTTTTCTCTTACATGACATACAGAAGTGTGTATCAGGACTTCCTGGTGCTCCTTACAAAAAAAAGGAAAGAATGACAATGGCGCCGCCGTCCATCAGCAAAAATTGCCCGCAAAGAAGATTGCAGAATGAGTTCTCTAAAAAGTTTAAGCTTAAATACAAAAATAAAACCAATATGAGTACACTTCTACCTACTGCATTTTCCTTAAATGTGACACAGGTCTTGCGTGTGTATTGGGAAAAACAGGTCACATTTACTCACATTTACATGCCTAATAATTGCACTTAAATTGCACCTACATTGTACAGGTAAACTTTGGCTTAATTATATTTGACACGAACAGGTACTGTGTGACTGTAATACAATGGTCAATCAATTCGTAACATTTGTACTAGTTGACTTCAAAGTCTAAACAGTGGTCAGTTTTGAGGATGAAATGGCCTGTAAAAAGAGCTCATTTTCTGCACTCAGGGAGTAAAGTCCAAATTGCCCAAACCTGAGTCAAAGACCGAAGTCCTAAAGGCATTCACTGTTCAATGGGGTCTCTTTAGATATGGGCACACCTACATTATGCATTATGATAATATAACATAACCATGACAGATGACGGTGTCCCTCCCATGTAGTGCACGGGAGTAATTCTGTTATACCCTTCACAGAGGTATTCATAGTGCATGATTTTTAAGAACGACACATACTACCTATGTTGGTGTGTAGGGTATAACAGAATTATGCCAGTGCATGCAGCCCCACAAAACTCACACATGTCCCATGAACTATTAGTATTAGTGAAAATAGTGTGTCATTGCATTGACAGGAAAGGGAAAGTGGACTTCTTTGTGGACTTTTTTAATCCCATTAGTCTGTATTTACAGTAGATTGGTTCCCATGGCAACCAGGTTTATTCATCTGTGAAATCTTTATCATGACCCTGGAATCAGCCATGCGTGGTGTGGCGGGTAAACACTCCAGAAACAGCAATATTACAAAACAAGTCTGTATGGGTATCCTTAAAATATCTCCCACGCAATTACTCATAATAGGGTAGTTGACCTACTCCCACACACCTACACACAGGTAGGGACTATAGTTTGATCAGCTCCAAATTGGCAAAGATTCCTAAAGCAGCGAATGAATACAGAAGGACGCATGAAGACAACAAGCACACTGTGCATCATGCATGACGCGTGCATACCGTGTGCGTGTGGCCATAATCGCGCTCGTACGCTTCAATTACTTTTGTGTGCGAACAGATAAAAACCACTCATATTTCTCGCCAATTTTGAACTGACAAAACTATACAAGTTATTGTGTGATAAATTTGACTACTTGGGCATAACACAACTATATGTTTCCCATATTAACATAAACCAGTGAAAGTACATGTATTTCAAATTCAAAGACATGTATACCAAAGTTCTGAAAATTTGAAATAACCTGCAGTATCAGCGGGTGGATATATTTCGAATCCGTTTTCCCTCAGTCATAAGGCAGGCTTTTATGCACAAATCAAGAACAACTGTGCGTTTAAAAATATAACTTGTTACCATTCAAGAAAAAAATGGAATTAATTGTTGTCTATGGGCATGGCAGAAGAGTCATACAGCGTGTTTTTACTAAGTTAACCAGCTTTTATCCAGTGCTTTTATTGCGGTCCGACAGCCAGACGTGCCGGCTGCCGTTGACCTCATTATAATAAATGCCAAAGAAAGAACATACACATCTGTTTACGAGTGGAATGCTTTGTCATAAATACTTTGTTTTAAACACAAATTCCAACCTTGATAATTCTTCTTAAACGTTGATAATTGTATTTTGATTGCATTTTCATAACAAAATTATTATTATATATAAAGAATAAAACAAATAAGTTTGCCATCTCTTCGAACGAGCCTAATATAAATACGCCAGCTGATCCAACATTTGCTGTACATTTTATCCATGATGGCTTCGTTGTTTCACGAAAAAGAGCTCAATTTCTTTTCTTTAACAAATTTGACGGTGCAGTGTTGTGTTGTATTTCTGGGTATAATCGCGGCGTATGTGTTTGTGATGGGTTTACAAACTTACTACTCAAAGGTTGTTTAATTGTCAGGTGATCGTGCCCATTTCCGCTTTCCACTGGCAAACGCGATGAGCTGGAACCGTGTGTGTTTATACTGGCGAAAGACAGCTTTTCTTAACCGGTATCAACTGCTATTATCATTGTTTTGTTTTGTTTTAACAGCTAAAATCTGGTAATATTTCATCAACTTTGCACGTTCTAGTCTAGTCTGGCATGCGCACGTTACAGTTACAGTTACGGTTAAACGCACGTATAACCTGTGTCCCGTAAGCAAAATACAGTATACGTAACGTGTACACGATCTAGATTTTACAATTTGAACTAACACATTTGTGATGCGATCTGAGAAAACCCGTCGGATGTCGCAAAATGTGAACTAGGGATTATGGGTAAAATAGAAGAAGAAAAAAAGAAGAACAAAACTGTTTTCTTTTTTTTCGATTTTTTTTTAAAGAAAATTAGTTTCCAGTACTTTGTGTCATCATCTTTCATGAAATTTCACCTTGACAAACTTACATAACCCTAACGCTACTACGTCTCACAGTCACCTCACAGCCAGCACCACGTGGCTTGCGCGCGCACAAGTTCTATCTCCTGTAGCACTAAACTACGGGTATATATGGTCTCCGATTTCTTAGCCTGTGAAGCCCTCCCCCCGTGGCTGAGTGTTAGTATATCTCGCCTGTCACGCGGCCGACCCGGGTTCAACTCCCGGCGCCGGCGGACATAATTTTTCCCATTTTTTATTTAACCCCCTCTCCCTGTTCTTCGTTCCATCCCCACTGCCACGTTCTAGGGTTAGGGTTAATACGACACCACACAGTGCATTTCTATAACCCTAACGCTACTACGTCTCACAGTCACCTCACAGCCAGCACCACGTGGCTTGCGCGCGCACAAGTTCTATCTCCTGTAGCACTAAACTACTACACGTTCTAGGGTTAGGGTTAAGTCACTTTTATTATTAACCTTATAATGTTATTATATTGAATTATGTATCTTTTTTGGCCTGTTTTCATGATTTCTTGTTTTGTAGCTTTTGGTGACATCACAATCATCATTCACTCATAACTTTTTTTGTAGTGATCGTAGAAAAATGATCAAAACAGTTCTGTAATCAGCACAGTTTTAGCTTTCTTATGATATAAATATCTCCAATATGAAAAATGCCACCATGTGGCGGGTTTTCACAGATCGCATCACATTTTAGTAATAAAAACACAAGGAAATACAGGCATTATTTCGCTCACGAGTCACGATGGATTTCACAATTGTTTACATCTTACGACGCGCCATTGTTAATTAAATATGATTCCTTTGGTGTCCGTGGTGCACCGAAAGAATGACAACTAGTTTTATCCAAGACATTTTTGTTGGCACCTTTTTGTAACAATCGGCGGCATAGCATCAAAAGTGACGTCATGATTTCAACAATCGCTTAATTGCGCAGAAGCCACCATTTATTTAATTTTAAACCGACAATTTGAGTTCTGCACACGTGTGTGAACCAATTGATGTTTTTTTTAACTCTGACGAAAACGAAATATTAACTGCTGATACTTGAGGATTTATCATACTTTTTTTTAGTGATTTTAAGATGAAACTCAATCTTTGTAGATTTGGCTTTGATGATACGTGATCAAATATCAAGTAGGGAATCTTTTTGCGTCACATTTTTTGCTACATATTTGTGCAATTGCATCGCAAGACTTCAAAAGTGCGACGCATTTCGCGATGCAACACCAGTTAAATGAAACGCTGTTCGTAGCCGTCCCAATGACACTGGTTTTACCCAAGAAAACAGAATAAAAACACCTATCATAATTTGGTCGTTGGCAAAGATGGTGACTGGTTTATCCACACAACGCAGCAGTAGATCATCATTTTTAACCTTTTTGATGAGAATTACGACTACGGTACATGTAATATTCATTATTAAAATAATTTTCCATCACTTTTATTATTTATACGATACGACTTTCGTGAAATTCAACACGGGACAAGAACTTCTGTGCATGACATACTTCCAGTCACGATATGTACTGATATTTTACTGTTTGAATCCATTTGCATCCTAAAATTGAGGTTACAATTACTTACATTCTGAAGTGAATAGACTCACCACTCATTTTAGGACTATTTTCAAGATATTTTACTGTTTGAATCCATTTGCATCCTAAAATTGAGGTTACAATTACTTACATTCTGAAGTGAATAGACTCACCACTCATTTTAGGACTATTTTCAAGATGGCAATTAGCATATTAGGCGAAATTCCCCGATACATGTATATGAAGACGACCAGTGGCATAGCCAGATTGCTCTCCCCCACAACATTAGAGTTGTGTCGTATGAGATTGGCACTGTCGTATCAGTTCATTTGACAAGGAAAATCATGGAATTATGACAGTCAAAAGTACAACAAAAGCAAATTTTTGAGCGTGAAATGCGCATTGCCCAAACAAATTAATTATAGTTTTTTTAGAAGCTCATTTAAGGCCAAAATGTACCTCAATCATGTCAAAATTAGACTAGTGTAAAATATTTAAAAATATGCACACTACAACTAGTACTACATTCGTTTACTTGTAAGTACTTGTAAGTTGTTGTCAATCAATGATGACCTGGCGATTGTTAGTAATAAATTTGACAAATTAAATTGTACATAATTTTTCATTTCCCTTTTGTTTGGTTGAGCTGTGATCTACAAATACAAGTGAAAAGTGGCTATATCTTACTAGACGTCCTGTACAGAATAAACTGTGTACTACTTCTGTGCATTTAATTTATTTAAGTATGCCCCCTTTATAATTGGTTACGAGACGTCTAGCAACTGAGTATGAGTTAAAAGAGGGTGTAAATGTAATGATTATTTGTGAGGGTTGTGTTTCGTTAAGTGAGTTTTGAAGTTGGAGTATGCATGACTGTTTGATGTGTGCGGGCTCGGGGTTTTCAATTTTTGATGTTTTAAATTTTATGTGCAATATTTTATAATCTAATGGTCTTTTATATTATAACTATTATGTATTTTTATTGTATGTATTGCTATATCAATGTTAATTAACCAGTCATGAATGAATGAATGAGCCGAGACTGAATGGTATGGGGGGGGGGGGGTGATGTGTGTGTGTGTGGATGTTTTTGGGTGTTGGTTGTTTTAGTGGTATTCGGTGAGTGTGAAGATTGGGTTCATGTAATTAATTTTAGTAGATTATATTGTTTCCTTTAATCTAGTCCTTTGGTACCAAAATCTAGATTTTGGTACTTACTCAGGCAAGTGTGTAAGGTGGAAGCAAACCATCTCTTGAAACACATACTTAATCAGACTTAATCAGTCTATAAAATAAGTCCATGCTTGTAACTAAAAAACTAATCTGTGGCAGATTGGCAATCAGCATCCATCTCATCTTGAAGGCATCATGTTTATGAAAAGAAACTATTGATTGCTCCAGAAATGCCAGAAAAGATAAGTTGGGATTAGGCTAGGCCTATGTTAATCCATGCATGCCAAGCACATAGGACAAACATGACAAAATAATCAATAAACTTAATAAATGGATGAATAGAACAAGAAGTTATTGACTTCCACAGGAGACTCAATTGCTTTAATAGACTATGCAATAAATAAGTCTGGTCAAAAAAATGGTTAGGTTATTAAATTGGTTCCCTTCAACCTGAGACTAATATACTTTAGGTATATTAGTCTCAGCTTCAACACTGTGCCTTGAGTAAGTACCAAAATCCTAGATTTTGGTACCAAAGGACTACCTTTAATCTAGGCACGCGACCGTGTCACGGTTCGACCGTGTAACGCACATATAACCCGTGGCCCGTAAGCAAAACACAGTATATGAAAACACGAACTAGATTTTACAATTTTGGCCATTCCCAAATCGTAACATTTTTGGCGACTTGAGAACAAGACTAGCATCAAAACAGTGACGTCATGATTATAAATGCGCAGAAACCGCCATTTTGTACCGATTTTAAACCGACAGAAAAAATGCTGCGCAGGTACATGTAATCCAATGGTTTTTTAACTCTGACGAAAACGAAATATTAACTGCCAATACTTCGGGATTTATGATACTTTTTCTAGTTATTTGACGATGAAACTCAATCTTTGTAGGTTTGGCTTTGATGCTACGTGATCAGAGATCAAGTAGGGAATCTTTTTGCGTCGTAGGCCTACTTTTGCTAAATATATGTGCATATTAGCATCGCAGAGTCTTCTAAAGTGTTTCGCATTTCGCGATGCTACATTTGGTTAATGCACTATGCAGGTTATTGCTGGGCTTGAACTCTATCCCCGTGGGTTTGAGGGAATTCACGGAGAGTGAGACTTACGGGATAACGAGTACCTGTTACACGCACGTATAGAATGACCTGTGTCACGTAAGAGAAAAAACATGGGATAACTCAACACTACTTTAATCATTGTATTTTTATATGTAAAATTGTTGTATTATTTATAATTCAGCTACTTTGTATTTGCTGCAAGAACAGTTTTTAATAAACCTTTTTAATGAATGAATGAATGAATGAACTGCAAGGCATTGCCTAAAAATGAAAAGTCAACATTGCCAAATACACTACAGCAAATGAATCATTCATTGAATGTATTTTTATTTTGTATTACTTTTTATTATAATTATTAGTCTTTAGATCAGCCTAGCACTCAGGAAGGAGGGCCCTCGGGTCAAAAGCCCTAAAAAAATAGTGAGGACCCTTGACTCTTCTATCATGGGGGTCCTCAGGACCCACAAAAATAAAATTCATACAGAAAATTGTGTGCAATTTAAAAGATGTTGCTGATGACATATCCTATGATGTAGTACTTTAACATTAACAGCAGGGTTTAAAATATGGGGAATCCACATTATGTTATGATATACATGTTTCCAGACATCTTGAATCCCAAAGTCAAATGTTTTGGACCCTTGAAAATAAGTGAGGACCCTTGCCTTGGCCTTGGAATTTCAGAGGCAAGGGTGTTAGGGTCCAGAGGAGCGAGAGGACCCTTTGATTTTTATTCTTATTTCGAGGCCTGCTAGCACTAGCAGATCTACCTGATCTTTTCTTAGCTCTAAATCATAGCTCTGTCTGTCCGAGAACTTTTCTCGTCTAAAACATGTCAAACACAAAAAAGTACAAGCGCAAGTACTAGACAACCAGGGAAAGATTCGGCCAAGTCCTGCTGTGATGAGACGCGAGTGCATCTTTTCTTTGACAGTTCGGTAAACACGATCGATACAACGATAGACATGTCTGACCTTGAAATCAAAGACATTAATACTTACGTTTATTGTCCTCTTATCACTTACCAGCGTTTACAAGTATACGAAAAGACGATGATTCTGGCTAACAACACTAAAACGGGGTCAAAACTTGCTCGCTTTATCACTAAAACAGGGAGACAACGCCTCGACATTCACTCTATAGCACTAGCACAGCTGCGTCAAAC